>OZ022238.1:46672209-46877209 GCA_963978895.1 Erpobdella octoculata | reverse complement strand
GCATTCGCACCTCTTTGATGCAAAATAGAAGTGAAAAATTCCCCTGTACAAAAGGCTCTTGAAAATCCGCAGCCAGCTTCTAAGCAAGCTGCAGCAATGTAACAACGACGACGACAATGGAGATATTGACGGAAACTCGCCTGCACGATGAAGCGTCCGTCTAAACACGCCTAGGCGTCTGTATACTGTACGTACATGTACATATATGTACATATATACTGTACATACGTGATCGGTAAGGATGAAACGAGAAACTCAGTGTACAATACAACGTTTGTCATAAAACTGTGCAATATATGCGTATATATATAAATTATTATGTAATAATTTAATGTTTTCGGGTTGATAACAAAATTTCTGCCGCTCACAGCTGCGAGATTTTAACTGGAAAATCGATAGCGGATTGCACGAAGCCGGAGCGACGAGACGTGACTGGAAATTCAAATTGTGATCGATCGTGTTTAGTCTTCATTTTTTTTTTTTGAGGATCGTGAATAGCGGAAGAGAGAGAAAGAGAAGTAGGTATAAGAGTTTTGTTTGTGCAGCGAACATCCGAACAGAAACAATTCACGGTTATCTTCTCTAATTGATTAGAAACGGATGGTCGACCGGAGAACAATGTTTGTACGAATGAGCAGTCTGCACAACGCCGATCTGGCTTCTTAATAACAACTCGAGTAAAAATATCATCACGTAAATAAAAGCCTCGCGATTTTCTCGGAACTTCGGCGACTGTTGTAGCGAACGGCTAGCTAGCTAGCTAGGCTAGCTGAGCGGTCTTCGAGCATTTGAATATTTTACACCCTTTGGCAAATCGACTCCGATGTTGTTATTATTATTATGCGCTACTACTACTGTCGTCTCTACTCTCGAATAAAATTATCAACGTGTCGGTGCCAGAAGAGTCATTCATGAAAAGAAAGAAAGAAAACCGGTAGTGGTTTGAAACAAATGTAATTAATTGATTTTCTCTCAAGCAACTATTATGGAACTTGGTGACGTCGGAAACGTTGGAAATGGAATGGAGCCGGAGGTAGGTGATGTTTTTGAACCCACCCCCCCCCGATGAAATTAGAATCACTCGTTTTTGGTTTACTTGTTTTCCATTTTTAGAACGTTTTTTCCATTACTATTTTGTTCGTTTGTTGAATATTTCTTCTTCTTTAGACTACATTAGAGGCTTTCCGGCAGTGGCGCATTCTGGAATTTGTAAGAAAGGGGGCCACCGGCCCACCGGAAATGCTTTGTTTAGTTTTGAATCAGAAGAACTCTTTTGTTATGCAACACGGAGTAAAATATCTTGAGTTTCTCTTTTATACAATATGAAAAAAATAATAAAAAAATTCTCAAATATAGCATAGCATAACATAGTTCACCAAAAGCAAAATTAGCTAAGGAAAATTAAAGATATCTTGATATAATAACTGGGTACAAAACTGCTCTAGTAGACCTAAATCGGTACAACTAATTACGTCAAAGTTATTTCAAGACTTTATAAGTAGGATACAACTATTGACACTACTGTAGTTTGTTACATGAATTAAATCACAATCATGATATATTAAGTATTAATCCAGTAGGCTTGAATAAGTTTTTTTTAATTAAATCCTCTATATTACCTTCACCGTCGGTCTTACTTGCTTGCTTGAATGTTTGCAAACCTTGAACGTTAAAATTAACTAACTTCTCGTCATCCAATCAAGCTGAATTTGAAATATAGGCTCGCTCCTCATAACAATGCATTTTATTAAAGTTTAAAAAAATTGAATAAAAGTTTTGTAATTAAAAATAATAATTATATATGTTTTAAAACAAAACAAATTAAATAGAAGTATATAGATGTTTACATATTCAAAAATTGTCGTTTCAAAGAAATTTCTTTTGCAATAAATGAAAAACCGGCAAATCCTGAAATATAAGGTATTTGTAAAAATAAAATTCTGGTTTTATACGGTTTACTTGTTCCCTTTTTAATCACTGTAATTTTGAATGTTTATTTGTATCACCATTTAGTAAATGCAGCACCGATAAGATAAAAGTTAGTGCATTGAGGATCAGCTTTTAAGCCGGAGCCCCCAAGATTCAGCACCCAGGTCATGCATATGGGATCACATAATGTTTACATCATGTTTACATGATATACAAGAAAGCCATATTTTTTTACTAACAACAGACTGACGTACCACTGTCATAATGTGAAATTAAAGGGGATGAACATTTTGTCTTGGAAATTTTCCTTTCCCTCTGCCCTATGGGTAGGATATTTAATTTTGTGGGGTAAAACAATCCACCTAGTACTTAAGGTTTTCTCTGTTATTGTTGTACTTATGTAGTTTTTTTTAGTTCAATTTAGTTCTTTTTTTTAAATAATTTAGTTGGATGAGTTAACTTATTAGTAAAAATCAACAGAGGAAGTGGAAATTTTATTTCAAATTATTTAATTACATAATTAGTTAATTACATAATTGTGGTTCATTCTGTGACGTTATTTTTCAATATCAACTAAATTTCTACTGTAAGTTCTGTACGATGTGGTTAGAGTTGTGAATGCCCCTGTAACTTCCAAAGTGAGCTAGGATGGCTGGGAGGCCTGTCCCGTGATTACTGTTAGAGTGCGAAAAAAAAATTTTATAAAAAAAACTGGAAGAAATGCTCAATATTTTTTCAAAAAATGTATTTTCATTGTCAACCTTACCCCGGAAGAAAAAAAGTTCCATCCTGAATGAGGTTGTCAGGGTCTTAGGGTCTGCGGAAGAGAATTTGGAGTAAAATTTCCAGAGAGTTATGTCTTGGCCTTGAAATAAGAATAAACAATCGTAACTGAATTTTACTTTACTTTTTATTTTGCTTTGTATGCCCCCAGTGGCAAATCCACGGTAACATTCTATTCTACCAAATGAGTTCACGACTGTCAAGTCAAATAAATAAAAACGTATTTAAATTTTTAATTTGCAGGAGGATGACATTGATGGGCACAATGCATGGGGTGGGGTGTCTTCTGTTCTCATGTCCCTTAGAAGTCTGAAAGGGAAGGACTTGGTCGACAAGATTTCTCTCCAATTCGGTTCCGTTCAAAATATTTGCGTTCGACTTGGAAGCTCTCCAGAGACAGGTAATAATTTTTTAACGAGCGGATTTTGATTGACGAAAACGGTGTTTTATTTAAGTAAAATATTTTTGAAGGTGAACGAATTAAAATAATATTTTACTATATGCAAGTATAAATTATGCCAAATAAGAAATGTTTGCTGCTAGTCTACACTGGAAAAATCACACCAAATTTGTAGGCTAAGAGGTAGGCATGGATAGGGTTGACCCATGGATTGGATTGGGTTTGGTTGGGTCTAATTTGTTGAGACATGGGTGGGTTGGGTTGGGTTGAAAAATAAATTAAATTAACAAAAAAATTTAACCATGGGTTGGGTTAGAAAATTTATCTTTTCAGGTGGGTTGAGTAGAGAAAGTGGTGGGCTGTGTTGGGTTGCCAAAAATAGGCCCATGTTCACGTCTGTGTCGGTTCATTCAATATTTTCACATTTTTAACCAAAATGGCGTCGATAGTTTTTTTCCATCATTATTTGCATATTCTCATAGTTGTGATTATTATTCATGAATTCACAACTGTTCAGATTGTGCTCCTGTCTGTACACTCTACCCATACAACAGCACAGGGGACCAACCAGCTGTTTTGCCACCCCGAAAAAAAATTAAATTATATTATTTAATTAATTAATTAACAGGTCTCAGCAAGAACGTTTCTAACATAGAAAACCGTCGCTTGCATCTCGGCTCAAACTACGTCCATCCGAAACCGCAGAAGCACTTCTTCGTTTACATCATCCAAGCGCTCAACGACGTAACACTCATTACGCTAACCGTTGCCGCCGTGGTCTCTTTGCTCCTCTCGTTCGTGGGAACTTATAGGGATGGTATGTTTGTTGGAACTTATGGGGATGGTATGTTTGTTGAAACGTATAGGGATACTGTGTATGTGTATACGTTGGAACTTATAGAGATGATATTTTATAAATTATGCCAAATAAGAAGTGTTAGATGTATGATAAAAATTGTCCCCGTTGATTTGCAACAGAGAAAAACTACGATCCGACAAAGGGTCTTGAATGGATCGAGGGCATGACAATCTTGGTGGCTGTTGTCCTCATAATTCTCGTCACTGCATTCAATAACTGGACGAAGGAGAGACAATTCAGAAACTTGAAAAAGATCGTCAGCGATCAGCAAAAGTTTGCTACCATCAGATCAGGAGAGCTGCTCCAGATTAACATATCTGATATTGTAGTTGGGGATGTTTGCCAGATAAAATACGGTTTGCTCATGGGATGATCTTTATGTTTTTGTTTCAGTTTATAAACAAGTATTGTTGAAAATCAACATTTTATGTTTTTACACTGATATACACTGCTATAGGGAAGTATGTAGCTATTTTATGTTTTTAAAACCCCTTTTTAATTTTGTCCAATATTATTTGTAGTACTTTTTTAGCATTTGACCCGTTGTGGACAAAAATATTAGTAAATAAAAATTACTAAATAACTCCCTTTTTGTTTGTTTTTTTGTCTTGCCAACAGGAGACTGCATACCTGCTGATGGTCTTATAATTCAAAGTAATGACCTCAAGGTAGATGAAAGTTCAATGACGGGAGAAAGTGACCCCGTCAAGAAGGGGGTTAAAGATGACCCTCTACTTCTTTCAGGTTAAATGTTGACTGGTAGCTCAAAAATCAACATAATTCATCAGCTAATTATTAATTAGTTGATCATTTTTGAAAAAGCCAAATTGAGTTTATCTGTCACTCTAAAACGGAAAGTAAAGTAAAAGTTGAAATATATTATATCTGTTAATTGTGATTAGGCTCACATGTGCTTGAGGGTTCAGGAAAGATGGTTGTGACAGGGGTTGGCATCGGCACTGAATTCGGAAGAATCGTTCATGCCCTCTCAGGCAATAGGAGTGCAACCAAGGTTGGCGGTGCTGCTGCTGATGATGATGGTGATGGTGGTGGTGGTGGTGGTGGTGGTGGTGGTGGTGGTGGTGGTGGTGGTGGTGGTGGTGGTGGTGGTGGTGGTGGTGGTGGTGGTGGTGGTGGTGGTGGTGGTGGTGGTGGTGGTGGTGGTGGTGGTGGTGGTGGTGGTGGTGGTGGTGGTGGTGGTGGTGGTGGTGGTGGTGGTGATGATGATGATGATGATGATGATGATGATGATGATGATGATGATGATGATGATGATGATGATGATGATGATGATGATGATGATGATGATGATGATGATGATGATGATGATGATGATGATGATGATGATATTGCTATTTGGGACTAAAACTATGAATTCAAAGTATTCCTATATCGAAAAAATATTTTTTGCAGCTGGCATCTTCTGCAGATGAAATTGAAATCAAATCGTATGAAACCTCTTCCAATAACTCGGATGATGATTATGATGTCAAATCAGTACTCAAGAAAAAAGTTGACAAGCTGTCTATTCAGATCGGTTACTTTGGTAAGACTGATATCTTAAAAAGTCTATTTACTTAGTCATTAATCAACATTTAACATACATACACACACACACACACAGATAAACCCACATACATACACTGGCGCTGGTGGTATAGCGATAAAGGAATTTGCCCGTAGACCTGAAAGTAAGCGGTTTGAATCCTGCCGTCGTGACTAGCGTCTGCAAGGAGTATTGGTAGGCGCGTATAAATGGCTCCCTCTGGATATTCAGTAAAATGGGCCCACGAGTGAGTAATACTTGGATAAAGTGATTCGTGGAGTAGAAGTCTAACGACTAGAGCCACATTAAACACTGCCAAATTATATTATATAATTATACAATACACGTCTATTTTGTAATGCAGGTGTAGTGATGGCAATATCAACTCTAACGATCCTAGTTGTGAGGTTTAGTGCAGAAAAGTTCATAATCGAAAAATTGCCGTGGGATCGAGACTACATTCACGATTTCGTCGGGTTTGTTTTGATCGCCATAACGATCCTCGTCATTGCCATCCCTGAAGGATTGCCTCTTGCTGTCCTACTGTCGCTTGCCATTGCTGTCAAAGTAAGTCGAGTATATTTAATCTTTTGGGCTAATGTTTCGGATTGCATATGTATATGGAAATTGTTTATTAAGTTGTGTTAAATAATACTAGTGATTTTTTTTTTGCGAAAGTTGGCTATTCTAAGAAAACTTGAACGTCAAAAGAAATATTAGCTGTGATGCACAAAATAGTTATTCTACTATGATAAATTTAAATCTAAAAATAACCCATGGAAACTATTTATGTCTTCCAGAGAATGATGAAAGACAAGAACCTTGTACGACACTTGGATGCTTGCGAAACCATCGGGAATGCCACGTGCATTTGCTCCGACAAGACAGGAACACTGACTACAAATATCATGACAGTTGTCACCTGCCATATCGATTGTCAGTGTTCTATTAGATAAACAATTTTATTTATTTAAAGAACTTCTATTTTTTTCGTCAAATAACATGCTGTTTAATACAGCTTAAGCAATGTTATTGAAGTTTTTTGTTTAGATTACTACTTGCTTGATATAATTGATTTTATTTTCCATACAATGGATAAAAAAAGGTCATTCTCATACCAACTTTTTTTTATTTGACTCTAACCTTCAATTTTCCAGCTGACACCTACAAACTGTCCGACCACTTCACAGATCTACCTGACGCCTGTAAATATCACCTGGCACTTTCAATTGCCGTTAACACCAGCTACTCAACAAACATCGTTGTAAGCTTTCCGTTAAATTGTGTAATTTTATATATTGATGAAATAGTTTTTAAACGTGTCTTGAACGTTTTTTTTCTCTTTTTTCTCAAACAGAATCCAAAACAGTTGAAGAAAAGTACGGGCAATAAGACGGACTGTGCACTGCTGGGATTCCTTCTGGAGCTGGGACTAGATTACGACAGCATCAGGAAGCAGCATCCTGAGAGTAAATTCATCAAAGTTTACACCTTCAACTCTGCCCGAAAGTGGATGGCCACAGTGGTCCGCTGTGCTTCAAACACTGGAGAGGCAACGAACGGTTTGAAGCTGCTGGTCAAAGGAGCTTCTGAAATCGTTCTTCAAAAGTTTATATATAATATTTAATTCAGATTGATTTTATTGAATAATTATTAATTAATTTTTTCGTTTGTAAATAAGATGCGAACAATTTGTGGCCAAAGACGGACAGATAGTACCGCTGCCTACTGGAATGAAGAAAATGTTGAATACAAAGGTTATTGATGTCATGGCCTCAGCAGGACAAAGAACTCTTTGCATTGCTTATCGAGATTTTTTCATAGAAGGTTGAATTTTTTTTTGAATGGTTGGACTTGTATTATATTATGGGTTGGTTACATGGTGGTAATCCGCTCTCTTGCGTTTCAGAGGTGTCAAATCAGTCAGTCAGTAATTTGAGATCATATTTTATCTATATATATATATATGGAAATATTTGCATATATAACAAATAATGGTTCCTGAAGAGATATTTATAAACTCTGAAAAAAAACTATCGCAAGCACTGGTGAGGTGGTGATAATGGCGAAATTCAAACCACTGGTCTTCCTGCCAGCAGACGAATGCCTTACCACTACACTACAATATGCTTCCAGAACTTGCCGTACAATGTGTAAACAAAATTTTATCGAATTTGTTTTATATTTCTTTCATCGTAAAAGACGCAGATGAAATAAATTGGGATGATGAAGAGGCCATAGTATCACAACTCACTCTTCTTTGCGTCGTTGGAATTGAAGATCCCGTCAGACCGGAAGTGAGTGAAACGTTTTTTGCACAATCTCTATTTTATTTAGAGATATTTGTAAAAAGCCGCATTCAAAATGTGACTTTTAAAGATGTTAAATGCCAGTTAAAATTATATATGTTGCAATAAGAAGTATCAAAATCACATATGATGAAGACATTGAAGTTTTAGACTCACTTCAAAAAGCTTAGTGAATGGCAACATAAAAAACCCCAAAGATTACATTTTACGCAATTTAATTGCAGTTAGCATATAATATCACTGATATGAACCACTTTCTCCAGGTTCCATCAGCGATATCAAAATGTCGCACAGCAGGCATAACAATGAGAATGGTGACAGGCGACAACATCAAGACCGCCAGAGCAGTGGCTCTAAGATGCGGCATTTTGGACGCTGGGGATGAAAACGACGATCAGGTGATCATGGAGAGCCATCTCTTTAATGCTCGCATCACTTCCCTATCTAAGAATGGATTGGTAAGATGCAGAAGAATTTCCTTTAAGTTACTTTTTTATTTGCTTGATATTAGATGTAGCTTCAACATTATTTTACCATCTACGTAAACAAGCTGAATCTTAAACCAAAATTATCTTCACTTTTTATAAAGCAGTTTTTTTTACTTGTAGTGGTGTTTGCATTTGCTTGCCTGAACTGATTTTCACAATCTATTATCATTTGGTTTCTTGAAGGTTGATCAAGAGCTAATGGACCAGGTTTGGCCTCGCTTGAGAGTGCTAGCCAGATCCACTCCCACAGACAAGTATAATCTTGTCAAAGGCATCATGGACAGTAAATTGACCAAAGACCAGGAAATCGTGGCAGTCACTGGCGACGGCACTAATGACGGACCCGCCCTTAAGAAAGCCCACGTCGGATTTGCCATGGTGTGATATATTCTGTTTTCTTTGCTGTTTTGGAATTTAGTTGCCCATAAAATTAAGTCACTCTGTGCCCATATTGTAAATACTCTGAAAAATGGGGTTTGTGATGCGAGCATTAACCCCAGCCTGGGGTTTGTGACGGCGATGACCATGGTTTGTGGCCGGGACTCGTGCGGGAACATTTCGTTGTCTCCTTGTGAATAAAGTATTATAAGAACGGTTGCTTCTTAATTATGTGCATCATGGCGATATTATTATAACTATTTTAATGATTTTAATAGTGAGCATAACTCGTTTTTACCATAGATATAAATAGATTTAAAAACTGATAAAAACAGAAGTATATTTTAGGGTGTCACAGGGACTGACGTGGCCAAAGAAGCATCAGATATTATACTGATGGACGACAATTTCACATCCATCGTGAAAGCGGTGGTGTGGGGGAGACACGTTTACGATAGCATTGCCAAATTTCTTCAATTTCAGTTGACTGTCAATGTGGTGGCTGTGTTCACAGCTTTCATCAGTGCCTGTTTTGTTGCTGTGAGTAAATTTTTTTAAATTATAAATATTGGCAATCCATTTATCTCTCATATCACAGATTTAATCTTTCTAATAAATGGGATCCTTCAATCAATATCTTGAATTGACTAAAACTTATTTACTATAAGGATACCCCAATAAAAGCTGTCCAAATGATATGGATAAACTTGATCCAAGACACTCTGGCGTCTCTGTCTTTAGCCACAGAGTATCCCAATGAAAAGTTGCTGAAGAGAAAGCCGTACGGTCGCAACAGAAGTATCTTATCGTCAGATCTCATCATAAACATAGCCATACACAGTTTATATCAATTCGCCATTCTTCTCTCTGTTCTTTTTCGAGGTAAGATTTAATAAGTTATAGAAAATCACACTTTCAAAACTTATAAACAAGATAAAAATGTAGCTAATGAAAATAAATAAAATTTAAGGCGATGAATTGCTGGGAATCAAATCAGGCGAGGACGAGGACATTCGGGGAGTTCCGAATCAGCACTTTACTTTCATCTTCAACGTGCTCGTTTTAATGTCCTTGTTCAATGAAATCAACTGCAGAAAGATTGACGGAACGTTCAACGTTTTCGAGGGCATCCAGCATAGCATCATGTTCATGTCTCTATGGACTGCCACTTTATTCTTGCAGGTTGTAATGAAATTTAATAACTTTTTTAAGATGGCTCTAGTCCAGTGGTTCTTAACCTTTTTTTCCCGCGCCCCCTTTGAACAAACTCGATTTGACCGCACTCCCTTCTTTTGCATATAAAAAAAAATAAGTAAAATGTAAGTGATTTGCACAAATTTTTTATTGGATTTATTTTTTGTTGCTTCCCACCAATTTGGCCAGAATAATGAAGACCAATTGAACAAGGCAATTCGTATATCATCAACGGCCACCAATCAAATTATTTGCTTGGTTTCCACATTTACCAAAGCAGAAAAGCTGAACTTTTTTGGTTTTTGGAAAATGACTGTTGTTGAAAGTAAAATTACTACAAAATACCTACGACTACTCCCCAGTTTTTTGGAAGGAAAAAGTGGTAATCTTTCAAAAACAAATTGAAAAATACCCTTTTAAATTTGGAATTGCATTCTCCCACCAGAATTTAAATGAAAAAGAATGTAAGGTCCACAGCAACAAATAAGCCCGCCAAAATTCAACTCGATTGGATAACTGGAAGTTGGTTTTTTTAGTGATAAAAGGTCCCAACTTATGGTTCAAGCAATCCAACAAGGTGAAGTTAAAAATACAAGCAATGCCAAAATTAAAGAATTTTAAAATTTTCTAATTATTCTCCGCAAAAATTAAGATTGTATAGAATATTTGTTTCACATTTAAAATTTTTATTTTTTAAACTTTTATTTTTCGCACCCCCCTAAACTAGAAAGGCACCCCCTTTGGGGGGTGCACCCCACCGGTTAAGAAACCCTGCTCTAGTCCTTTATAGACTTCTATGTCACGAATCAATTATCTAAATGTAATCATTCGTGGGCCCATTCCACCGAACAACCAGAAGCAGCCATTTATAGGCGCTTACTCACACCGCCGAATTTCAGCTCTGCAGGAAAATACCTTAACGTTATACTACCAGCGCCTGTCCAGCAAGTGCGGGTTATTTTTTTCCTGACTAATTTCTTCAGAAAAAATAATTCAATGAAGATTGTGATCTTGTTTTCGCAAGTGCAAATCAGATTTCCACAGTCCCGTCGCACCAAAATGTTGATAGGTGGTCGCTGGATTGCTCATTCCCAGTTATGATTTATGCAGCTTTTTGGCAAAATTATCGTTCAACCAAAAAATTGTATTTATGATTGAAATAATGACCCAGCAATTAAAAAGCTTTCAGAAAAGTTAACCTAAAAGATTTATTTTTCTTTCCAAACATATCGCCTCTACAGATTTAGAATATTCAATTCAATCATCTATTAATATGTTTAACAACACAGTCACTTATTATGGTTTCAAAGGTGATTATTGTGGAGTTTGGAGGTTATGCTTTCTTCACTTGCGGACTTACACTTGAACAATGGATGTGGTGTATTTTCTTGGGCATAAGCGAACTGCTTCTTGGACTGGTAAGCTGACAATTTTGGCTACAAAGGTTTTAGCTTTCATTTGACATCTCAGCAGTTATTTAACTGGTCTATCAGATCAGCAGCTGTAAGGCTATAGACCTGGTCTACGGCCTTATCCATCGAAACAAGCAGCCATCTGATATTATATATTTAATTAATTAAAAAACAATGCTTATTTATCATTTTAAAATCCCTCATAAAGCTAGTCAACATAATCAACTATGAAATCAAGTTGAGATCGAGTACAACGGAGGAGGCACACTACGTCAATCTGGACAAAGAGAATGACGTTTTGATAGATGTCAATCAGGGCAACATCAAGTACACGCAAACAGACGGGTACATCATACGGTTCTGAAGCTATTATGTCAGATATCCAGATATCGCGTACAACCTCGAATTGATGGTCTCAAATTTTTTCTTCGTCTGAAACAACAACTGCTTGTGTTTTAATTATTGTGATATTAACGAATTAATCCGAAGGATAAATGCACTTTTCATGTCTTTTTAGCCAAATTTTTATTTTACTGACTGAACTACTTTACACTTCTGAAACTTTCTCGATCTGCAGCAATTATATTTTTAATTGAACAAAATTCCTCAAAACCTTCTGTTTTAACAGTTTGTGATAAACACGATTGAAAAGAAGTATCCATTATAGAGCCAAAAAAGAGTCAGTCATAAGCCTGGACAAAGAAAAGGTAAAAAATCATACTGAGTTACAATTAACGACACAAAACCTCTTGTTTTATCTTACCTACTGTTAGTTTTTGCTTACAATATTTAACATAAAAGACTATAAACTAGTAAAACAAAAAATCAGACCCAAGTAGCATCTAGCAATGTCACTCTATGTAGCATGGCTACCTTCTGACAGTCTAATAATATAAACAACAAACAATCTGATTCTGAAATCATTTATTATACAACATTTCAAGCTTATCACACACTGCTCGGATTCGAACTTGAAAAGCTTCCTTATAATCATCCTTGACTTCCTCATACAAATATCTCTGCAAGTCTTGCATAAATTTTGAATTGTGGGATTCTTTTAACAGTAAACCTTTGAAACTGTCCATTTCGAAATCAAGAGCAGTAACCTTATTTTTTAAAACGTAATCAAGTAATATCGATAACAATGTCAGCCATCTGAGCATGACATCTGGTTTACTGACGAATTGCGAAGGTATTAGTGTAACACCAGAGGGAATCTGTAAACAAGTAAAAATGTGGAAAAAACATTAACTTAATATTTTTTAAATCTTATAAAATCCAAATAAATCCTTTCATCAAGAAATGACCTGACCTTGTGATAAATTATTATAGCAGCCATGTCGTCATTGTTCGAAAGATTGATGAGAACTTTCATAGCAGGCAGATTGAATTTTGTCTCTTCTTTATTGAACATATTATCAATAAAATTGGATATGTAAAGAGGAAATTTCTCGTGACTTATGGACAGCAGGCTCAGGTTCACAAGCAGATTAAAACAATTTTGTTTTAAAACGTCGTCTAAAAGCTCGTGTCGTAAGATGTCTATTACGGTTGGGATGACATCCTGTAATCCGTAATCATGCAAAAAAAAATTATATTTCTCTAAAAAATGTATTAAATATAGAATCATTAATGAACACTGAAACTTCTCAGTAAAATATATTTTGCTCTTTTATATTTATATTTAAGTTACTTCAATAACACTAAGCACTTCATTCTAGAGTTTCCTGATCACCAAAAAACTCCAATTTTGTCCACCAATTAGCTTATTAGGCAAAATGAATGCACGATTTGAAAAGTTCCAAGTGATTATTTACAGATTTTTCTTTCCTAAGATAATCATTCTTCCCTCTTTTTAAAGCTGCACTATGTTCACTCAGAACGATCAAATTAAAAAAGTTATAATTTGATTAACCAATCATTATGAGGTTATAGAAGGATTAAAAAAGTGTGTACTTTTATTTGGTTTTTTAACTTATGAAAGTTTCTAAAATAATTTTATTTTCAAAATCATCAAAATCTTAGAGCTCTCAGCAGTTTCTATTCAGTATTTTGATTAGCATTAGAGTCAATTAACATAATATATGTTAGATTTATCAGTCTTGTATAGTTTATATTTGTTAGAAACTCTTTGCTTAACTCTCCCTATATTGTACCCTTAGAAGTTAAGGGTAAAAACAATCTGATAAAAGCTCTAAAAAATATACAAAACAACAAACACGTAAACCGTAAACTTTTTTTCACACATCCCTTATATTTTGTAATATGGCAGGTTCTAGTTTTTGGCACATAATTTTTTTGATGATTATATGTCTATAAAATAGAGAAACTTTGACTACAGTCTTTTAAATACTCGATATTTGAAGATGTGATGATGAAAAATTTAAAAACATTTAGGATCAATATGGGAAAAACAAAGTTTTTATTGTAAATCTTTTATTTGAAAAAGTCAATTTTGTTTAATTTAAATGAATTTAAAATTTATTGTTTCATTTCTTCGATGAAAAACTTAAAATTGTAATTGATTTCATTTAAATTTTGTTCGATCAACACGAACGTTTAATAGAATTCATTGTCGTCGACAAAAATTCAATACACCAAGTTTTAGCTTGATTGGATGACGGGAAGTATGTTTTTTTAAGAATTAAAAGATACCAATGCACAGCTAAAGTTAATATAATAAAGGATTCAAAAACAAGTGTAAAATAAATAAAAATAACTTTTCACCTGGATTACCAGATTGTTGTCCTCATTGAGAGCAAGATTATTAAGACAAAGAAGAACTTCTTCAACAAGTTCTGGTGAACGGAAAGAACCAGTTATACGCAATATCGTTTCCTCTGAGACAACTAAAGAGATGAGCTTTTCCAAACATTTAACACTTCTCAACAAATTCTGAAAAATATTACACAAACAAATATTAAAAACTGTATAGAGCGATTGCTAACAGAATGTTCAAAACAATACTGAAAATCCAATTATACAAATTTATTAGAAGCATGAACCATTATTGAGAAAACAAATTGAAATCCAAAATAGCATAACTATAAAATGCATAGACACATCAAGGAAACAGAAAAACCAGGTGAACAAAGTTTTTAAAAACCATGGCCTCTGTGAATGTTTGGTAACACTTTAAAAAAAAACCCAGACATCACTTTCATAATCCTGATGAGGTGCGTGAAGTTAGCCACGACAAATTTTCCTATAGTAAAAGGCCTTGCTGATGCATTTTTAATTTCTAACGCTTAAACCAATCATCTAGTCAAAATGAAACTTACATATTCTGAATCCTTATGATTTTATCACATTTATTAAAAAAATAAAAAAAGGGTATGTAGGAAATTAAAAACGCATCAGCAAGGCTTTTTACTATAGGAAAATTTTCCGTGGCTCACTTCACACACCTACCCTGATGATGAAATTCACTGAAATAACAACTTGAATTAATGTTCCCTTTAACTTACTTGGTTTTTAGTAAATGCTGACATTTTTCCTATAGTAACCAATGCTTTTATCTGTGTTTCTGTGCATGATGATGTAAGAAGAGAAACTAGGAAAGATGCTTGTTTGGTTGTTAATGTATTTGGATCTTTTTCTGCTTCTGGTAGTAGATCAGGATCATCTTGAGAAGACTTGGAAAGACCTTGACAACTTTTTCTTTCATTGCATATTGTATTGGATTTGTCTGCTGATGAAACCTTATTTTACTAAAACTAAAATAATTAACATTCCGATGATTTTAATTTTAGAACTATCTGATTTCCTAAACTTGAATTGTTTACCTGCGTGCAAATTACGGTTTTTCCTGTTTCGTGTTAATAAATAATAAAAACCAATATATGAGACAGATGCAACACCAAGAACGAAAAAATATTTTCTATCCATACCGAACGTAATACAAGAAAAACAATAATCAATCTCAATCATCGGCCAGTAAACAAGCAATAGTTATGCAACCTAATTGTTTTTATTAACTTTCATTAATCTATTGTTTAAAAATTTTATTATTTTACTTAAAATTTTAAATTAAAACAAAAAATATAATTTTATAATTTTTTTAAATTTAAACCGTGTTTATTATTTACAACAATAAGGAATAGTATCTATGTGTACATCGCTTGTAAACAATTTAATTACAGAGCAACGTGGTCCGTAACAGTTTATAATTATTAAATTATTAGACGCTTTAATTTTTTTTTACTTTAGCTCATTACATAAGACGTCATAATATTACTGCAGCCAAATAAAACTGTAATACTATTCTTCCTTTTCACCACTCACCTTTTCACCTGTCCTAACCTAACTTACTTAAAACTAAAAGACAAGAAAAAATAGAAGTAAAGTAACTAGTAGTTACTTGCACTCACGCTGACTTTTTTAAGTTGGAGAAAATGGGTAAGTGGAATAAGTTATAAATGAGTCTATGATGATTGAATTGTTAGATATTTTCCATTTCCACTTGAAAAAATGAAAACCATGAAATCTAAGTATCATGCCATGTTATTGGTGCCAAAAAAATTAAGTATTACATTAACTGGATATTCAGATTAAACAAACTTATTTGAATGGAATGTGAAGACAATTTTTTGCGGTTAATTTTGGTCAGATAAACCTGATTACTGATTATTGCTTTAGATCTCATAATTTATGGTTTTGTAGAAAACTCAATCAAGCATGTTGTCCAAGTTATGTCCGGTAAAGGTGGAGTTGGAAAAACCACATTAGCTGTGCAACTGGCTCTCGGTTTAGAAAGACTTGGATACAGGGTTAGTTTATCAAAAACGTAAAGCCACTTCAAATAAACTTTTTTTTACTTTTAGTGAAAAAAGTCTTTTAAAGAAGCACCGTTTAATTGTCCAATTATGTTTGTACTTCAGGTTGGTTTGTTGGATGCCGATTTATGTAGTCCATCTGTTGTTGCAATGCTGAACATTGAAGATAAAAGCGTTTATCAATCTACAGAAGGGTTGTTATTGATATTTACTTAGATATTTATCGCTTATGATTATCCTTTATGCAAGATTTTTGTTTTTCTTTCAGGTGGCTACCGGTGTACGTCGGCGAAAATAAACGTCTGGCGGTCATGTCTATCGGGTTTTTCTTAAGCAGCAAGAACGATGCCGTGATATGGCTCGGACCCAAGAAGACGGGTTAACATTCGTGAAGCTAATTCGAAATAAATTACATATTCATTGCTGACGTTAATTATTGATTTTAACAACAGGTATGATCAACCAGTTTTTGAATGGAGTCTGCTGGGGCAGTTTGGATTACTTAATCGTCGACACCCCTCCGGGAACGTCTGATGAACACCTGGCAGTCCTCCATGCTCTGGAGCAGTTCAATTTAGATGGAGCTGTTTTGGTTACCTCTCCACAAGTAAGCCAACTGCTTAATTTCTATATTCTAAAATAAAGTGCCCCACACTTTTATGTTTTGAAAATTTATTTTCTACATTTTAGAGCATTTTCTAAAAGCATGTTTTGATTTTGTTTTTAAAATATTATTTTATTAAAAATAAAAATGAAATAATGAATTTTATTAAAGCATGTTTTGATTTTTTTAAATATTTTATTAAAAATAAAAACAAATAATAAATTTACCCTTCCAGGCAGCATCAGTCGCCGACATTCGCAGGCAGGTCAACTACTGCATGAAGAAAAATGTCAAAATTATCGGCATCATCGAAAACATGAGTGGGTTTGAATGCCAAAATTGCAAGGTATAGATCAGACATGGACTTGATTTAAATGAAATTACCTAACAATATTTATATTTATAAAAATATTTTTCATCAACAATTTTTTTCGTTTGCAGGAAGTAACAAATATATTCTCAAAAGGTGGAGGCGAATCTCTCGCTGAATACTTCAAGATTCCATACTTAGGTTTCTCATAAGTTATATTTGGCCTTTACTTAATGCTTGATGCTTATTGCGAGCTGGGTCCAAGATTGGAGTTTGATTGGTAGAGATTTAATTTAATAATCAGTGTTACACCACATTCCTTATCACATGTGTTCTATTCTTTCCATACAATTAGCACATATTTTTCCAGGCTCCATCCCCATAAGCAGGCTCATTACGAAATGTTACAAAAACACGGCGAGCGAAGCGACAGAAGACCAACTGGAACTTCCTGACTCGTTCAACGATATCATAAATAAAATTGTCGACTGCTGTACGAACCATAAGGAAGATACGCCTCAATGAGCTTTCATTTTTCATGTATTTTGACATTAGTTTTGATGCAAATAAAATATTCAGAGTATAGTACACTATATTTGTTTATTATAAAAAAATTGTCAAACTGCAGTTTTTTTTTATTTAGTGGTATTATTTACCAAAATATTGTATGACTTACATTGCTAAGCCATACTTTGATTCTTTTAGACCATAGGTCGTCAGATTATGCAAAAATAGGTCCAATCATGCTAAGTGTTGGTAAATGTTGTATGCAGTGCTTTGAGACGTCTTTTATCTGAGGCCTAAGCAAAGTTACATCACAGTCAATGGTTTAGAAATCAAATAGTGAGCAATATTATTTTACACCTTACTTACCACTTCATAGTGTGATTACTTCAATCTTGATTTCTCACAGTTAAGCAGATGGAGTTAGTAACAACAATGTTATTATCATTTCGGGCGACACTTTCCCTATAAAACACTGTACCAAGAAAGAGGCCTTTGAGTACACATCAAAGTAACTTAGAAAAATCAATGCTTTTCTCATAAGTTCAACTTATCGGTATTTATTCGTACAGCAATTTACTCAATTTTCATACAGAAAGCTTCTTGCAATAAGCAAGAGTCACTCTAATTTCATTCCTCGAAGCCCAAATCGATTGAATTCTAAGACATTGTTTGAAATAAATTAACTTTTTAATGAAGAATTATAACAAACTTTAAGTGTTCGAACGCCAAAAAAATCTAAAACACAGCAGTGAGGACAGAACTGTTGACATGTCAACAACAACGACGACGAGTAGATAAACACGACAAACTACTTTCCAGTTCTTACAAATCATGACAAACAATCGAATCAAAATATAATTTACATAAACACGAACGAAACTGCGGACGAGCGCGATGCTCCTCCCCCTATTCCGAAAAATGTTACCTGAGATCCAAACGGTGTGGGCACACGTGCACCACTAACAGTTGAAAAATAAATAATTAAAAAAAAAAAACTATAGCTCCTATGTAATATATACGTAATATGAAAAAACTACTGCAACCTGAGATGATGGTATTTTTGTAGGTTGTAAAAAACTGGCGAGGAATAAGTTTAACAGAATTTGAAACTACTATCATAAGAATGAGCATCAGTACTATAAGGTCAACAGTGTATTACATGATGTGATACTATAAAGTCAAATTTACATCACATTGTACTATAAGGTCAACAGTATAGTACACGCCGTAGTACTATAAGGTCAGTATATTTCATTACATGGTACTATAAGGTCAAAACCATATTACATGATATTGTACTATAAGGTTAACAGTATATTACATGACATAGTACTGTAAAAATAAGAACTGAATAAGGTCAGTATATTTCATTATGTGGTACTATAAGGTCAACAGTATATTACATGACCTTGTACTATGAGGTCAAAACCATATTACATGACATTGTACTATAAGGTTAACAGTATATTACATGACATAGTACTGTAAAAATAAGAACTGAATAAGGTCAGTATATTTCATTATGTGGTACTATAAGGTCAACAGTATATTACATGACCTTGTACTATGAGGTCAAAACCATATTACATGACATTGTACTATAAGGTCAACAGTATATTACATGACATAGTATTATAAAGTCAGTATATTTAAATTATTTGGTACTATCAGGTACCATATTACATAACATAGTAATATAAAAATAAAAACTGAATAAGGTCAGTGTATTTCATTATGTGGGACTATAAGGTCAACAGCATATTACATGACGTTGTACTATAAGGTCAACAGTATATTACATGACCTTGAACTATAAGGTCAACAATATAGTACATGACGTGGTTACGCACGAATAAATGATCGAATGATTCAACCGTACATTTTTTTTAGCTGCCATGGTCTAACAGACATGTATTGGTACGTCGTTTCGGTCAACGATATAAATAAATACGTCACAATGAATAATTACAGCGATGTGAAAACAAACAGACATATATATTTACAAACTTAGTATAATATATCATACAAAAGGCAGAACAAAATTCATAGATCTACGTGCCACGGGCTAGCCCGCCCGATCGAATTTCTTATAAATACAAAAAGGCATGGACGATGATATTGATGATTAGTCAAAAAATACGCAAATGTTATTGTTATGAACCAGAAATAAGTCTGGCAAATATTGTATGTATAACTATCTACTTAACCTGAAAAAGGAATAGTGCCTTCGATTGTATAACATACACACATTACTGCTCTGATTCGATATATATTTTCCTATCTGGACTGCTTCCGTACAACGAAAGCCGTACTACAGTCGGATAACATACCAACAGAAGAAAAACACGCACACGACGAAACACACATACGAATAACTAACTTCCCAGTCACGTGTGATAAACAAATAACCGACGGTTCACGCGAGCTTACAAACGGATTTAAACGCTCAAACACGCCACGTGTAAACCTGTACAAATGTCAAAAATACAAGTGAGCAAACGACGTAAACAAAGATTTTTGCATAAAAAAAACAAACAACGGAAAACGTAAACGACAATCGTGCGGGTTGGAGGAAGAAGAAGACGACACATAAATACCTGAATTGGATTGGTTGGTTGGTTGTCGTCACAAGCATCAGCTGTTTCAAATTAATAATGTTTAACTGTTCCATTATTGCTTAATATATCAGTATTATTCTTTAAATTAAAAATATTTAATCGTTCCATTATTGCTTATTATATCAGTATTATTCTTTAAATTAATAATGTTTAAATTGTTCTATTATCAATTATTATACCGGTATCATCAATAACAAAAATGATGAACATTAACAATAATTATTGTATCAAAGACAGTAATAGTCACACACACACACAAGCAAAAGTTAAAAAATTACAACTAATCAACAATTTTTAATCAATGCTACGTCATTAAATGGAGAGCTATCCGAGTGGTTAACATGCCCGGATCACGGCCAAAAGGATGCGGGTCCGACCGAATTGCACGTCTGAAGGGGCTGGTTCATATTTTCTTTCCATCTTTCGAGTCAGTCATATGATCACAATGCGAGCACATGCATTCACGCACACAATAACAACAACAATCAATGCTGCTTTAAACAGCTAATCATACAAATAACTTGAAACGAATAATTTTTTTATTAGCAAAAAATTTATTTTTACAAATTTCCTTACTCAGCGTTATTGCTTGAAGTACTGACGAACATCACTATGAAGTCTTCGCTCTTTCACCTTAGGAGGAGTGGTGGCTTGTTTCTGGAATTCGAGGAAGGTGACTCCAGTGTTCGGATCCTTCCTTTTGGTCTGAAAACAAATAAGAACGTGACGAATACGTGATTCGAATCACTCAAAGACGACCTCGTAACAAAAGACTTGCAATTCAAAATTAATAATATCAACGAGAGACCTCAAGTCAGAAAAAAATCAAAAACGCTCAAAAGTGAAGAGAAAAAAAATCTTCTTAAAGGATAAAAAAAGCCGGAAACCAACCGTCTGCAATGTCACGATCCAACTGATGAGCGACAACAGACTTTTATAGTTTATCTTCGCTTCCGGAGACTTCTGACTCTCCTAACAACATATAATTAAGATTATATAATTATATTTTGTTACATCATCAACAACATCATCGTCATCATCTGCATCGTCAAAGCTTAAAATCATTATCAACAACATCAACAATAACACATCATCAACATCATCCTCATCAACATCATCGTCAACACGTAATATAAAACATGATGACGACATTTCCAACAAACAAAAAAAAAAAAACAAAAAAATAAAAGCTACCAAATTGTCTTTTTCGGAGCCTTCAAGGAACGACAACATGGTTTTCACACAGCTGACAACGTATTCTACAACACCCTGTCCTTTCATGTAGGAATCTGAAATCAAATAAATCACTAAATTTAAATACTTTCTATAAAAAGAAATGAAAAGATAAAGAATCCCATCAGAGTATAAAGGACATAAAGGTGTTACATTGAAATAGGCGATTTCATGAAGACCACTAAGATACAGGCAGTCACGTTCAGCACCTCGATCGATTTATTATTAGTTTATGAGTACATTATTATAAGCATATTGTGACAATAAATCATGTTTCTAAAATACTTTACCGAAAACGAATAATTAGTAATTATAATTACTGTGAGCAGTTCACAGGAAAAAATTACAATCCCAGCTCAATATGAACATTTCATAAATAAATTTTGATGACGGTACTTAAAAATCTTTAAACAATTTCAAGAATTTATGAATTGATAAATAACTTATATATATATATAGTTAATAAATAAATATATATATATATATAATGTCAAGTATTTAAATTCACCTCTTATTTTATTGGCGAACGCAAATCCGACGTACCAGTGGAGACGCTCGAATTGAGGAAAGTAGTACTTCTCGGGAGTTTTCAGATTGATTTCCATTGCATATATTCTGAAATTTTAAATGAAAATAAATTTCTTATTAAAGGAAAACAAGCTAGCGATTATTTTTTAGGTATCATGAAGATTCATGGTGTATACAATCTATTTATATATAAAAATTGATTAAATCATTATCAAACACAGATATACCAAAATATATAAAACATAGATACAATAGAGAAACTTAAAATAAAAACAATGGACAATTTATTTATTAACCATCAACATTTCATTGTGTATCAACGTATGTTGAAAATAACAATTAAATCGCTTAAAACCAACTTCAACTGCATCTCGACGTTGAAAGAGTTCATATAATTGCCACCGAAAACCAGAGAATCAACCGGAGTGTAGACAGCATGGATCCAGCCACTAGGGAGGAACACTGTCTCGCCTTTCTTTATATTAAGTCTATAAAAATACAATGGAAACATACAACCACCACACTATCGAAAAGCATCGCCACATCAAATATGCAGGCTGTATGTATTACAAGCTGTACGAAAAAAAATTAATGCATTACCCTGAAATTACATCAAAACCCGCTAAGGAATTTATGTCCAAAACAGGGAGATCAAAACTCATCTTAACAATTTAATTACAGATAATTTACTCAGATTCCTTAATAAAAACTAAAAAAAAATCATTTATAAATATAACAATAAAGCTGAAAATGTATACTCAAGTTTGATATCATAAACAAGCATATTCAAACATATAAAAGAATAATATCTAAGAAACAATCAACAAAACTTATCAGGAAAACATGCAAATCAATTCGTTACTTGTAGCATTTAGGAACACGAAGGGAAAAGTCGGTATACGATTGGTCCTCGGATTTCATCCAGTTTTCAAACTTATCCAAATTTTCCTGCGTCGGTGGAATCAAATAAAACTGCTTTTCTCCCTGGATGAATATTTGAATTATTCCGTCACAAAAAGCTGCGCCCCATAAAAAATGTAGAAACTAATGATAGCTCAGAAGATCGGCCCTTTCTCGCTGATTCTAAAGTGGAAGGTTCAAATCCTGCCAATTCCACCAGAACTAGCAAGTTCGGAGAAGCACTTTATATCTTAAAAGCTTATGTTACTGCAAATGTTATCATGGCTGTCCCAGTGAACACCACAATATCAAAGTGGAAAACGGTGCAGAAGTGTGTTTAAAAAAATCATTCACGGAAAAATAATTTTTACCATTTTTACTTTAAGAGAAAAGGAACTAGTTTAAAATAGAATCCTATGTTCCTGAGTCTCAATTCAATTATTTGATGCTGATAAAAAGATGCCTACACGTGCACACATACATAGAAGCTAACACACGCACACGAACATGCAAGTATATACATATCATTATCATCATCATCATCATAGCATTCAAACACATCACCTGAAAGACATGATACCATACAGAACTGCCGCTGAAATCGATGTGGAAATCAGTGTAACTGCCGGCAGAGCTCATGAGACAGAAGTTGTGGACTTGAGGAATTCTATCCGTGTCCCTTGATGGCCACACCTTTGATACCCAGCTGATGTCCAGGACTATTTTTGGAGGTGAGACTGCCTTGGCGAGACTGGATGTAAACGAAACAAATGTATATATCATATATATTGTATACCATCATCTGGATGTAAATGAAACAAATTATATATTGTATACCATCACCTGGATGTAAATGAAACAAATGTATATATCATATGTATTGTATACCATCATCTGGATGTAAATGAAACAAATGTATATATCATATGTATTGTATACCATCATCTGGATGTAAATGAAACAAATGTATATATCAGATGTATTGTATACCATCATCTGGATGTAAATGAAACAAATTTATATATAATATGTATCCATCTAAATGTAAATTAAACAAACATTTATCATATGTGTATAGTATAACATCATCATATCGTTAGAAGAAATCCGATTATTGTTGCTATAGCACTGGTTCAGTCATAATTTTAACATGACAAGAAGATTTACAAATAAACATAGTGATTAGAATATAAATCTTGCTTTCTATGCGACCACAAACACTTGGCAATAGTGAAAAGATCTTAGAGAATATTAAAATTGTAACCATGAGATTCAATTTCTGAAAACTCTCATAATCTAAACCCGCAATGAAAAAGTAAACTTTAAAAAAAAATAATAGTAAAAACTCACTCTGTGTTGCTGAATTCAAGACTGAGCACATTGAGAGAAACTTTTTTAACTGGACTTTGAAAGTAAGCAACCCACTCCTCGAGAGTCATCAAGTGTTCGCTCTGTTTGGATACCTCGATGACAGTGATGAGCTTCCCGTGTCCTGCAAGTTTTGAAACGTCGATAAATTCTCGAAAAACTATGAGAATCTTGTCCGACAGCCGTATTTTTTGCATTAACATTTTTAAACAGACCAAACAAAATCTTAGTTAAGTTATGACAACACATTGCAGATGCTACAAAAAACAGATATTCACCATGGTCGGGAGAAAAAAAAACAAAAAACAGAAACAACAAGCAGAAACATGACAAAGTCTTTACCAACCTAATGTATTCAAGACATCTACAGCAGAAAATCCATCAGAAGGCAGTGTGATCCCAAGGCCGTGCGGATTTAAGACCAGGACGGGGCACTTGAAGCCGTTTATTGCGAAGTAGTCTTCGGTCAGGTTTTGGCCGTCGTCCAATTTCACGACGGCGTCGTCCCCGGGACTGCAGGGTGGGAAAAACAAGTAAAAATTTATTAAAATTGAATCCTTGTCTTAGAAATGATTTAAATCCTGTTCTATTACGAATTATATGTTGCTATGAGGCCGGGCTGATAAAATAAAGTCACCATCATCCAGAAAGCCAAAAAAAAAATGACTAAAGAAAAGTTTTGAGAATGGGTGTACATTGTACATGTAAAATTGCTGCTTCTAAAATCTTGAACTAGCTTTAAGTCGGGATTTAAAGCAAAAAAATCTATGAAAAAAAGACTTCCAATAAAAGCTGGGCACTGAAGAGTCGAATTTGTTAAAAATAAATAAATAATGCCAAACAAATAAACACAAACCTCATAAAATCTTTTTTCAAAAAATCTTCAATGAATGTCTTAGAACCATTTCTTTTTGCTGTTTCCTAAATTTTAAAAGCGTATTTCACTTCAAACACAGGTAAAGAAATATTTCACATGGCTTAACAACACTGAAAATTCCAAAAAGCTTACTCAAAATATTTAATATCAAATAGAGCAAGTTAAAGCAAAGCAACGACCATTGAAAATATAAAAAAAATTAATACACACATAGAAGAAAAAAACTTAAAATTCAACTACAAAACGGCAGGTAAAAAGAGAGTGTGCTTACTTTTTCGGAATTTTCTAAAAACGATAAGTGCCCCTCGCCTGTTAAACAATAATTCACTACTAGAACCTTAAATTTTCTTAAACAGAAACGAGAGTTACATGCATCGACAAAGGGAATGAAAAACACAATGAAAATAATGTATAAAAAATAGAATGAAATAAAAAAACTTGTACCTGAGTGTTTGAATGACTGCTTGCATGTTTCACAGAAGTACGTGTCAGTGTTCTCTTTGCTAATTATATTACAAAATTATGAACTATTGTTACTAATAGTATAAAATTATGAATGTTATAAAACTTTAGAATTATAAGATAATTGCATTTTTATATTGGAAAGGTTTATGAATCCTAGGACTTAACTATTTATATTTTCTGTTACCATTTGCTGTATTCAAACAATATACAAACAAAATTTGTTGAAATGAAAATATTCACAAATATTAAAATGCCCTGAGAGGTAGTTTTGCATTCACAACTATTTCTAGTTTTTTTAACAATTTCTTCGCATATACAACGGTTTTCTTAAATACTTTTATCAGACAATATGTAATTCTACTAAGTTTTTAAACTCTCCATTAAGGTTTAATTCAAATTAAACGCAGAAATGACTGGTGCCAACTATGGCACGTAGACATTTGAAAGAATTTAAAGAGCTTCAGTGTCGTCAAAAAACCGTTTTGCTAAAAATTACCCGTTCAGTTTGAAAAAACTTAAAAAACATAAAAGCGTTGCAAGAAGTTTAAATAAATTTAAAATGCCGTACTTTATCCCTGGTTCGGTTCCCTCCTGTTCACTCTCCGCCATTCTATTCTTTCGAGCCAACTGCTCCAGGAGTCAGAGGAGCAAATTAAAGCACACGCACACAACACTCGAGACACAATACGGAGGCAACGAAAATATAAAGAGTATTTAAATGACTACTATATGTTTCTTTTTTTTTTAAATAACTTTTTCACTAAAATAAAAATTGCACACAGTGATATAGCCTAACTCAATAGTTTTCATTTTTAGGTCATTTCTTTTGTTATTGACTCTACCAATAAGTATTATAACTGTTCGTTTGAAAAGTTTGAATTATTATTACGAAAATTAAAGATTAAGAATAAGGTTATTATTGAATTAACCAACTAAAAGTTCGTGGCAGAAAAGAAAAGCTTTGTTACATTACTGACGACATTTGTCTAATAGCAGACGCTACCAGACCTAGTGGCGCAACAACCATACGTCGTGGGTGAAATAACTCCAAGGGCCCCCAAGGTCAAAGGAGCCCCCAAACCTTAAATAAAAGAAATGATTTTATTTACTTTTCATGATTGGAAGAAAAAAATAGTGTACCTATAAGGTTTTTGAAAAAAAATTAAAAGGTAACTACGACTATTCTCTTCTCATCAGGTATTTTTGGGGTCGTCCCCATTGTCGCAAAAAATTAGATCCCCCTCAAATATGACGTTACAAAATCTTTACCTCCTCTCCCTAAAACAATTTTTACAATGGCATTGTAACAATCATTTAAAATCCTGTCCACAAAAACAAATACATTAATAGAATTAGTAACATTTTCAAAAATTTTAAAAGTTTATAAAAAAAAACAAATTTGATGTTTGTCATGCATTTTCCACTGATGATGCAAAGTATACTCTTTTGTGAAATAACTGGAAAAATATGTTGATCTCTTTATCCTGCGGAATGGATATTCCATCAAATAAAACTCTTCTTCACCCTTCATTTATCCATTGAGCACTCTCTAATTTTTTTTTCATTTACGATGATAACCGTTGCAGCAACTCTTTGTGTTCCGATGCGTTTTGGAGAAATTTTTGATTCCTATTTGTGTGTTAATGAATGGTTGCCCAGCATGACCAACAAAACGGCTTTAAAACTCTTTTATTCCTGGAAAAAGAATAGCATTGATTATTATTATTATAACTCTCCATCAAAATTGAGTAACCATAATTTTGAAACCCTTACAGCCAGGGCCACCCTCCACTGGGGGTGGTGGCCAGAAAGTAGCAACCACGGCACTGATGTGTGTTTGTGTGTGGTTTAACTCAATGGACAAAAGCACTTATTCTTTGAGGCAGTGAACAAACCCTGATAACAGACTTGCCACAGAAAAAAGTCAAACTTTTTGTTGAGTCCCCAAATTTTTTTGCAACTCTCTTAATATTTTACTGAAAATGTATTTAATTGAGCAAGATTTATTGTTAAGCATATATAACACTTTCACATTTTCGAGTAGCTCATAATCTCAAGAATAACACATTTTTGTCATCCTATTTACCTAAGCCGTTTTTCCGATCCCATTTTGAGAATTTTAGGCTGCAGCAAGCAGAGAATTTGTGCAACAGACACCTTCGGATTAGCAAAACAAAAACTTGTTACTGCGACGAGATTTTGGCTCACTCATTTGCGCACAACACTTTGTTGTGACTTGAATCTCGAACCACAGCGGAACTTTTTGAGCTTTCTCGACGGATAAGACATCGACGACATTTCTGATCATAGGCATAGGCATAGGTAAGGTCGAATTCAATCAATCATTGTAGAGACTCATAAAAGCTCGGTGGACAATGGCGCTGATTTTTCAAATTAAAAGTACCACAGAGAAAAGATTAGATGTTACAAAGTTATGAAATGTCAAATGACGACATTTTCAGTAATTTTCAAAAAAATTCAAAGATTTAAACTTTGATTAATCATATTCTTCTTGATTTTTTAAACTTTTTCGTCTTCTAAAGCAAAGCAAAGTTGGTGATTTTCATGCCAACTATAGAGTGAATAGTTTATCTATGTGTTACGTTTTTAGATGTCGTAGTTGTTTATTGAAAATGAAAATTACTTGTTGTTATAACAAATAATATTATTTAGTAAATTGTGCAAAAATTCTACCGGTAAAATGGCCAGGTTTGATATTAGAAAATGCTTAGATGATCACGCCATAACAGTAACAGGATTCCTTCATATGGCCACTGGTCTTGTATATTTCAGTATTAATCTTATGATTTCGTTTTACTATCCAAAATACATGGCGAAATCCGATTCCGTGTGCAACAGTTTCTGGCCGGGAATTCTTGTTAGGTTTTATATTAACTCTTTTTTATAGTAACCGATTTGTTTTTTTTTTAAATTACTCATCCGTAAAAATATACATTCTAACGGCCGTATTCATATTATACATACAGTGGTACTTCACTTTTACGACCCTGAAAATGTCACAAAAATCCGCTTGTGAAAAGGGAGGTCTTAAATGGGGGGACAACCAAATAAAGATAGATATGTACCAATCCGTCAGAGAAAAAACGGTCGGGAATGAGAGAAAGATTCGTAATATGGGAAGGTCGTTCATGGGGAGTACCACTGTATGTAACTGATTTATGTGATTGGGGCAAAATAGGAGTTCTGAAGCAGATAGGTCAAGGTGACAGTGGTCATCGTGATGAATTAATGAACAAATTTTGTCTCTGGTTTCAGAAAAACGTTAAAGAGGCTTCTAAAAAAATTGAATTGGTTCAAAATTTACGCGGGAAAGGCATTCCCCATTCCTCCGACCGATATTTATATCCACTCTCCACTCTTATTATTAACTTGATAAGCAATTGTTAAAAATAAGCTTAAATTTTTCCAAGTTTGTTTCGAACTCCGTTGTGGCTTTCTCAATCAACAAAGAAAGAAAAAGATTAAAGGCGAGTACACTTGATAAACTTTAATCGTAAATATTTTGGTGTTTCGGCATAAAAAAATAACTGGGGAAACAAAACAAAATAAACAGTTTATATTCTAGCGTACAAAAACAATTTCTTGAGATATTATTAACTCAACGCTTACTTTCAAAACAATTAACAGTTGCGGGTCTACCAATGTAGTTCAGTTCTGGGCATGTTCGTGTGTCTTCTTATGTTCGTCCAAGGCTTCAGGGACATCATATCTCAACATTCTGCCGTGAGAGTGAAATTATTTTTATTCAAAATTAACATGCATCATTTTTTATGTCTATATGTATGTATTCGAAAGACTTGTCCAGGGGCAGATACAGGGGGATACTTGTTCAGGGGGTCCGGACCCCCTCTTTCGTTGTAAAAAAAACTAAAGTTATTTAGCACTTTACAGACAGTAACATGGCTTGAAACCATAGGTAATTTAATTTATGGTTAAGTCTAGAGTTACTACTAAAGAGAAAAAGCCAGAAAGAAAGAAAACGGAAAAGAGAAAAAACGAGAGAAAAACCCCGAACAACGCCTGGTAACACCGCTAGTACATATAAGTAAATTTGTAAACGTACGTTTGTTATCAGAATCAACGATACAATAAATCTCTTAAAAAATGAAGTAATAAATCTAGCAACAAGAGATAGACATATTTCTTGCTGAAGAGATGCTACACCACCAGGATCCCCTTATTTTATACTGACTGAGGTCAAAGGTGCACGAGACTTCTAAGAAATATTGTGGTATCCAATAGGGGTCACTGGTTGTATTTTTTTATTAGTGTTTATAGTCCTTTGCACCAGGTGTTTTACGACCGCAATGGCTGTATGTTGGAAGCATCTGAGTGCTTCCTGTCGTGGATCATAATTTGATCCTTTTAAATTTTCCCTCCTCCTTTGTCCAGGCATGGGACTAGTTTGCGAAAGCAAGGCCGGAGTTTACTGTTTGTAAAGCGGTAAACCAAATATATAGATATATAGTGTACTATGTGGACGGATTCTTAAACATGGGGCGATTTTATTTTTAAATTTTTTGTCGCATTTATTTGTTTCAAGTTATGTGATGTGAACTATTATTATTATTAACAAAAAAAGTTAAATCCGAAGTTCACGATGATGTTATTATAATTCAATAAGATGTTTTAAACGATTTTCAATGATCAACAATAAGATTTTTGAATTTCTTTGTGAAGTAACGGAAAAATAAAAAATAAATTGCAGGAAAACCTCAAAGTTGGTAGTACAACATCAGTTCTTCCGCTGAAAGAGATCATTGATATTCTACTGGTGTTTCTCAGCTGCGTTGGTGGTCTTGTATGCGCTACAAGTTTGTACGCAACCTCGTATGCTCTCCATGATGCTTCTGATGCCTATACGATTAACTCTATTCTGGTAAATAAGTTTATTAAATTTGAACCGACTTTTATTCAAGAATCATTTTGTTTCTACGATTGATTAGAACGTTTTCTTCAACAACAGCCGGCTTCTTTTCAATGCGGTGTCCAATCCAGACATCCAAGTCTGTCTATCTGTGTTGTTTTCTTGTTTTTATTCACTTTGGTCTAATTTGCACGAATATTGTTGACAGTTTGAAAATGTTAATGAGTTTCGGTGAATGTTTGTCAATACTAATTTTTATCTTCGCAGATCTCTCCGTTTACCACGTTGGAATGCCATTCCATAACCCCATTCCACCACTGGCACCCCCGCCTCCTTACGATGGTTCTCAACGATGATGAAAACAATCACGAATATACAAATGTGATCGATTGTTTGTTTTCATATTATTTTGGGAAAGAAAACCATTTTTCTTTGAAGAACAACGTGTGCCTCATTAATTTCAATTTATTTTTGTAAATTGTCGTTTGGCGTCAGGTTTTACTACATTTTATCTAGAAAAATCGGAGATAACCATGGCCCCCTTTAATTTAAAAAAAAAGTTTTTAAATACCCAGAAATATTAATTACAATTATGGGACGAAAAAAAATTGTTGAGAAGTAGTAATAACTAGCAGGAACACCCGGCGTTGCCGGTCTGTTTTGGAGGGTTTTTTCTACCATGAAACTCCAACGGGCTGGCGGATTTACTTTTGCAAATTAAACAAACCATTGAGAATGCTCCTCGAGTGTACACAATTTCAATAAACTCAGTTCAGGATCTTAAATTTTATGCCGATAGATAGGCTGCATATTTATTTGCATTTATTTTTTATATTAGATTGAAATTTGCTTGGACTGGCTTAGTTTTAGCCGCGATATCTTCGGCAGCTAACCTGCAAAAAAATCCTGCCATCGGCTCATGAGTTTAGGGTCAAGCATTCCCCCCACCGAGTTTGCCTTTCTTGCTCCCACCCCACGCTAAAGCAATCAAGATACGCCACCGTATGTAGCACACCGGCCTATTACCTTGCTATCGTTACTTCTAGGCAAGTAAAAACCTAGTCTTATGAGTTTGCATACGCTGTAAACAAGCTCTGCTCATCTTCTACCGACCTTTCACTCCCACATCCTCACATGATATAAGCAATCATAACCTCACTGAGGCCAAATCGGAATTACCTCATTAATAACTTTATACTACAACGAACCTTGTTTTGAAAACGAGTTCTCCTTATATAAGCACATGTTGTGCTGTTAGCTAGGCTTCTTTACAATTTGTTTTTGAAATTTTGCTTTTTCATAAATACAAAAACAAGATTGGTCAAATTCAGTTGTTTTTAAAATATATTCCTGATTGATGCTTAAAAGCGGATTGTATAAATTTACAATGGGATTGAAAAGCGAAGAAGTTAGTAGTTTCGTTTTCATTTTTTATTAAAAATTTACCAAATCACACGTTCTAAATGCAAGACGTGCCTGAAGAAAAAACTCGTTTTCAAGGAGAGGTTGTTCAAAGCATGTCAGGAGGGTAGAGTTCAGGAAGTTCAGGAAATTCTTTCTAAAAGTTCATCACCAGCCGAACATCTTGTCAACTTAACGTCTGCCGATCACAAAACGCCACTCTTCTATGCTATCATTGCCAGAAGGTAATTTGTTGATGTCAAATGAAAACGATTAAAAATAAAAAAAATTGTAAAAGCAGTTTTTTTTTATAAAAATAAGTTTTTATTTATTTTTAATTGCATCGAAAATAAAAAAAATAAAAATCGAGAAAAAAAACAAAAAACAAATTCCAATTTCTAGCATTTGAGAGAGACCTTTTAGCATTTGCTGTGTTCCCCAAATAACGCACCGATGAAAAGTTGTTTTCATAATTTAATTAATTATTTATGAGTATAATTCAAAACAAAAACGTTAATAGAAATATAAAATTGTAAACACGCTGTTATAGCTCGGTTGGAATGAAAATTCTAGATCAGAAGCATCACTGCTGGTAATATACACTCCATTATTATCTTCCATTTGAACTTTCTGGAAATGTTAAGCTATATTAAAAATAAAGCAGATTTACATGACTTTTAGTAAATAAAATTCTAGACATGGAAATATAAAACTTGAGCATGATTGTATTCTAAAATTAATTCCACATTCATAAAATTTTCGCTAGGTACAGTGACAGGATGTTGCCGCTTTGGCTGTTTTTTTTATCAGTAACAACACGTAAAAATCCATCATTTAAGCTATTTATGACAAAACTTCATTTCTATTAAATATCACCAATCCTGGTAGATAAGTCATAATTTCCATAAAAGCGGGAAAGGGATAAGATATTTCCGAAACCCTCCATAATATAGCATGCTCTTGTTTCTTCCAGCATTTTCTAAAAGTGTTCGGGATAAAAAAAGCCAGTGGTTAAACCAAAAATAACATAAGAAACATAATCTTTATTCGCCTTTCACAACTTGCCAAATTTTTACCCGTTTGATGTACTTCATGTCAGTTACCAGCTGGTGCGTCTGCTCCTCAAACACGGTGCCGATGTGAACAAATCCAGTTCCGCCTTCTACGGAAGAGACTGCTCTCTGCCGAACTTCGAAACCTGCGAAGAACCGCCTCTCGTCACAGCTTCGAGAACCGGATGCACCGAGATTCTTCAGTGTCTTCTGAGAAACGGAAGCGATCCGAACCGTCAGGCTCAAGTAGCTTCAAGTCACCAGATGAATCATCGAGAGGCCCTCAAAGAGACGCGAAACTGTCAGCTCTTCAGGACGCCAGGGTTCTTGAAGCGTCATAGACGACCGGCTTTGAAATTAAACCATTCCGAATCAGATCTTCTTCCGGGGAGTAAAATTTCGATGCAGCAGTCTTCTGTTTTCCCGAGACGCTCAGACAGTTTCAACGGGTATTTCGGAATGAGCGCCCTTCACAATGCTTGCGAATCTTGCCAGGTAGTTTGTTTATAATGAATTATATTTAAGTTATATTATGTTATTAATTATATTTCATTGTTTTGTTTAATGTATCATCAATCAATCAACCACGTCGCAACACAACACTGTAACTGGAGAATCTTAACAACTTAAATACTATTTTCAACAAGTTTAACCACTTGTTCTTTATAAATTCTGAGATGTTATTTGTAAATATTTTATTAAACAATCCTGGGCATGTGTAGTTCAGCTAAAAGGCTATTTTTTATTTATAGAACCAAAATATTTTCAGTTGAGTTAATGTCAACTGCCGCTTTCTTAAATGTACTTTCCACACAACTTCCTGTAGAAAAATACTCTTGATAGAAAAAGCTCGTGACAAAAATACTTTTTTGCAATTTTTTAAAAAATTGAAACCAAAATTGATCTGGAACAAGAAGAACATGCACCTTTTTGCACAAATTAATAAAATAATAGTTTTTAATCTCATTTATTTTATTTTATTTTTAAAGAAAATTTATTCACCGAATTGAACAAGAAAAAACGTTGTCCAAAAATGAAACAAAGCAAAACATACAAAAAACACCGCTTAAATATAAACAATATTTAACGTGGCATTAATCGTTAGATCTCCAGGCCAATGGATAAAGCATCTATAACTGCAGTTACTAATAAAATTTTCCAAGGTAAGACCCAATGAATATTATTTCCGCTAGACGAATCTATTTAGGAATCAAGTGTGATTGTGCATCAAGTACATAAAACTTATATATAAATAGAAAATTGCAAAAAAAAAGTTAAATGCCTTTCCAAAATATCGGCTTTAGGCGATTACATAATGTCTGGAATTGAGCAGAACTAATTCCACTTGCTCTAATCGTGGACTCTCGTTTAAAAACAATTTGGAAATCTTCTATTTGGAAAATGAGGCTCATCGTATTGCAATAGTTAAGTGATGAGATTTTTTATGCTATTTAAAGGCACGGGCCTATGTTTCTTCTGTGATGAAAACAGTCAATAAATTAACAATATGAATGAACGAACGAACGAACGAACGAACGAACGAACGAATGAATGAATGAATGAATGAATGGATGGATAACAAACGATCGAACGAACAAACGAACGAATGAATAAAACTAGCTTTATTTTTTCAAATTGAGTTAATAAATGACAATTACGTTTCAGGTTGAGAACGTCAAGTTACTATTAAGCTACAAAACAGAAACGAGTGCCCAAGAAGGAAAAAGACACGAAACTCCTCTTCACCTTGCTGTTAGGTGAGCCATTCATTCATTTTATACTTTCAGAAGTGTATCAATGATGGAGGCAGAGAAGAAAAAAGACAGATAGATATGTACCTATGGTCGCAGGAGAAGTCATTGAGCTACAAATTAATACGCTACAATTTACTATGGCAATTTATTAATAAAGGTGCTCGTTTCAAATACGTCCGGATTGATGATATTTAAATCAAAGCATAACGGATATTGCAAAAACTAAATAATGTTTTCAAATTGATGTGTAATGACATTGCAATTGACGTATTCAAACACGCTGAAGGCTCATGCCGCACACCAGATCAATTTGGCTATATATATATATATATATATATATATATATATATATATATATATATATATATATATATATATATATATATATATATATATATATATATATATATATATATATATATATATATATCATTGGAATAGTTATGTTTACATTTCAGATGCAAAGAACCACTCTGTTCAAAACAATGCGAAATCATCGACTTATTGTGCTCCCACGGTGCCAACGTTAATGCTCTCAGTAAACGACGTCATTCGCCTTTCTATCTGGCAGCGCTGTACGGCTGTGCTAAAAAAGTAGAAATCCTACTGAAGCACGGCACCGATCCCAATCCGTCTCCGGTTTTTCAAGATTCTCTCCACGTGACGGCAGAATGGGGAGGGTATGGTTCAGCCATGCACGTAGCGGCTTACAAAGGATATCTTCCTCTGGCGGTCGCCTTGATCAACAACGGTGCAGACATCAATTGGGTTAATTCCAGCGGAATGACTCCTCTACATTTGAATATAGCCGTTAGAAACAGAAGCAACGTTGCGGCGTTGTTAATTTTTCACGGCGCTCTTCTGGATAACTTGCCGCCGGAAACGAGTAAAACAAGATCACTTCCAACTGCTGTTCAGCAATCTCTTCTCTACAGCAACGATGGAACCAGTTTGCTCTCCACCTGTCTTTCCAGTCCGCGACTTGATTGCGAAAGCCTTGCCATTCTTCTCGTTCAGGCTGGATACGATCTCAATCAAGATCCGTGGCTCGTTCCCTACATAGAGTTCAACACGGGTGAAATTCCAGGTAGAACGAGTCAGCACAATCTAGCGCTGCGTTTGAGATCTCCGGTCACTTCGCCGGCTGAGTGCAGAGTATCGCAGTTGTGTAAATGGCTTCGTCTGAAACAACAGGCCGTGAGAAGTTTGACAGAGATTTGTAGATCATTTTTACGAAGGCAGCTAGCCGTTTGTGGAGGAGGAAAGTCTATCGTTCCGAGCGTCAATAAATTACCTCTGCCGACTGCCTTGAAAAACTTTCTATTGCTAAAAAACCCGTCCGGTCAAAACATCGAAGATGCAATTTTAAATTGCTTTCAAGAGCTGCAAAAAGATTATTCTAAAGGACTGCCTTTTACTGCTATACTACAATGATTTTTCAAACTAAGTCTTGTGTCTGATTTCTCAAAAATATAAATACATAACATTAGGTAGTGGCGTAACTATATAATGCTTAGCTAATTGCACGAGGCAAACAAATTGTATCACAAAATAATTTGGCTATCATTTACTTTGACGGGTTGAGGTGGTAAGGGAAAGTTTTGCAACGGGACTGCTGTAGGTAGGTTCGGTACGTGACTACTGTAGGCCAAACCGGTCAAAGTAAATGATAACCAATAATTTTTGCTTAGCTGCAGTGGAATTTTGTGCACGAAAGTTAGTAAAAATCAGTGTCGTCCCGACTCTCCACAAAACAATGATGACACGATCCAACCCGTATACACAAAAAACCAATAGTTACAAAACTTTCCCTAACCACCTCAACATTGTTTTTGAGAATCAAAAAGAACCAGACAAATTTCAAAAGAAGTACAACTACTTCAAAGCAGACTACAACAAAGTAAGGAACACATTTAAAGAAATCGACTTGCTAAATAAACTGGAGGACATGAACATTGACGAAAGGTGGAATATTTTTTCATATGTGTTTCACATGAAAAAGGTTATTGAAAAAACAGTGCGACCCACAGGCGTTTCAACAAAAAGCGACCTTGGGTCAATAAAGACGTTCAGAGGACTAGAATAACTAAAATTAAAGCATGGAAAAAAATGCAAAAACTAAAGCTTTTATGTTTTGGAAGGCTATGCAGAAGACGAACTGGAACTGGCAAAGAATAAATAGTTATGTTAAAAAAAGGAATTTAGCAAAAGCGACAAACCGAAGGGCGATTAGAAAATATGAGGAAAAATTAAGTCGAAACATAAAGACAGACAGCAGAAGTTTTTACAATTATATGCAAAGCAAGCAAAAAAAGACAAAGTGGGGCCACTAAAAAACAACCAAGGCAAGATTATAACCGATGATGAAGTTTCGGCAGAAATGCTCAATAACTATTTTGGATCAGTTCTTACAAAAGAAGACTTAAATTGCATTCCTGAGCCAAAACGAAAGTGCGAAAAAAATTTGATCAAGTATTGACAGACGTATCACAAAAGAAATGGTTGTGGACTTGCTGGGAAAACTACGAGAAGACAAATCACCAGGAATAGACGAAATTCATCCAAAGTTTCTGAAAGAAGTGAGACGTGAAATTGCAGAAACTTTGACCAGCTTATTCAACGATTCCATCATGTCAGGAGATGTGCCGAGGGACTGGAGAGACGCAATAATAACACTTCTGTTCAAAAAAGGTAATAGATGGGAGACCAGTAATTATAGGCCAGTATTGCATCGTTTGCAAAACGTCAGAAAAGATCATCAAACGGAATATAGTTGAGCATCTAAAAAGCAGCAAAACCATACAAAGCAGTCAGCACGGCTTTGTAAAAGGAAGATCCTGCTTAACTAACCTTCTAGACTTCTTCGAAGATGTTTAAAAAAATCTAGATAAAAATAACTCAATAGATCTAATTTATCTAGACTTTGCAAAGGCTTTTGACAAAGTACCTCATAAAAGACTAGAAAAGAAATTGCATGCAAACGGAATACAGAGGAAATTACTTAAATGGATCACCAACTGGTTGAAAGAAAGAAGACAACGAGTAAGGATCAAAGAAGCGGTCTCAAGTTGGGTAGATGTAACAAGTGGAGTTCCACAAGGATCAGTGTTAGGACCACTATTGTTTATAATTTACATAGATGACATTGACAATGGAATAGCTTCAAAAATTTTAAAGTTTGCAGATGACACAAAACTATGTGCAAAAGTCAACAACAAGGAAGAAGCGAAGATATTAGAAAGTGATCTAGCAAAATTATTCCAATGGTCTACAGACTGGCAAACGCTCTTCAATATTGATAAATGTGCAGTAATGCACGTAGGAGCAAGAAATAACTTGGAGGAAAACAACTGAGATCAACAGAAGAAGAAAGGGACCTGGAAATCATCATCCACCAAGACATCAAACCATCAAGACACAATGTCAGACAGCTGCGGCCAAGGCAAACAGAATGCTAGGATTTATCCAAAGAACTGTGGTAAGCAGAGAAAAAAACATTATCTTGAACCTGTACAAAACTCTAGTTCGGCCTCATCTAGAATACTGTGTCTAAGCATGGAACCCACACTTGAAAAAAGACAAAGAAATTCTGAAAAAAGTTCAGCAAAGAGCAACAAAAATAATTAAGGGATTTCAAGCATTAAAGTACGCGGATAGGCTGTCCAAGTGTGGCTTAACAACGTTGGAATTAAGAAGAAGCAGAGAAGATCTCATTGAAACATTCAAATTGATGAAAAACAAGAAAGATATTCCAGCATCAAGATACTTCCAGACAGCGAATAGAGTAGGACTACGGGGTCACAGTAGGATCAAAATCTTTAAACAATCGGAGGGGAAATTTCAGCAGAGATTCTTCAGCAGCAGAGTCATCAATGCATGGAACCAGCTGAGTGAAGAAGCAGTCTCTGTTGAATCGATTGAACATTTTAAAGTGATGCTTGGACAAATTGGTTTTTAACCAGTAGTGGTTCTCACACAGGCTATTTAGTCTTCTGAACTACTTTAAACCGTGTTATTATGACACAGAAAAATGTTCCACGATGAAAAATATAATTTTAACATGTAAATATTATAGTATGCAATTAAAACAATTTTTTTATAAATAATTTGTATATTGTAACATATTCATGGTTTTTTTTAATGAGCTGACCCACCAGAAAGTTCAAAATTCTCCAGGTAAATAATTGAAGTTTCTAAATTTATCATTTTTTTAGTATCTACCTATTGCGTGCTCCAGGTTACTAAAATGGTATCTTATCAAAACAGAGAAAATATATAAAGGCAAGCATAAAAAGGGCGAAAATATAAAAAATACAGCGCAATAGTTCAACACTGAAAAAATATTATACCAAGAAACTTTCAGTGAGAATTCTTATTTTTGAATAACATTTTTAAAGAACCGCCAGATTTGGGGTTCGCATTGTGAATAAGAAGGAGGCCAACTACAGTGGATCAAACATTGAAATAAAACTCACTGGTTAATTTTAAGATGAACAAGTGCACATCAAACTAACAAACCTGTATCCTACGGCGTTTTTTTCATAAATTCAGGGGCTTTCATCAATAAAGTCACTAAATAAAAATCTTCCTAATTAAATACCAAATAAAAACAACTGGAGTGAGACTCACTGTTGAATTTAGTTACAAGACAGTAGCGTTAATGTAATATTGGGAGAATTTCAGAATTTCAATAGCGTCTCCTTCAGAATTTGTAATGACCCGACCCACCACATTACTTTGACTTACTCCATACACTCTCTTAATAAGGTGAACCAACCAACCCGATTTTAGCCATAGTTTTAATTTTTATAATTATTTATTATTTCAAACGATATTTAACATTAAAAGAGTACTCATCTCAATATTTTGATATCGATTCAACTTTTTAGCTGAAAGTCTTGAACACAGATTTGTAGGGTAATTGTGCCACTCAATAAAGAGAAATCTCTTCTTGAGACTGTATACTGAACATATTGAAACTATTGAAAGACTGCATAGAAGACAAACTGTTTCAGCAAATATTTTATTATCTTTTGTTATTTTCACCCAAAAATGCAATGGGTTTAGGGTTTGTCGTTTTTACTGCCTACTCAAAAAACGTTGTAGACTAGAAATTCATAGTCATATTTGCTGTTTTTACCAATGCTTTTATTAACTCGTCGGCTCTGTTTCTCTGTCTGTTTCTCTGTCTGTTTCAAATCTTGCAATCAATTTTTGAGTCACTTCCTGATGATAGATTTTTTTTCAAATTTTGCATACATGCTCAAGATAGAAGACAATGCAATATTCAATTATTAGTTTTACAATAAGTCAATTAATTTAGTTAATTTTCTTGAGGATTTTATCGAGGGGTTTTTTGAGGGTTTTCTTGAGGGTTTTCTTGACCACAAAACGCTAACCGACTGGCAGACTATTTTACCAAGTTAACACGAACCACACTCACTGACCGCGATTCTCAAGCGTGTACGAAATTTTCATGAAAATAGTTGAGATATTTAAATTCGATGCTTTTTGATATTTTTATTATTATTACCAATGCTTTTATTAACTCGTCGTCTCTGTTTCTCTGTCTGTCTGTTTGTTTCTCTGTCTGTTTCAAATCTTGCAATCAATTTTTGAGTCATTTCCTGATGATAGATTTTTTCAAATTTTGCATACATGCTCATAATAGAAGACAATGCAATATTCAATTATTAGTTTTACAATAAGTCAATTAATTTAGATAATTTTAATTAATTTCGATATTTCGATATAATTAAGATATTTCGACTTTAATATAAAATAAATGAGTAATATAAGAAAAAATTGATTGCAAAATTTGTGTTTTAATTACATATAAGAGCATTGGTTTTAAAAATTCGTTTTTAATTTACTTGTTTCTGACTTTGATGATGCTGTATCAAGAAAATGGATTGGGTCGTTTTTTTTGTAGTGGGAAAAATATTTGGCTATCCTTTCGCTATTAATCAAAGTTTTTTTTTGTTAGCTTGACCTGTCCCGGTCCGCTATTAAGTCCAAAGTCCCGAACCCAGTCCAACCCGATTTCTTATTAAGTCCGAAATCTCGGACTCGACTCGACCCGTAAAAAAACTGGCCTGCTGGTAATAAAAGCCATCACGGAAACGCTGTATTTTCTGTTATAAAATAAAAAGATGGTCGAATCGAATTACCGACAGTCATAGATTTTCCACGAAGACACTAATAGAGTAGATTAAAAGAAGAAAGAATTTGAAGGAATAAAATTAAAAACTGTCATAGGGAAACTTTTATTTATTTTTTTAGTACAACAAGGCTACCGATATTTCGTTTAACCGTCAAATAATCCAAATTTATTAATAACTAGCGGTGAACTAGGCGTTGTCCGGGGTTTTTAGAGATTTTTTATTGTTTTTCTCTCGCTCCCGCTTCCTTTCCCGCTTGTCTCCCGCTCCCAGTGGCTTTCCCGTCCCCGGTCGCTTTCACTTTCCGGCGTGCTCTTTTGCTCTCGGTTGTTTTCCGTTCCCGCTTGCTTTCCCGTTCCCGTTCTCGCTCATTCTCCAGTCTCTGTTTCCGCTCGCTCTCCCGCTCCGCTCATTCTATGACCGATTTTAATTTTTTTCCACAAAAACCTTCCTCTATTAATAACTCTCAAGGTTGTGTGAAGATTTCATTACGATCGGATGAATGGTGTAGCAATGCATAAAGGACACACAGACAGACATAATCTCATATATATATATATATATATATATATATATATATATATATATATATATATATATATATATTCTTTCAAACACGCTTTATTAAAGACTATGGCCCATTTCTTATTAAAAACTTTTTCTATCAAACGTGAAACTTTTCGAAAATCGGAAATACCAAGACACTTTTGAACCAACTGGTATATATTTTTATTAATGTTATGGTCATGAGCTATATATATATATATATATATATATATATATATATATATATATATATATATATATATATATATATATATATATATATATATATATATATATATATATATATATATATATATATATATATATATATATATATATATATATATATATATATATATATATATATATATATATATATATATATATATATATATATATATATATATATAGACAGTGGCGTAGCAAAGGGAGCAGGGAGGGGCATCGCCAAAAAGCGAAGGAAAAAACAACAATTTCTCCAAAGTAAAGTCATTTTTGAACATGTAAAATTAACCAATTGTATGTTTACACTATTTAATACAATTGATTTCCAAAATTTTTCTGGGTAAAGGGCTCACCGAGTCCCGGATATGGTTCGGGCGCCTTCGGTTTCCTCGGTTGTGGTCGTCCAATTGGCAATTGGGATAACAGTGGAAGATGGGGGCGCGTTTTTTATACCTTTCCCCCGGGCGCCAGATACCCTCGCTACGCCACTGTATATAGATATTCAAATATCGCAGTCACTACGCACAAAAAATGATAATTTCATGATCGAAAATTATTTATACTTTTTGGCCAAAAGTCAGTCTTTTACACTTATGGAACCGCAGACATAACAGCACCCGTGTACAGACTAGCTTTAAAACAAGTAAAGGAAAAAAACGATTTTTTTTAACACAAACTTGTATTTCAATTACACTCGATTTAGAAATACGAAAGATGTTCAAATTAATTTTTTTTCTAATTGAATCATGTATTGTTATCCAATATAAAGCTATGCTGAAAGTTTCAGCTTCCTAGCCAGTCAAAAAACTGGTTAAATTTTACTTGCAAGATTTCTGTACAGAGAAAGCCACACAAACAGAGATTGTAACCTAAATAAGAGTTTGTAAAAAATGCAGTAGTGCTGATCAGTACCTAAGGCTTTTGAAAGCTTTAATGGTTTTACTGCAAAACAAAAGTCATTAGTTGAGACCATGATAACACACTGACCATTGCTATATAGCTATACCAGATCAAAACTATAATAGCTGTACCTGGACCAGGACCTGCATTTTGCAAATTCAGTCTAATGTTTTTTACGAGACCAAAACTGGACCTGGACCAAAAGCCTGATGCAACGTCTGTGTTTTGCGGTGCAATTCAACTTGGAAGAAAACTGACAAACGGAAATTGTGAATATCATCGTAGTTTTCCCAACTACAGGATGTTTTTACAAATCTTACCTAACAATAATTTGCCAAATAACAAGAAGAAACATATCCCAGTTTGATTGATTGGTTGACTTTAGCAAGACTTGTGCCTTGTGCAGTAAAGTTACCTATCTGTGTCAGTGTCCAATAGCCAAATAAACACAGCTCTCGAAGTCTGTTATTAGTTCTTATTCCTAGTTAGGCTTTAACTCACATACCCTGTATGACCCCATATTCACTAGAGCCGTTTTTTTCGCTCAAAATATAATAATTTTGTGGAGTTGTCCTAACAGTGTAATACCTGCATTGTTTTTTGTCAACTTTAATGTCTGTCGACTTTGCAGCTTTCTGCTACCAGCCTGGCACAACCATATTCACTATTGAAGTTTTTTTTGTTGTTTTTGGGTACAGCAGCTTTGCAAAAGTGCAGAGGTGCTATTATAAAGTTGCGCAGTGGAATGCCTGAATAAGCTAGGAAGCAGATGCTGAGATAAAAATACGGCCGGTCTTGTTTTGTTTCAACAACAGGATTTTGTAATTTTATTGATTTATTCACTGTAATGATCTCAAGTCGATTTTAAAGAACGCTAAGACCAGGAATGTGTTTATTTGAGATAATTTAGATTTATCGCCGTTTAAAAGTTTTAATTATTCCAAATAAAGAGGTTAGGTGAAATTTGTCAATAATACGTTCTTAGATCGCGCTGATTGGTTCATCTACTATTATGTCTACATCGCGATGATAACTTTTAGCAGAAGAATTGGATCTCTGAATCATTTTGTTGCAAAACATTTTAAAAATTTAGGAAACTTTCAGAAGCGATCCACGTGACAAAAACTCTCTAGGAATCCTAGACTGAATTTTTTCCAAGGTCACACAATAAGTTTAAAAAAAAGTTTCGTCAGCTCTGACATTATTTGAAAAAGCATGGATAAAGATAATAATTCAAGTGGATGGAAAATTCACGAAGAACAAGTCAAGTCGCCTACGGTTAACTACATTAACATAACACGACGACCTGAAGGTGGTATCGTGAATGTTGAGATGAAGCGACACCCCGGGCCCCAGATGAACACCGGAGACAATATCAGAACAACACGAGTTTATCCTACTCCTAGGGGATCTTCGCTGCCGAGTAGTTTGAACGATCTCACCGATCCGATGTCTTTATTTGACAGCTCATCGAGGCTTAAGTCCTTGTTGAGACAGCATCAACAAAAATTAAGTCCTACAGGCTTTAGTATTAGTTCTTCGAATGACACATCTGGAGGCTTAGATTCAGAGGGGACCAGACTTGTGATAAATCCTCCTCCTTTGCCTGTCCATGTCGTAGAGAGGCACGGAAGCAGTAGCAGTCCTTATCACGTCGTTATACATCCTCGATCGCAGAGCTCCGAAAACGTCATCAATTCATCACCGGAGCCGAGTACGTTCAGAAATATTTCGTCTCCTAGAAGCAGTTCGACAGGTCACATTTCATCTTTAGAAACCAAGTTTCCCCTGCTCAGAGCCGTCTCTCCGTTCGGTCAGCGTTCGTTCTTGATCTCATCTCCTTTATTTGCAGAAGGCGGAGCCAGATTGTCTCTCTTTGACAGGTTCAACGAGCACGCGCCGCCGTCGTTTTTCGATTCCAGGCTGAGGTCGGCCAGCAATCCGGAAAACTTTCACGTCTCCAGGATGACCGTGGTTAGAGACGGAGGTCAGAAGCCACAAGTTCATAACATCCCCATTAAAATTGAAGGACGCGACACGAAATCGGAGAGACCGTCTAAGCCTTCAGTGGTGTACAAGATACCGATAAACTTGATATCGAAAAACACGGATTCCCGGAGCTCTCAACAGCCGCCGCCCTCGGTAAAGTCGCGAGGTATTTCCATTCCTATTATTACCCATAAAACAACTTCATCTGAGGCAGAGGAAAAGTTGGCAGCACTGACTAAACAACTTGAAGATGAAATGAGATCTACTGGTCCACCTAGGTCTGTTCCTCCAAAAACCATCGTGACTGCTCAGACCCAGTCTATCAAACCTGCTGCAGTTCTTCCGAAACAAGAAGCTGGTAAGTTTATTATTAAATTTTGTAATTTTCAAATGATTGCAGTTTCTTTATTTATAACGTGGAATGTTTATTTATACGTTCAAGAACCTGTGCCAGAAGAGGCAAAGGTGTCAGTGACGCTGAAAGAAATTACCGTTTCTCCTTCCGAGGATGTGAGCGTTTTAATAAAAGAAAGCAAAAGTTTGCTGCCGGACGCTGCCGAGGCCGTCGTCGAAAAGAAGTCCGAGCCCGTCGTGCCCCTGCCGGATGCCGGTCGTAGTGCCGTGGATAAGCGGGTTGAAGAATTAGCTCAAGAACTGCAAAATCAACTCGAGGAGACGCAAGAGGATTTGCTCTTAGGTGTCTAATTTACATGTATTTTGTACGTATTTATAACCTAATACTTTATAATATTTACATTGTATTTTTAGTTGGTTAGTTTTGTGTTTTTTTTTAATTATTTAAGAGTGAAGATTTTTAAGATTTTATTTTGTTGTTGTTGAAATCCTGTTAAGGTGCCTGTTTTAAGTGCAACAGCGAGTTGAAGTCTGATGCTTGCAGGGCCATGGGGAATTTGTATCATTCGTCCTGTTTTCAATGTTCAATTTGTGGTTAGTTGCTTGTGTGTGTGTATGTGAGCATATATGTGTGTGTGTGTGTGTGCATATTGTTTCTACAGGTTGTCATATTTTTTAAGAATTTTCTTTGTAAGTTATTCATTTCGAGAACCTGAAAAAATGATTTCATTAAATTTTGTACATATTAATTAGGAGGGAACATGGCCAACAAGAGGTGCAACTGATTATTTTAAATTACCGATGAAGGCCGATAATATTTCGGATTGGAAGTCTGCTTTTCAAATATTTTAAAACTAGAGATAGCACGTCAAAAATGACGGATTTTTAAAAATCTCATATTAATTTAAGCAAGGTAATAATTTTTTAATTTATTTAATTATATAAAAAAATTTATTTATATAATTATTTATTATATATAAATTTATTTGCCATAGATAGCAAATCGTCACGCAAAAACGTCTTACACAGACGTGGGCTATTATATTATACTAGAGCTAGCCCATCAAAAATGACGTGCTATATATATATATATATATATATATATATATATATATATATATATATATATATATATATAAAGATATGTATATATATATATAGCGTTACGCGAAATTGCTAACATACATACATACATAGCAAATTATGTATGTAGATATGCAACAGCACGTTACTCACCATTAAACCAAACGAATAACTGTTCTCATTTGATAATTTTATTTAGATCTATATTACAGAAGTATAGTCTGAACGTAAAAGTACACACATTCACGAACACGCTATCACATACACAAAAACACCATCACGTACTGTCACATTTAAAATGGCTGTTTACTCTGAGCTCTCGCATGCAGAATCTTTCTGTTTTTTCACTGAGTTGGTGATGACGTTGATGATACATAATCAGCAGACCAGTGTATTTCATTCAGTGATTCATTTGAGTTTTGCACACGTACGATTTTGAATGAAATCGTACAAATCATGATGTATAATACAGTCTGGTGTCGTTAAGAAACAGCGATGGTTCACAAGTTCAGAGGTCGTTGTCTTGTTCGTTATTTCTGTTTTGTAACTTTTGAAGAAAATTTTTATTTCAGCTAATTATAATCACCTGTGTAGATTTATTCTGCAAGTAACCTGGAATTGAAGCTATATTTTTTTGAGAAATTTTTTTAGATCTTACAATTTTGAGCAATTAATTTGGAGTGTTCTGCACCCATATATATATATATATATATATATATATATATATATATATATATATATATATATATATAATAATTTTTTACAAAATATAGATTTTTGAATGCTTTTTCAAAATTATTTTCACAGATATATTATAATCAACTCTTTCTTTAGCTAGCCTAATTTGTTTACCTGTTTCTTGATAAATTGCTGAAAAAACAACTGGCAAAGTGAAATAATTCTTCATCTTAAATTTAAAAATCTCTAAATGGCGAAATAAGATGGCAAGTTTGAAGTAGAGGCAGCTGTTAATCCAATCATGTCTTTATATTCGCAACGCAAGGATTGAACCTTAAAATACGCAACAGTTTTGCCAAGGTCTCCACCAGTGAAGTATTCGATCGCTTGGGTTATTTGAGTCTCATCACATGTATGTCTCATCACATGTTAGCATTACAAGTTTATCAGTTTGTGGGAGTGCTGTAAACCCCTCTTCCGAGTATTGATCGTTAGACTGTCAACATAATCAGATGAAACAGGAGACAACTGGTGGACGCTAGTCGAGATGAACAATTAATTCTTTTAAAGTTTCATAGAGTTTAGGACTTGTTGTTTGCCACTTGTTGGTAGCTTACTGGAAACAGCGTGAAGTTTAAAACATTTTCTGTCCAATAACAAAAAAGTTTTCTATGGATTGAGGAAAAATATTATCAGTTGCACTTCTTGATCTCAAGGTTTCATAATATTATTAATAACAATCGTATGCCCTAAAGAACACCATTAAATGTTTTTTTCGGCTGGGAACAGAGGACATCATAATTGCATGTTTATTTTTAAATTTGTTTTCAAAAACTGATTTTGGAATTTGCTTTATGCTTTTTCAATCGATGGTGTTATTTTCAGGTAAAACGTTGAAAGGCAAATCGTTCTTCAATGTACAGGGAACGTTTTATTGTGAGGAAGATTTTACGGTGGGTTTTGTTAGTTTTGTAATTCATTTTTTTATCAAAACATTGGAATCGATGTTAAATAAAAATGCGTTTTTTTTGCAAATCTCCATTGGAGTAACAATGTTTTTGTATTTAGAAAGCCGGCTATCGTCGTGTTGCAGAAAGTTGTCATGCGTGTGGAAACCACATAGTTGATCAAGTGAGTTTGTGCTGTCGTTTGACTAAATAATATGTGTGTTGTTTGAGTCAAAGTACTCGATGACAACCCATCATTACACACAGGTTCTGCAGGCGCTTGGAAATTCGTACCATCCCTCGTGCTTCCGGTGTTCTCACTGCTCCAAGAATCTTGAAAACGAAACTTTCACCGTTGATTCGAACGACCGCGTCTACTGTGTCGAAGATTATTTCCAGTAAATAATTTTTCTTTTCTACGTCGTCTGCGCTTATTTGTAGCGATGATGGGCATGTTGTTGTACGACGTTAAAATTTCTTAAGGTCTTCAGACCAGTACTGCGTAGTGGGATGGTGTTTGTCTGTTGAATTATTCTATGTTATTATTCTTTAGTTCGTAGTGTGATGGTGTCCTTTTGTTGAATAAATCATCGTTATTATTCTTTAGTTAGCACTACAATTTGAATGCTCAGAAATTTTAAGTGTATTGGTTAACTGGTTTTTTTAAAGTTATTATCAAACGTACTCTGTTCAAAATCAGAAAATTTGCTTAGAGGATTGCTTGTTATATTTGAAAATAAGAAATTAAAATAATGTAATAACTTATTAGTTAACAAATTAAAATAATGTATTAACTTATTCGTTAATAAATTATAATAACATAACTTATTGGTTAATAAATTAAAATAATGTAATAACTTAGTTAATAAATTAAAATAACGTAATAACTTATTGGTTAATAAATTAAAATAATGTAATAACTTAGTTAATAAATTAAAATAACGTAATAACTTATTGGTTAATAAATTAAAATAACGTAATAACTTATTAGTTAATAAATTAAAATAATGTAATAACTTATTGGTTAATAAATACGTTTCAGGATTCATTCGTCGAAATGCTTCGTTTGTGGCAAAACGATCATGCCTCCGAAAGTCAGTTTGAAACGCGATTGTTTTGTTTTTGTATTGTTTTCAAATATTATTTTTTCGTTTATTAATGCTGATAATCAGGTCTCAAATGTTTATAGTTTCAATTAGTTTAATGTTAGTTTATTAAACTCATAAATGACTTGTATCCATTCATATGAGTTTTTGTGAAAACAGATAACAACATTTAGATAAATAGATGTTTTTTAAAATATTTTAGGATATCTTTTCTTATGAATTAAATATCTTTAAAATTAATTTTTTTAATGAAATTTAGTTTATAAGTATCTACAACATGGTTTCCTATAAGTATCTACAACATTGTTTTTTAATACTTTTTTTATTCTATTATTTAATAGGGAGATGAAGAACTGGAGAGGGTATCAGTAATGGGGAAAACCTTCCACATTGAATGCTTCAAATGTCAGGTTTGACTGGCTGTAATTAATTAATTAATTAATTTAAGATACTCTTGCCGATTGCTCTTCACTAGTTATTATTCAATTATTGCTTTTACGTGGTCTATCTTGAAATGTGACGTTATATCACAATATCGGGTGAACGCCCAGCCCTAACATTGCATAGTTAATAGTTTTTTTTTATAATATGATCTCAAGGGAGATGAAGAGAGTGCCAGTGATGGGGAATTAATGTTATGAAATTAAACTAATCATGATAATTATTAAATTTTTAAGATATCTTGAGTTATGAATTATGATAACATGATTTATGATTTACAAGTTAATAATTCTTTACAATGCATTCCAGAAATGCGGCCTAACCATCGGGATTCAAACGGGGGAAAGATGTTATCCCGCTGGAGACGATTTCTTGTGTAAAGCTTGTCACTTGACAGAGAAGCAGGCGTGATTTCTATCGAATTGTTCGAAAAAAGAGATTATTATTATTATTATTATTATTATTATTATTATTATTATTATTATTACATATGTTGTTTTATTGTTATTATTTGTATCATTATTATTTCCTGAATGTTGATGTTTAACACGTTTACAGACCTGCCTGCGATACTTTTGAATGTTTTTTGAAAGCACTTTGGTAATTTGTATTATATTCAGTTTTCTCTCACACACCCACACACACAAACACACACACACACAGATATATATATATATATATATATATATATATATATATATATATATATATATATATATATATATATATATATATATATATATATATATATATATATATATATATATATATATATATATATATATATATATATATATATATTCTTTTAGGCAAACTCGATTGAAAAAAGTGGCGCACTTGGCTGAATCGATTTTATTTTTAATTTTTTCCAATACTCTAAATCGGTTTAAAAATAATTTATTCCCAAACACAAACTCCATAATCTTATAGGCTAATAGATCTATTTCGGCAATTTTTTGCCATCATCAGAGCCGTTTAACTTTTTAAAATAAAATGCAGTGACTAAATGGTAAAAGATACAACTAATTATATATATGCGTGTGTGGGTGTGATGATAATTATTTGTTTAATTACATGAATTTTTATTTATTTATTAGCAGAATTGTCTTGTTACTTCGTAGCATTTCACGGTTGTTCTCGAGATGCATCTTATATTGTATCGTGCATCTTGTTATATTTACACAATTAAGTGCATTTTAATTAGTTTTCGTTTTTAATCATAAATTACTTCACAAGCTTCAATATATTTTGATGTTGTTTTGTGCCTCAAAATATAAAATCGTGTCATCATCAATCAACTTTGCATCTTATTTAGTTTATTTTCATTTTGTGTTTTATTGAATTTGTGCATATATATATATATATATATACAGAAAAAATGTGTGTTTAGTTATTAGAATGACGTCATAAAATAATATTAGTATGCATTTCGACTTTTTTCAATTGAACATTTGCTGATGCTGTTGCTCTCAATTGAAAGCACTTTATTATCTAGTCAGCCAATCACATTTCTCTTAACCCACCCAATCGGTGTTCAATGATATTCAGTTGTTATTGGTAACATGTCATCGTCACTACTACGGGTCGTTCGATTAAGTGGTAGTTTCAGCCAAAGCCAGAATTTATTTTGTTTTTTAAAATGACCATTTTTTTCATTATGATTTTAAATTTTATAGGGAAAGATTGAAATTTGTTATCAAGTTGTAAACTGGATTGCGTATTCTTTTTAGTACAATTTTTAACGTGTTTGTATGAGTGTGTGGGTATGTGTGTGTGTGTGTGTTTGTGTGTGTCATAACCAGTCTCTGTTACCTCATGATTCAAATGTTTTTTTTGTAAACTTTTCTACAGATCATTCAGCCATGCATATACATTGATTCATTAATATTCATCTTCATAGCATGTAAAGACACTTGTTTCTCTAATGACTGACTGAATCTTGTTTACATCTGTGTTTACTTTAATGGTGATGATGATGATGGTGACAAAGGTTCTGAAGCTTTTGTTTTCATCATGTATTCGTTTAATAATTAGCATGTCCAATTTAATTATGTTTCGGTTTTGATTGATTTGTTTTGCATAATTCTGTTAAATATATTATTAACCAAACAATTATTTGAGAATAAGTTAATACATTGTCTCACATGTCTTAATTAAAAATCCATGCCCGCCTTACTCACAGAATTACGACCCATAACAATTTTCGTTTTTTTTCGTACTACTTATAATATTTGATTCAGTCAGGATTGATAATGAACGTGCTCTTTTCGTGGTGTGCCTTTTATAAAAATTTTGAAACATTATTATGCATTACTCGATCGACAGGTGCAATTCGGTGACAAAATAAAAGTTTTCCGACCGAGTGAAGTCTGTCAATTGCTTGTTGTTGGAGTCATTCTTTTGTTGTTTATTGTGTGTGCGGTCTGGTCTAGCTTTATTGGTTGCTAAAATTTTTATTTAACTCTGCAAGGTTTTCTACTGCAAGACAAAATGAGTGGGCATTCAGGTGTTACTGGAATTTGGAAGGGGCACCAAAAGCCCTTTAAAAGAGGCGCAAAAATGTTTTTTATCTCTTGTTGAAAATAAAGGTGCATGCAGGTGTCTTGGAAATTTTTTTGGAAAAAGTACCGCCGACTCCACCTCCAGTCATGAGCTATTTCTAGAGGAAGGGTTTACTTACAGGTAGGAATAACTAGGAGGGCATTTATTACAATTAGACCTTGTCCCCGGGCGCCAAAAACCCTGTCGCAAGAGGTATAAACCTCTAATTAATAAAACTTCTGATTACTCTGTGCTAAATTTTATGTTTTCTGAAGAAAATGTAATATGCGACATTCCCGCTTATATGAACAATGTTATGTGACAATAGAAACGATGCATAAAACCACGTATTGTATATATAACTCAAAAGTTTTTATTGAAGGGCGGACGGGGGTCGAGCGTCGCGGGCACCCTCTTAAATCCGCCACTGCTTATACCTGTTGATTTTTTGAGAGGCGCAAATTTCGCGATTTGACAATTTGTAGGCTTTGAGATTGAAGATATCTGCGTGCTGGGAAAGTTACTGATTAAAAATAAATGTTTCTGATGCGTATCCCTGTCCTAATGTCCAACTGTCCGGGACTGTCCTAAAGTATACTTTTGTAACAAGCTCAGGGGTGCAACTAGGGGGCAGGGGGCCTAAGCCCCCCTAGGCCAAATCGGAGGGTGCTGCAATTTTTCCAAATTCGATGAGTTTTTTGGGTAGGGGGTGGGGGGTGCTACATTTATTCATAAACTTATTTTTTTTTTGATTTGCTTTAACTGGTTTGAGACTGATTTTGTAGCCTTTATTTTCTATCATTAATAAATTCTTAAAGATACCAAAAAAAGACGGCAGACTCAAGATAGTCAAAAAAAAATTCGCCTGCGCCGGGCTTTCTTTTCCTTTTAAAACTTGAGCAAGCCCCCCCCCCTCCCGAGGCCACATCGGAAAGCTCTGCAATTTTCCAAATATGAGGGTTTTTTCTTTGGATGGGGGGTGAGGGGTGCTACATTTATTCATAAACTTTTTTGTTACAATTGCTTTAACTGGTTTGAGACTGATTTTGACTATCTTCAGTTTGTAGTTTTTATTTTCTATCATTAATAAATTCTTGAAGATGTCAAAAAAAAGACTGCAGACTCAAGATAGTCCAAAAAAAATTGCCTGCAGCGGGTTTTCTTTCCTTTTTAAAACTGCGTGGTGCTACATTTATTCATAAACTTATTTTTTTTACAATTGCTTTAACTAGTTTGAGACTAAGTTTGACTATCTTCAGTTTTAAGTCTTTCTTTTCTTTCATTAATAAATTATTAAAGATCCCAAAAAAAGATTGCAGACCAAAGATAGTCAACAAATATTTTCGCCTGCGGCGGGCTTTTTTTCTTTTTTCACAATTGAGCCCTTCAGCATTTTTTGTTGGTTGCGCCCACTGATCTCTATAATATAACTGGATTGCGCTTAGACCTGTCTGGGTGTCGCCTCGCCGCTGGTCGCCATTTTGGAAGGCCAACTATCTGATGCTATTGACGGAATCTTTTTAGAAGTTTAAAAATGCCGAATTGCGCTGCTTGTAATTGCTTCAATAGAAAATATAAGGGAGCAAAACAGTCATTTCATTTGTAAGTACTTAATTAAGTTTTTTTTAGCAAGGTTTATTTGCCGCCTGAGCTATATTTAGCAACACTGTCGTTTGGCTGAGCAAATAACTTAACTATTAACTATGTCAGCCTAGCCTAAATAATTGTGTCCTCAACCTCCTTATTGAAAGGTTTAAAAATAGTTTTTGTTTACGTTTTAAGTTCGCAAAGATGAAATGTAGAATTTCTGACTTCGTTTCTATTTTAAGTACTTTGAGAATTATCTTGATTTAGTTTCAGTTATTTTGGGTAGAGAGAGATCATATTATATTTTATATTCACTAGCTATTAATTTTTCTTGTAAAACCTGACAAAAGTAGACGACTATTGAAATGTTTGTAAGTTGTAAACATTGTTTCAATGTCAAAACTGTTTGCTTGTGTCTATATTGAAAAGCAGCAAACATTTTGACTATGATATGATGTGCATTTTTCTACAATGTGTCTTTATCACTGAATCATCTCATTTTACTTTTCCCATCAATATAATTATTGTTGCTATCAACATCATTGCAAACAGTTCTCTTTTTTAGTCACCTTATGAATTATAGTTTATTCTTATTTTGTTATGGGACAATAAGTGACTGTGATCCTTGAAGAAAAATAACGGTGAATCATAAAAATTCTTAACACCTCAACAACCATTAAATTAGAAAACTCCTGTTCTTTGGTCATATTGACTAGCAACTTGTAGGTTTAGGCAATGGAGACTAGTAAAATGTGCAATATCTTCCTATTTGCAGGTTTCCCTTCACTAAGCCTGAGTTGGGTGGCCAATAGGAATCGTTCAGATTTTAATTGTACAAAGAAGTCTGTGGTTTGCTCAGAACATTTTGAAGAGAATTGCTTCGATAGAACTGGACAAACAACTCGACTTCGCCATGGTGCTATTCCAACTATTTTTAATTTTCCAGATCGCTGCACTGAGGTATAAAAGTTAAATACATATTTATTACTTTACAATAAACTACAATAAAATGTTATTTTTAGATTATGATTACCATGTAAATTTTTATTTTTAAAGTGTACTTATCTTGTAAAATTATTTTAAAATATTTTATTATTTATTGCTTGATCATTTTGTTATTTTCTCAAGTCGAGAAAACCAGGACCACATGAAGAGCAACCAACAACTGGAGTTGCAACTGCAGACCCATACATACCTACAATGTCTTGTGAGGTATAAAAACTAAATACATTTTCATTACTTTACATTAGAATACCTACATTTAGAAAACTACGACAAGATATTATTTTTTCAAGCATGCTTACGTTGTAAAATTTTTAAAAAATCTTTCATGAATTATTGCTTTTGTATATTTTGCTAGTTTTCCAAGTCAAGAAAACCAAGACCACATGAAGAGCAATCAATAACTGAAGTCGTATCTGCAGAGTCATACATTCCTTCAAAGTCATCAGCTGTTTTAATTTCTAGGGAACACTCGTACAATATTCAAACCACCCCAAAGGCAATGAAAAGACAAATGAATTATATTGTTGATCGAGCTCTGATTATGAAAAAAAAATTGAAATCAAGTCAAACACTGGTTCTTAGTGAAGTTGGCATGATCGCTTTCAAATCCTTAGACTTTCACATGTACGATAGCACACCAGATAACAATCACATTTTTAATATAATTAAATGTGTTGCTCATAGCTATGCGACTATTAGATTACATCATTTAGCAAAACAGAAAACTGTAGTTGTTTCGGGTATCAACATTCGTAAAGATTTAACTAAACTGATTTTGTTTAAAGGTCAATAATTAGACAATGACAATTTATATCTTTCAACTTGTTTTCAATAAGTCATGTTGTGTTTATCTTTGTTCATTTCTGTCTTCGGTATTATATCAGTTTATTTAATATATTTTTTTATAAGTAATAACAAGTTTTTTTTCTCAACCAGATGGGTGCATATGACTTACATTACATGTAACAAATAATGTCTATTTCACCTGTTAATTTTTAGTTTGGCATTAAATTATTTAATTCAAATATCATTTCCTTCTCATTTGTAATCTTAAAGCCTAAAAACTGAATCAAATGAAAAACCTTTACAAATGATAAAAATTAAATGAAATTTTAATATGCTATAGTCTACAATACAATGTAACTTGTTCAGCCTAAACTCCTATACGCCCTAAACTAAGTATATTATTCGTTGACCCATTATTATAGACTAGACTTAGACTTTAGACTATATATATAGTATACACCTAGGTGACACAAAAAATACCGTTAACTTTGAAAAAATTCTCAAGGAAAATGTCTTTATTTAATTTCTTTATTAACACAACATAACTTACTACTACATTTAACAAACATTTTGATGATAAAAGTTACTATACTAAATAGACTCAAAACTTTTCGAGTCATACAGTTTCTTGTACAAACTATTCTGTACTTGCTAAACTAGCTAGCTAAACCATAGCGGAGCGATTTTCTTGCGGTGATCTGCAGCGCGTTTCATCTGTGTGACTGCCAAATCTTTTGCATGTGTTACCGAATAACTATCATAATGACCGTAGTAAAAAAAATGTTAAAAATACCGAATAACAAATTTTATTTTCAAGTAAAATAGTTTAATTTAATTAAAACCCCCTAATTGTTCGTATATCATGCGACGACCGACCACTGATCTCTATAATATTATTTTAGAGATCAGTATAATATTATTTTAGAGATCAGTGCGACCGACGTAAACACGACGGCTGGACTGGTAACATGGCGGCAAACTGGCGACAACATTTCTATTGAAACAATGGGCTAAGCGCAATCCAGTTATATTATAGAGATCAGTGGTTGCGCCCCTGAACAAGCTGGTGACGAAATGACTGGACGACTTTGGAAAATGTAATGAAGGTTTTTCAGAATCTTTTTATTCGTGGCATCTTGAAAATATTAAACGTAACAATTAATTGGAAGATCGATATTTTTACTAAATTGAGATGACCTCAAAGAAGCGCCAATTGAATTCTTCGCATCTGCGCCTCTGCGCACAGCGCCTTCGGCAGCTTCTTGAGTTTGCTGTGTTGTGGTTGTGGTTGTTTTTGGTCTGTTTGACTGGAGAGGAGATCTTGTGAAAATGCCGAGATTAGATAATGACATAAAATTGGATTTTAAAGATGTTCTTTTTCGCCCTAAACGAAGCACGATTGCCAGCCGTGCTGATGTATGTGTTTTTTATTAGGACTAAACTTCACTAAACAACTACATAACCAATGTTTAAAATTGAAATTAAAAGATTTAATTATTCTGTCGGGCTTGCATGAGTCAATAGTTATTATAGTAATTGAGATATAAGGAATTTAATTTAATAAAAAAATAGAAATGATTTATTTTATTCTGAGTTTGCTATTTTAGTCATGTTTAATTTTTAAGCAAAGTTTAACTTTTAGTATTTAGTAGATTGTTATCTGAATATTATATATTTATAATTGCATTTTGCCATGCCAGGTTGACTTATCAAGAATGTATGAATTTAGAAATTCTCACAAGACTTATGAAGGAATACCTGTGATGGCATCCAATATGGATACAGTTGGCACATTTGAAGTGGCAAAAGTCTTGTCAAAAGTAAACTTTTATTTTGCAGTTTTGTGTTATGGTTATTTCAGTTATATATTTTTTAATGGTTATTACAGCACAAAGTGTTTACGGCAATTCATAAGCATTATTCTGTTGATGCATGGAAGGAATTCGCAGACAACAATGCAGATATATTGCAGGTAAACTGGCTTTTTCAAGATTTATTATTATATTAAGTTGGACATTCATTATTTCATTTTAGCATCTAAGATCAGTTTTTATAAAACACTGATTTTCTGTATTATATATATATATAAGCTTTGAATAAGCTTTTTCAGATTTAAGCTTAAGTCAATCGATATATCTTTTCCAGCATGTAGCAGTGAGCTCAGGTATGAAAGAAGCGGACTTCATTAAACTTCAGAGCATCGTTGAAGCCGTGCCAGCTCTTTCTTATATTTGTCTCGATGTAGCCAATGGCTATTCTGAACATTTTGTTAAGTTTGTCAAGACCGTTAGGGAGCAGTTTCCAAATCATACTATTATGGTCAGCTTCGTTCTTTGATTTGATTGATTGATTGATTGATTGATTGATTGATTAAATAATTGATTGTATCATTTGTTGATTTATTGTATAAATGGTTGATTGATTGATTGGTCAGATGATTTTTCGTTTTTTTAAATGAATAGAATTGTACATTAGTGAAGAATATCATGTAAAGAATGAATGTTTTTTATTTGTGTACAAACAGTTCTTTTGTTTTTCCTATCAAATACAGGCAGGAAATGTGGTGACGGGAGAAATGGTAGAAGAACTCATCCTGGCTGGAGCAGACATCATAAAGATAGGAATCGGTCCGGGCTCCGTCTGCACGACTAGGAAAAAAACGGGCGTGGGATACCCTCAGTTGAGTGCAGTCTTAGAATGTGCTGACGCCGCCCATGGCTTGGGAGGACACATTATATCAGTAATATTAATGTAACACATTATATCAGTAATATTAATGTGACACATTTTATCAGTAATATTAATGTGACACATTATATCAGTTATATTAATGTTCATTTGACATTTTTATATTAGGAGGCAACAAAGAATGAATTTGTGTGTTAGGTTATCTTCATGTTCGTATGCAATGGTGCCGGTTTACGGTGCAGAGTGGAGACTTACACAGGGACAGAATTGTCTTACCATCCCCGTTGGATAAATTCCATCCCCCAGATTAAATTTAAATCATATGCTTCATTTGGCAGAACAATTGAAAAAATTAGTTTAATAAAAAACAAATCGATTAAGCGGGGAAGGAAACGGGAGCGAGAGAGAAAAATGATAGAAAAACCCCGGGCAATTCCTGTACCCCGCTAGTTAAGTACTATAAGAAAGTCTTGTTTTAAATTCTGTGAAAATGTGTCACTGACTTGAGTTTAATTTTTGTTTTATTTAAATTTCTTTTTTGCTAACATTGATAGAATTTAATTTTATCAGGACGGAGGTTGCACTTGTCCTGGCGATGTGTCCAAAGCTTTCGGTGCCGGAGCAGATTTTGTCATGTTGGGAGGAATGTTTGCGGGTCACGATGAATCCGGAGGAGAATTGATTGTTAAAAACGGAAAGAAATTCAAGCAGTTTTACGGCATGGCTTCGAGTACAGCTATGGCTAAATATTCAGAAAACAAAGACCTCCTTGATTACAGGTTCGTCCAATCATCTAATGGTAAAACTTTTAAAAGGCTATGCTGATATTATTTTTATTTAAATTTGGTTTAAATCATTGACATCCATAGAGCATCGGAGGGCAAAACGGTTGAAATTGAATACAGAGGTCCCATCGAGAAAACCGTGTCGGACGTGCTGGGCGGAGTGCGTTCGACCTGCACTTACGTCGGAGCATCGAAATTGAAGGAGCTGAGTAAACGGACGACCTTCATAAGAGTCACTCAGCAGATCAACGAGGTCTTCTCTGCTTTCAACAAACCGGAGCAGCAGTAGCAGAAGAGAACAACCGGGATGGTTTAATATTCTATTCATCTCCGCGTTCGGTGTGGTAAACCCAGTGATGTGATTTTTTTTGTTTTTCCATCTGCTGCTGTGGTTTTCAACTTTTATAATCAATCTTCTATCACATTACTAGCTGCTAAGAGGCCAGCAGTTAAAGCTGGTAACTTTGTTTAATGATCGTATGTTGGTGTGGCTGCAAAGTACAAATTCTTGTTAGCATTGTTCAGCATACTTATTTTGTGATTTTCAAATTTTCTGTCAATTTTTAAATGAAACTTGTTCGAAAGTGTTTAATTATTTTTTTTAGTTTTCATAAGCAAATCGTTGTGATGTGTTGCTGTTTTTTCTCACCTTTGTGCAAGTAACCGTTTGGTTGTGTCGCTTTCGTATGTTTTGCCACAAAATTCCTGGCAAAATATACATACAACTAACTGTTCACATATACTGACAAATTTTCCACTTTGGCCTCTGATTCCTTAATGTGCTGCAGCAACAATATGGAGCTAATGATAGATATTAAGAATGCACATATGAAATTCTGCAGGCTAGAGTGATTTTCGTGCTCGGATTCCTATCCCTCCCGGCTTGCAGATCGCGTTCAACTATAGCGGACTCGCCCGCTTCGCACCTGAAGTCCTTTACAAGATTGTCATTTATCTACTCGTTCTATCAAATTCTCGACGAACAAAAATACATTTGAGTCGATCTTGATATAAAAATGAACAAAACTGTCAAATTTTCGTTTCAAACCTAACACTCTTTGAATATTGCATTGGCGTTTACTGAAGTTGAAGGAGAGTGCATGTATCTGTTCTGCATCTTTTGCAATCTTTGGGGTGGGGATATTCGGGCATGGTTACCTTATTAAATCCGCCAGTGGCCGCAACGCGGCCCGGCCAGCTTTATAGGTCAAACTTTCAGAAACAGTCCTGCTCGATTTCAAACTAGGACCATTTGAAAATCCTGAAATCAAAGCCCGGTCCGCTCAGTAGTTGAGGAGAGGATACAAATTCCCCCTCGTGGATCCGTCAATTAAAAATTGTAATTGTGTTTTTTCAGGACAACATTGAAACTGGTGTTATAGTACTGCCCGACCCAGTCCGTTTTTAGTGGCATAAAATCCCTATAATTAGAAAAAAATCTCGGCCCGGCTTGACTACGGGCCCGGCCCGTTTTGAAACCCTAATAATCACGGCCCTATGGCCTGCCTACTCTAAATGCTATGTCCGCCACTCATTGTAGATATGGTTAATCGTATCGTATATATACGTTAATTATAAAAAAAATTGTCAAACCGCATATTTTAGATATCTCATAGATATTATAGTAAATCCAATCACCTGTAATTTTTATTTATACATTTAGTACCTTTTTAACTTTTAAATCATTTGATAAGCAGGTGAAAAAATACTATAATAAGCTAGGTTCAAAAACTATGACACTATACATAACCTCAGCATTAACTTAAGTTACTCACTTTAGTCTGTTAACTATAGTATTAGCTTGGCGTCGTTATGGGATCGCTTAGTAGATATATACATACGTGGTCTGGTCTGGTGCGCCTTGTAGATGTGGCCTTGTACAATTTATATACACTACTACTAGACTAAATATAAATATACAGTGTTATACTCTAGTGTACTCCTAAGCGATGCTTTTCAGGCGAAGAGTTATTTTAACTTTGATAAATAATTTGAGATTGTCAAAAAAAGCTATTAATTTCCGATCAAGTATTCGGTATTTTCCTGTACCCTCTATTAAAGTATGTTCATTTTCAATCTTCAATTTGTCTTTTATTCAAAAAGTATGTCAATGTCAAGAGTATATATTTTTTAAGTGGGTAAAAAATAGACAAGAGCCATGCTTATATGGAAATAAGAGGCCAAATGTTTATAAATTTTCAAGTAAAATTTATCAATTTAGTTAAAAAATGTTTTTCTATTTTAAATATGCTAAGAAATTGATTGTTTTTTCAGGTAATATTGACAATGGCTGCTGGTACAATGCCCATTGCAGTTGAAGCAATTAACACATTGACTGAGGACACTAGTGAAATAAGTTTGTCTATAATCTTTAGAAATGACATACAATGTAGACATCTATAGTCTTTCACATACAAAGCTCAGTTGGTGCTGGTCATCACATTTCTCAAAGAAAATAATTTTATTTTCTCATTTTTTATAGCATGGGCTATTGTGCTATCAATAGTGACATTCTATATCCAAGTTGGGTGGATTGATGTCATATTATCTATTCATTCTAGAAATCACTGGTAGATTAATAAGGGTGATTAATTATTAAAATTAGACTTGCAGATCAGTTGAATAAATATTTTATCTCAATTTCTGGTTAGGTAACTCTGCAGAGTCAGTTCAAGAAATTATCAAACAGGCGGACGATTTGTACTTAAAGAATGAAGTCGAACTGTTGTACGAGTTTCTGAGTAAGTACAAAGATTTAGAAAATGCAGATGTGCTATGGAGGCTTGCCAGAGCAACCTGTGATAAAGCTAAAATGATGCCAAATAAAGAAACAAAGAAGAAATTAATGCATGATGCATTTGACCATGCAGAATCAGCTTTGAAGATTGGCGAAAACAACTTCGCTTGCCACAAAGTTGCTTTTTTTAAATTTTTCTTCCCTCTTTCTTATAATAATTGTTTTTAATTCTAAAAACTTAAAAATTACTTTTTTTGCAATATTCTTTTGAAATGTTTTTGTTTATAATTAATTATCTCGATAACTTTTTAGTGGTATGCGATCATGCTTGATTATGTTGGTGAGTATCAAGGAACCAAAGAAAGACTCTTGAAGGCATTTGAAATAAAAGACCATTTCTTGGTATTGAAATATGTTTGATATATAGATTTTATTGAATAATTTAAGAACAAAAATGTATTTTGTTTTTTATTATTACTTTTATTACCTCAACGAAAAACTGTTATATGCACACGTTTTTCACAATTATTTTTTTTCAAAAATATTTAAAAAAAAATAAAAATTTTCAGCCATAATTTTGTATGTTCAATATTTAACACTATTTTTAATATTCTATATATAGAAAGCTATTGAACTGAACAATAAGGATGCCACTTCTGTACATCTTCTTGGATACTGGTATCATTTTTATTATTGCTATGATTTCCACTATAGTATGAAAGTCTAAACCAAATTGATGTTTTAAGGTATTATATTTTATAGGTGTTTTGTTTTTGCCGATCTTCCATGGTATCAACAAAAGTTGGCTTCCATTGTTTTTGCCACACCTCCTACTTCTTCATACAAAGAGGTTTTTTTTATATAAATAATATCATTTTAAATTTCACTGGTTCAGTTTACACATAAAATTATCAAAACTCATTATTTTCTTGAGAAATTTTGATTTCAGGCCCTGGAATACTTCTTAAAGGCTGAAGAAAGTTAGTCATACTACACTGTCATGATTTATATATATATATTTATTTATTAGAGTCCGACCGAAATTCAGTTTCGTTTTTGGGGCCGAAAATGACCAAAAATGGACTTTCGGCCGTAAAAATAAATTAGATGTTTCTTTTTCGGACGAAAATCTTCAACATTTTTCGGCCGAAAACCGAAAATCAATATGTATATATAAACTTAGTTGGAGCTCGTAGATCGAATTGTTCGCATTCTTAAGCCATTCTACGATGCGACTCTAGAGGTATGCCACGATGACTCGTGCATATCACTTGTCATGCAACTGAATGCTAAGTTGAAATCAACACCTGAAGATTCCGGAGTAATGCAGATGAAGGCCGCATTACGAGAAGCAATGAATCAGCGTTTTGGGCAAATTAAGTCAATGCCCAATTTGACAAACTATTATTTCTGGCATATAATATTTGTTTATTTAACTTTGACTACTGATTTTTTGTTAAATAAACTGTTTAGATTTGAATCGATTGACGTTCTTTAGTCTACTAATGGACGGCCATATTGTCCAACATATGACATCGCATCTTGTGCATTCTCGTGCATGTGGCGTCGACTTCCAATGTGGCTGGCAAAATTGCCATCCTTCCCACATTGATTGCATTGTGATGGGCGTTAATAGCAGCGCAAAGATGAAATGCTTCAGATCGGAGGTGCTGTTGGTTCAAACAGATGTATGTTAATCAATCAGTGTCAATTTTGACATACACGTCAATCGCAAACTGATGAAAAACCTTCACGAATCATGAGTCTGTATGAATAAAAATTCATAGCACTGACCATTTTTGTTGGTTTAGCACCTGTTATTCTGGACACCGAATTTAAATTAGTTGCTTAATTGGTTAACATAGTGTTCAATCTTAACTATATTCACTAAATAACAATTTAAAAAACTTTGACTGAAGAAAAAGTTGCAAACTTTGACCTTTTTCGGTTTCCCCTCTGTTCCAAATCAATTAGGGGCAGGCAAACGTCTTCGCCTTTATTACTTCATGTAATAATTTCAGCTTTAAAGCAATTTAAGCTGTTTCTGGTGAAGTGTTAAAACATTAATATAAATATAACAAAAAAGATTTATATATATTTATAAAGGTTGGGATTTTACAAGTTTTTTATTACTTACAAGTTTCAAACTCAAGTTTTGTATGAAAATATTTAACATGCACAACACTGAAAAACTGGACTCACATCAGCTTTTCTGAATAAATGTTAGCAAATTTGATACAGCACTCTCAATATTGATGTGGTTCAAACCTTAAACAATTTTCCGTCCGACATATACCTAAACACTATTTTGTCTATTTACAAAAAACTTATTTTTGTAGTTGAAGAAAATTTCTATAGCATGAACCTCCTTATGATTGGGAAAACATATTTACGAATGAAAGAAAAAGATTTAGCTAAGAAGTTTCTTCAAAAAACATTAGATTATGTTGCAAAAACTGAGGATGATAAAAAGGTTGGGATTTTTGTGTTTTTTTTATTCACTTGATTTTCATTATAATTGTTTTCAGGCCATACTGGGGATGATAAAAAGGTTGGGATTTTTGTGTTTTTTTATTCACTTGATTTTCATTATAATTGTTTTCAGGCCATACTGGAAGCCAAAGAACTCATGAAATCGGTGTAAATTCATCAATGATTTTAAGGATATTCCGGTAACACTTGTAGTCTATTATTGAGCAATTAAAATAAAACTAAAATTCTATTTTTATCTTTAAAAAGACTGCTCAATCATTTTAATATTGCTAATTATTATGTTAATGCATAATTATTATTTCTTGAAATAAAACCAGCTAAAATTTTAATGAACCAATCTTGATGAAAAAATTTACAAACTGCAGTTCAGCAGCAAAAAAAAAGTGAGAGTAAATAATTATAATCGAAGTGAGGTAAAAAAATGGCAAGATATTGGGACTTGTGACTTTAAAAATATTTTCAAGCTAATTGAAATTTTCATGATTTTAAGATCATCTGGATGTTTTAATTTTTTTTTATTTTAAAATTCTGAGCCACGTGACCCAATGACTCTACAATATTCATGCAGTGAAACCAAGAAAAGTGATCACAAGATCAAATAAATTATGAAATCTTGTGCTACAAGATTTCATAATTTATTTTATCTTGTAGCAAAGGCCTCCGAAATTAGAAGTGATTATACAAAAAAGGCTGTTGTATAAAACTGTATTTATATAAAACCAATACTGATGTCATATCATAGCAACTGAAAATAATGCACTGTGCAATTAAGGCAACCCACGTCTTATTTTGTGACTACATTTAATCACCCCACTGTCGATGTCATGCTCAGCTCAATTGATTCCGTATTTTATATCTAAAATAACTTGCCAAAATGAGAGAAAAGATAATGGGAAGAATTATATCGAAACATATATTAATAAGGAAGGAGAGACAAACACGTTTCACTAAGGACAAAGAAAGTGAAAGAACGAGACGATTCACCATTGAACGTTTTAGCCAGATCATCAATGTTTATTTACACTTTAACCTCTGTGGATAGCTTAATTTTTGCTTTAACTGCTGCTTTTCTAAGTTTCCACAATGCTGTTTCGTTATTTCTGAGATCAATACCAGTCTGCAAATATATAATAAATAATATAATACAAATTTCATGACGTCGATAATCAATGACAACTTATTAGGGCCTGCAGCGGATACAAATGCTGAAAAAGTCTGTGGAAGTTGTGGCTTTTACCTGTTATTCATTGATAGCAAATAAAAATTGTCGATTGTGATGTTATAGATTGTAACTACCTCTTTAAAGAATTTTTGGTTTAAATAATTCATGAGAACGTTGTCAATAAGATATCCATTGAGCAATGGGGCACATTGTGATCTAAAACTAATATGCCCATTTACAGATTTTACTATGGACACCTGAAATTTTTTACCGCCAAAATCATAAACAGCAGTCCTAAAACAACAAAATAAAATCTTTTAATTAATGCAATTATCAAATTACTAAAAACTATAATTTGTAAATAAAGGAGAACGGATTTTAAGTAACCCTGTCAGTATTAAGCTATAAAATGGCGGGAAAATTTTGCCCCCCCCCTGAAAATGCTGAATTTACGTCCCTGCTTGCAAGTAAAATATAACCAGATTTTTGACTAGCTAGATAGCTAAAACTTTCAGCATAGCTTTATATTGGATGACAAATCATGATTCAATTTAAAATTTTAATTTGAACATTTTTTGTATTTCTAAATCGAGTGTATTTTATATTAAAGTTTGTGTTAAAAAACTCGTTTTTTCCTTTACTTGTTAAATCTTTGTTTGATAGGTTTATTGAACAGAATTTGCGCGGTTTATTTTATTGTGGGATTCAATTGCATGAAATAAAATTATATTTTTTTCTAATTAATCTAACTCTAACATGTCAATGAAACCATTTATTTTGAAAAAAGTGTATGAGTTTTTCAAAGGATCAACTACATTTATGGATAATGATGGCAATCTGGATCCAATTGATTTTTGTGTGGCTGATCTAAATGACTGTGATAAGTTAAATAAATCACCCATTGAACAAGAGTTGGATTCGTATCTTTTGATGCCTAAACTCGATACAAGAAGCAATACTGATTATCCTTGTGTGGTGGAAAAACCAGTCAAATGTATTGCCACTTCACGCAAGATTGGCCAGAGCAATATTTTGTATTCCGGCATCCAAAACATCTTCTGAACGGGTTTTCAGTGTTTCAGGCAACATTGTTACTCAAAATAGGGAAAATCTCAACCCCGATACAATTAAACAATTAGTCTTTTGCCATGAAAACTATGAAAAAAGTAAAAAATTGGAAAATGATCACTAAATAATCAGAAGAGAACTGAACTAGATAATTGAAATATTTTTTGTTTATAATAAAAAATTCATCAAAAAGCACTCATTACGAACTTTATTTTTTCAATAATAAATTTCATATCGTTGTTTTCATTATAACCTTTTTGTTAAATTAACATGTTTTAACGAATTTCTACGGAAATTAACGGCCGTTAACGGAAATTTGCGTTAAAGACATTTAACGCTAACAGCAAATCCGTTAAATTATTTTAACGCAACGGAAATTGACGGCTTTACCTAAAACCTCCGAACGCCCACGTTTACTTACCGCTGTACTCTCACCCTTAGCCCCTACTTTATTTAGAGCAGGAGCTTTTGGGATTAGCACCAGGATTCACTAAAAAATGGCAACATATTGTGATTTTAAGAGCATCTGGATGTTTTAATTGTTTTTATTACCAATGCTTTTATTAACTCGTCGTCTCTGTTTCTCTGTCTGTTTCAAATCTTGCAATCAATTTTTGAGTCACTTTCTGATGATAGATTTTTTTCAAATTTTGCATACATGCTCAAAATAGAAGACAATGCAATATTCAATTATTAGTTTTACAATAAGTCAATTAATTTAGTTAATTTTCTTGAGGGTTTTATCGAGGGGTTTCTTGAGGGTTTTCTTGACCACAAAACGCTAACCGACTGGCAGACTATTTTACCAAGTTAACACGAACCACACTCACTGACCGCGATTCTCAAGCGTGTACGAAATTTTCATGAAAATAGTTGAGATATTTAAATTCGATGCTTCTTGATGATATTTTTATTATTATTACCAATGCTTTTATTAACTCGTCGTCTCTGTTTCTCTGTCTGTTTGTTTCTCTGTCTGTCTGTTTGTTTCTCTGTCTGTTTCAAATCTTGCAATCTCACCCGCTCATTTTGTGACGGATTTAAACATTTTTTTTACCAATGCTTTTATTAACTCGTCGTCTCTGTTTTTCTGTCTGTCTGTTTTTCTGTCTGTCTGTTTCTCTGTCTGTCTGTTTCTCTGTCTGTTTCAAATCTTGCAATCAATTTTTGAGTCACTTCCTGATGATAGATTTTTTTCAAATTTTGCATACATGCTCAAAATAGAAGACAATGCAATATTCAATTATTAGTTTTACAATAAGTCAATTAATTTAGTTAATTTTAATTAATTTCGATATTTCGATATAATTAAGATATTTCGACTTTAATATAAAATAAAAGAGTAATATAAGAAAAAATTGATTGCAAAATTTGTGTTTTAATTACATATAAGAGCATTGGTTTTAAAAATTCGTTTTTAATTTACTTGTTTCTTTTTAATATTCCGAGCCACTTGACCTAATGACTCTCTAATATTCATGAAGTGAAACCAAGAAAAATGATCACAATAACGCTTATGTCAGCGGTTTCACTCCGATTTGTCCAGACGTTTAAACTGAGCCCATCCCCTTCGTTGTTGTGTTTAAAATCAAATATTTTAATAATTAATTCCATGTTATAATTAAATGAAATTCCAATATGAACAATGACGTCACTTATGGAGGCAAAAAAAATTTATGAAACCTTGTAGCGTAAACGGCATTTTAACAACGCTATTTTTAATTGCGTGGATTGATTAATGCCTTAAACAATAAGCGTGTTCAAGTGTTCTGTGACAAGTTTATATAGCACAAACGAGCATCTGTGTAATATTTTCTGGTTTGGGGCGAAAGACTCCGAAATTAGAAGTGATTTTACAAAAAAAGTTGTTGTATAAAACTGTATTTATATAAAACCAATACTGATGTCATATCATAGAAAATTATTTTTATTAAAAATGTTGTTTGGATCTTTTTGCTCCAATAGCAAGTATTTCTTCTGGATCAAGTTTATTGTTGGGTGCTTTGCCAAACAATTCTTCAACCATAGCCTTGACCTTTTTGAAACAGAAATTAAAACTTATTATTTTTATTCATTATATCTATAGCTCACATCTCATAGTATTATGATCAGTGTGTATATGAAGTTGCAATAAATCCACATATACATATTAGACTAAATTATAGATAATTTTTAGTTAGTTATTGAGACAAAATTAATGTGCTTTTATCAAGTTTTGGGACTGACTCACACTAAACGCAGAAATGAAAAAGTGTAATACTGTGCAAATAAGAAATTGAGCATGAACGATCAACATACAGGAAATCAGAAAAAACAAACAAATAATGTCTAGTAATTAATTATATTTTATCTCGAACAGTCTGTTAAATAACTTCAAAAATAAACTAAGTTCAAATTTATCATAACGAGTTTTTTGGAATTTGTTTGAGTTACTATTCTTCTTATATTTTTGCTTTGAATTCTGTTCGAACGTACGCTTTATGTAAATGTAAATGTTTGATAATTTCTTGAGCGCCTTTTCCGCTTTGTTCAAAGGTGCTGTTCTTTTACATGCCCCACGGAGAGAACGATTTTACCCGCTAAGTTTTCCGTTGACATGGGCTACTAGGCAGTGAGTGGGAGTCGAACCGTGAAGCTCTCACATTCAAGGCTAACGCTCTACCAACTCAGCTAACCTAGCACCTTTATGTTGTCCGAACAGTGTTAGTGACCTACGGGTCCTTCTGTTTGAGAAATAAATAAATAAAAATAAATAAAATTACTAACGAAAATTAACTAATTTGCTAATAATATTCCTATTATTAGAAAGTTCGACGCTTTGCGGTTATATAAAAAACAACGTACGTCATCGCTGAATATAAACAAGTTGAAAATAAACAATTCACCGAAGTAGTATTCGGCGGGTTTTTCCCAATTTTGAGCATTTGAAAAATGGGTTTTTTGTAGGCGGTTTTTTTCATTATCAGCCATTAAAGGTTGAGTTTTTTCGTAGGATTTTTTCCAATATCGCCAAATAAAAGTTGTTTTTTTCGTAGGCGTTTTTTTCTGTAATAGTCGTTACAGTTTTTTTTTCGTAGGCTATTTTTACCAATGCTTTTATTAACTCGTCGGCTCTGTTTCTCTGTCTGTTTCTCTGTCTGTTTCTCTGTCTGTTTCAAATCTTGCAATCAATTTTTGAGTCACTTCCTGATGGTAGATTTTTTTCAAATTTTGCATACATGCTCAAGATAGAAGACAATGCAATATTCAATTATTAGTTTTACAATAAGTCAATTAATTTAGTTAATTTTCTTGAGGATTTTATCGAGGGGTTTCTTGAGGGTTTTCTTGAGGGTTAACACGAACCACACTCACTGACCGCGATTCTCAAGCGTGTACGAAATTTTCATGAAAATAGTTGAGATATTTAAATTTTATGCTTTTTGATGATATTTTTATTATTATTACCAATGTTTTTATTAACTCGTCGTCTTTGTTTCTCTGTCTGTCTGTTTGTTTCTCTGTCTGTTTCAAATCTTGCAATCAATTTTTGAGTCACTTCCTGATGATAGATTTTTTCAAATTTTGCATACATGCTTAAAATAGAAGACAATGCAATATTCAATTATTAGTTTTACAATAAGTCAATTAATTTAGATAATTTTAATTAATTTCGATATTTCGATATAATTAAGATATTTCGACTTTAACATAAAATAAAAGAGTAATATAAGAAAAAATTGATTGCAAAATTTGTGTTTTAATTACATATAAGAGCATTGGTTTTAAAAATTCGTTTTTAATTTACTTGTTTCCGATACCATCCAATAAATATTTTGTTTTTCTCAGGCGATTATTTCCAAACACATCCAATTTAGGTTTTTTTCGTAGGCGGTTTTTTCACTATTACCCAATAAATGTGTTTTTAGGCTGTTTTATCCAATATCGCCCATTAAAGGTTTTTTTCGCAGGCAGTTTTTCCAAAATCGTCCAATCAAAGAGAGGCCCATGTTCAAATTTTAATGCAGAAATATAATGTTGTAATTTATATTTGAAATAATTTCAAGTTATTTAAATATTTTATTTGATGAAGATGGGCAAAAATCAACTAAAAAGTTACTAACTAGAAATAGCCCGTCAAAAATGACGGATTGCGTTTAAATCTCATTATATATTATTTTGGATCTTATGGACTGACGGTGTATAGATGCGAATAACTTTTATAAGACGCTTGCGCGCACTAATTTTAGCAACTGTTGATTGCTTACCACTGCGACCGCTGCGTTATGCGAAATTGCTAACAAACACATTCAGACATAGGAAATTATGTATGTAGATTGTTTAACTACAACTTTTTTAATTAAAAGCAAAGTCAACAAGGTGGAGTTTAACACACACTAAGTCAACAAAGTTTAAAGTGACAGTAAAAAGTTTAATTAATAAAATTTAGTTTATAAAAAAAATTTAAATAAAACTTTACCAGCTCTTAGGTTTATACCTTATTATACCTTATTATGTTTTGTTTACATTAATTTCTTCCTTTTCAACTCTCGAGCATGGCCGTGTTGTAGTGTAAAGGATATTATATAGACAAGGAATCAATAAAGAATTAATAGGATGCATAGGGCCTATGGCGCGTTGTTTTTTACCGGATTAATTTGACACCGTTTTGCGATTGGTGGTCTAGGTTCACGCCTTCTTACCGCTGTACTCTTACCCTTGACCCCTATTCTGTAATTGCTTTACAACATATGGACCTATCATTAATGAAAAATTATGGAAAAGTTGAACAGAACTCTAAAGTGTTTAATTACATAGCATAATATATTTTTAGGCTATCAAATAAACTTTTGTATCAGTGCAGTTTTACAAAATTGTTAAAGAAAGATCACGTGAGTCAGTTTCAACTTGTTTTATTAAAATACATGATAATAACGCAAACTCGTTTTATCAATCAATCTATGAAAAATAATTTTTTCTAGCAGCAACAGCGGCTCCAATGGCAAGTATTTCTTCTGGATCAAATGTTTGGTTTGCTGCTCGGCCAAATATTTCTTCGACCATAACCTTTACCTTTTGAAGAAAGAAAAGCTTAGCTAAAAATAACTTGTCCATATATTTTAGTTACATTAAGCAAATGCTTGTAACAAAATGTATCAGTCTCGCAGAATTGGACTGATAACTATATCAATAATTTTGTTCGCTGAGCTTTGGTTTAATATAAGGGATTTTACTGTAACTGCCATTAAAGCAATTTGACTTACTTTTGGTATTTTTGTTATTCCACCAACTAAAACAACTTCATCAATGTCTTTCATTTTAATTCCGGCTTCTTCAAGGCTCTTTTCGCACAAAGGAATTGTCCTTTTAAGGAAGTCATCAACAAGGTTTTCAAATGTTTTTCTTGTCAGCTCCATGTTCAAATCACAAGATTTATTATTTTTATCTGCACACAGGTCAGGAATGTTAACTTCTACTTTATCAGTTTTAGATAGCTGGACTTTTGCATCAACTGCAGCTTTTCTAAGACGCGTATATATATGATTATTCCTTCCATCGTAATTTCTGAGATCAATGCCACTCTACAAACATGAAAGTTATAAGTTGTAATTGAGATGAATTTGGGCGCAATTAAGTTATTTAGCATGCTCTCACATATATAGATACCAATAGTTTTTCTTAAAATAATTAGACAGGATTATAATTTTTTTAAAGACAAAACAGGAACTCGGTTTTAGATATAATATAATAGCCCAGCATGACTGTGTGAAAGTCTTTAGTATCTCTGGCAAATAAATAAACAAATTATAAAAATAAAAAACATTTAAAATAACTTAACTTAGTCCAATAAAATTAAACATTCTTTTAAAATATGCTTTAAAACGTAAAAAGAAATAAATTATCAATATGCATGCGTGGGGAGCAATCGTTGATATTGGAAGAGTGCAAAAGAAAACGCTTCAAGCTCTTATTTATTCATAATTTATTTTGTATTAATTTTCTAAAAACGTGATTTTATTTCTTTCAATTATCAGCGTTTTGGGCGAAATGCTATATTATAGTATTTTTGGCAAATAAATTTATTAAATAATTATATACATAAATGAAATGTGTAAATTTGTAGAGCGTTTCTTACAGAGCTCATCGGCAATAATTTTTTTAATTCTTTACCAAAAGAAACTTTATCCGATTACATGGGTTACTTAAGCAGAGAAGGTGAGTCTAATCGTGAAGCTCTCACATTCAAGGCTAACACTGAAGTACAATTAGGTTGGTACAGTTTTAATTTCTTTCTATCAGTGAGACAAGTCCTTCAAGTCTTAAAAAACAATCGATAGTAAATCTTTAGTTGAATGTTCAAACATATCTATACAAAATGTGAAGTATTTTCTGCTGCAAAGGCAGACAAAACACTAGGTCAGGAAACCCAACCCAACCAATGATTTCTCGTTACTTGTATGAGCTGTGCTTGGATATAAAGAAGAGATGGACATTTGCATCCTATTCAATGTTGCCAGCTGTATTGTAAGATCTTCAACAAAATTTAAATGACGGCACACCCACATTATCATCATCATCAAGAAATTTTTGTATAATCAAGAAATTTTTGTATAATCTAGAAAAACTGCTAATTCAATTTTGAAAATAAAAAATAAATCTTATTAAAACTGAGAAACAGAATGAATAAATAAATTAAAATGTTTATGTAAAAATTATGAATTTTTATGTTTGTGTATAAACTAAAATAATTATTTTAAAAACTTTTAGAAAATAATCTATTACATTCATATAAAAACATTTAATCAATTTAATTAGATAACTTCTATTAAATTAAAAACTTGAACTTATAATGTATAAACACCCGACTCCTATTGTATATTCCCAAATGAGCTGCATGTCCTACACGCTATAGTACTCTATATGGCACGAGCAAACCTCTAGTTATTTGATATTACAAAAAAGTTAGAAAATTAAAAATCGTCCGATTAACCTCACGAAACAAGCTAATATAAGATTAGTAATAACATGGATAACATAACAAACAAACCTTTTCTCTAAACGTTCGCTTGAAAAGAGCAAGTAACTGATTGTCAAAACATTTTCCATTGAGCATCAAGTCACTAGTTGAATAAGTCTTTATAAACCCATTTTTAGATTCGATTATGGAAACCTCAAATTTTCCTCCGCCAAAATCATAAACAGCAGTCCTAAAAAACAAAGGTAAATTAATATATAATATTATATACATTATATACTATTGTATCAATTAGTATATACTATTATAACTTGTTAATGTAAGACCACAGATTACAACTAACACTTTAGGACTCAAAGTCGATTCACGTGATTCCAGTGCTAGTGCAGCAGCAATGGGCTCTTTGATCACATCAATTCGTTTAAATCCAGCAAATTCGCCGGCTTTCTTCAGTTGCTATTTATTTGAATACAAATTTTATTTAAATTGCTAGCAACTTTTATAACAGATTTTTTTTAATAAAAGTAGATGTTTACCTTATAATCAGAACTATAACTTGGAACAGTGATGACAGCATTTTCTGTATACCTACCTGTTGACAATTAAATCAAATTAGTTTATAATATTCAACTTTCTTAGATATTTATTAACCAAAAAATGACCAGCTCTGATTTTTATTTCTTTCAAAAGATGTGCCGCAATCTCATATGGCTGATATATTCTATAATCTGGAATTTCGACTACAGGTATTTCATCTCTTCCTTCAATTATTTTGTATGGAGCAGTTTTCCTTTATTTAAAATTAATGTAAATAAATTCTAAACTACTTAATTCAAACAAAATAATGTTCAGAAAAACTCACTTGTGCTCCTGAAAGTCAACATCACTATATTTCCGAAACAGTAATTTTTTTAAATCGTATACATTTTGTGCAGCAGCAATGGGATCTTCTAAACCAATAGAAATTCCATCATGTTTTATGGAAACGATGGAAGGAGTCATCATCAAAATTTTATTAATTTCATCATAAATGTCAATTTTAGCAGCACAAGTTTTGGTTGTTCCAAGATCAATCCCAATAGCAGAGCTAAAATAACATTTTAACTAGTCATAATAAATTCATATTTTATTTGTTAAATAATGAAAACAAACCGGGATGGGCTATAGCCTGAGAAGATTAAACTCACAGGTTCATCCTAATAAATATTTCATTAAATGTTTACAAAAAACTGTTTATATTAGATTTAATTATTCATTTATATTTATATAATTTGCCGTCACAATCAGAACTTTTTTGGAATCTTGTTTTTAAAAGGGTCACTTAATAATACATTTTGACTGGCTGTTTTCGCTTTTGTGAGTCGTTAAAAAGCTTTTCTGATAATATAAGCCGCGGCGGGCACTGCTAGTTTTTAATAAGACAGAGGGATACATGTATATGATTATTTGCAACAATGCCTAGGCAAAAAACATCAATTTAAAAAAATCGTGGTTGCGGCCAAATAAATAACGTAAAATAAACTCCTAGAACAATGACAGCCAAATTATAAAAACTGCAAAATAGATGGACCTAAGTAGAATCGCCAATCAAAATCGTGGTATGCAAAATACGTACTTCTAAAGTGGACAACTAGAGAGCTGATTTTTGTCGGGTTAACACTGGTAAAAATAGAAAATTGAAGCAATCCATGCCTATAACTAGTAAGTGAAAGACAGCTTAAACTTTGTTTTTGATTGCATGGAAAAAATACAAATTTATTTATTTATTAAAAAAATAGTTGTGTCCTAAGTTTTTGTCAAAACACAAAATTTTATTATACTTGAACCAGGTTCTAACATTTTCTGTATAATGCTGAGCATGTAGAACGTCTAGCCAATTACAGCGATTGAGAACCTGACTAGAATAAACTTCCTATAATACTGGTAGATAAGGAAAACGTTTTTTATTTATTATCTGACAAATCAATAAATGTATGTTAGCAATCTCGCTTAGCAAGCGGTCAGCAGTTGATAAAATGGGTGCGTACGGCGTGTAATAAATTATACATTTGCAGTCCCAAAGATTCAAAACGTTTTTACATAGGCTAAGCTTATTATGCAAGAGGTTATCCTATTACGTCAAACATTTAGCTGGATTTATTGTTCAAAAGATAATGAAGCTGTCTTACGATGGTAGGGGATAAATTGTTGTGATTTCAATTTGCTTGAACAAGGTTTGATCCAAAGCATTAAACACCTTTTTTATATTGCTTAAGCAGGTATAGCAACCACATTGTCAAATTACAACATTAAATAATGGTAGAGAAAGAAGGCGTTCATTTAACATCTGATAGTTCGATAAAAACCAAAAAACCGTCACGGGGTATTCTATAATTAAATTTGTTATTTAAATTTTTTCAATGGTTTATCAGTGTTTCAACTAGTGGTTACTTTTCATCGTACTTATAACTGAGATTGTATTACTCCGCCAATTCTGACAATCAATCAATCAAATAAATAGCGCTTTTTCTTAAATAAATTCGCTAAATGAAAATGTTTTAAAAAAACCAATAAAAATAACATGCATAGCCAATTCGAAAACGGAAGACTATCAGCATAATTGACCAAAAGAGACAATAGTAAACTTTATAAACATAAAACTTAATACGTTAACAGATTGAAAATCAAGATATAAAAGTACAAAACTAACATTTGAGTTGTATTCTGTCGACATGCCACTCGATCGGCTTAAAGACCATGCCTGCTTCCTTAGAAGAAAAGACAGTTTGGTACGGCACAACATAATTGGACTTTCAGAAAAGCTAATAACTTCCTGTTAAAACGGAATGTCTGGCCTATGGTCAAGCCTTATAACTATAAAAGACCATCGATATAGCAATTAAAATATCTGAGGAAATAATTATATTTTTAAACTAAACTTATTTATTATAAATAATAAATTGCTAAATAAGTATTAACGTCCTTATACATATTTGTTTTAACAAAAAAACTGACCGATAACAAGGAGAATGGAAAACTTAAATTATTAGAGAGAAGTTGGTCAAATAGGTGGTTAAACTGGTCCTGGGTAATTTGCAAAAAGCAAAATATTAGTGAGCGGTACGCGATTTTTTTCTCGTATACAAAAGACAAGTCTCACTATTAATTTTTGTAAATAATGATTAGTCGTGATTGGTTGAAATAAAACAAGTAAATCAAAAAAAAAGTTTTTATCTATAGGGTCATAATTAAATGCAAACTAAATAATTCAATTTTGCGCACTATAAAAATATTAGATGCACACTATAAAAATAATTTTTGCACACTACAAAACTAATTTTTGCACACTACAAAACTAATTTTTGCATACTATAAAAATAATTTTTGCACACTATATTTTGCACACTATAAAAAAATTTTTTGCACACTATAATTTTAATTTTTCCACTCTATATTTTGCACACTATAAAAATTTTTTACACACTATAACTTTAATTTTTGCATACTGTATTTTGTTCACTATAAAATAACTTTGTGAAAATTATATTTTGAACACAATAATACCTATTTATTGTTTTAAACTGCTGTTATCTTGGTTTTTGTTGAATATGCATTTATTTGTTACAGTGTTATAGTTACAGTGTTACATCAACTGGAAATTATTTGAAATTCAAAAAACAGATTAAATCAATGCAATAATACTTGATTAAAATTTATTTGACTTTTTACTGGAATGAGCATGCAGAAAGCAATGTAATTGGGAAACATGTTTTATGGTATGCATTTCAAATAGAAAATTTATTTTTAAAGAAATTAAAGATTGTAGCAAATGATTTCATGGTATGTTGTTGAATGAGATTGAAATGCTTAGAAAACCTCAAAATCTATTGCACCAATAGAGCTTTTTTTGCTTTGGCGGGGCGACCTCTTTTTTTTCGATTCCAATTGGGATGTTTTTTGCTGCAGGTAGTGAGACTATTAATTATAGTTAGCAAATATTAATTATAGTTAATATTAATTACAGTTTGCATTTATTAATTATAGTTTGCATTTATTAATTACAGTTTGCATTTATTAATTATAGTTTGCATTTTATAGTGTGCAAAATATTAAAATAGTGTGCATTTAAATTGAAGCGTTATCTATATATATATAGAAATGAATGTTTGTATGTATATATGTATATCCTTTATGCATTGCTACACCATTCATCCGATCGTAATGAAATTTTCACACAACCTTGAGAGTCAAGGGGAATCAAATATAGAAAAAAATTGAAATCCGTCACAAAATGAGCGGAGCGGTTGAGCTAGCGGGAACTATATATATATATATATATATATATATATATATATATATATATATATATATATATATATATATATATATATATATATATATATATATATATATATATATATATATATATATATACATATATATACATATATATACATATATATACATATATATACATATATATACATATATATATATATATACACACATATCTATATATATAAAAATGTATGTTTTTATGTATGTATGTATGTCCTTTATGCATTGCTACACCATTCTTCCAATCGTAATGACATTTTCACACAACCTTGAGAGTCAAGGGGAATCAAATATAGAGAACAAGTAAATTAAAAACGAATTTTTAAAACCAATGCTCTTATACGTAATTAAAACACAAATTTTGCAATCAATTTTTTCTTATATTACTCTTTTATTTTATATTAAAGTCGAAATATCTTAATTATATCGAAATATCGAAATTAATTAAAACTAACTAAATTAATTGACTTATTGTAAAACTAATAATTGAATATTGCATTGTCTTCTATTTTGAGCATGTATGCAAAATTTGAAAAAAATCTATCATCAGGAAGTGACTCAAAAATTGATTGCAAGATTTGAAACAGACAGAGAAACAGACAGACAGAGAAACAGAGACGACGAGTTAATAAAAGCATTGGTAAAAAAAATGTTTAAATCCGTCACAAAATGAGCGGGTGAGTGAGCGGGAACTATATACATATATATATATACACATACATATACATACATAAATGAGCAAAAACGGGAACGGGAAGCCAACTGAGAGCGAAAGATAGAGCGGGAAAAGGAAAGCGACCGAGAACGGGAAAGCAACCGGGAGCGGGAAGGCGACCGGGAGCTGGAAAACGACCGAGAGCGGGAAACGACCGGAAACGGAAAAGTGACCGGGAACGCGACGGGAACACGGGAAAGCGGAGAAGGAAACGGGAGCGAGAGATACAAACATTAGAAAAACCTCTAAATACCCCGGACAACGCCGGGTGCCCCCGCTAGTATGTATATATATATATATATATATATATATATATATATATATATATATATATATATATATATATATATATATATATATATATATATATATATATATATACATATATATACATATATATATATATATATATATATATATATATATATATATATATATATATATATATATATATATATATATATATAAATATATATATATATATATATATATACATACATACATACATACATATATATATATAGATATCAAGTAATTTCTATCAAGTATTTCCTTTCAAGTAACCTCGTATTCATTACTAATAATGATACAATGTTAGTTTAGAATCGATTTCAAAATTTGACGACAGACAGACAGACAGACAGATAGACAGACAGACAGACAGACAGAGAAGTCAAGTTAAATAAAAGTGTGTAAAAACGTGGGATCTTCAGATGTGATGGGAATCGAAGCCATATTTTATCCTTTTGAACCAAACTCGAATGAACCCAAATTTTTATGTGCCGAATTCCAACACAATCGAATAAGGTTAAACTGGAACAGAACTCGAAACAAGTTAGAACTTTAATTTTATAAATGTAAAAAGCAAACTTAAAAAAATAATGTGACAGTATTGAGCCAAGCTTTTTTAATTTCACATTTTTTTGGTTATTTTTCTTTGTTTTTTAAGTTAAAAGTCATAGTATCTCAACGGAAATTGACAGTGGATCATCATACTCTGTGCTATCTCACCAAACCTTCAAGCAACTATGGAATAACTCACGCCACTTATTAGGAAAGTAACAAACTTACCATTAACGGATTTTCAAGCACGAGTAATTCCGCTTAAGGGCTACTGTGATGTAGATGTAGCGTACAAACAACGAAGAGCCAAGTTACAACTCATCATAATATGATATGATTGGTCCCCCAGCATAGGATTTAAAATATCAGGAATAAATCAGCTCCAAGAAACATCAATTTCTCAGTTAATCAATGAATTCAGTGATGTGTTTTCAAAAACTCTAGGTACGTACAAGGGACATCCTTGTCTTTCTACCAGTGGATCCAAACGTTTCTATATATATATATATATACTAGCGGAGGTACCCGGCGTTGCCCGGGGTTTTTAAAGGTTTTTCTAATGCTTGTCTCTCTCGCTCCCGTTTCCTTCCCCGCTTGTTTTCCCGCTCCCAGACGCTTTCCCGTTTCCGGTTTTTTTCCCGCTCCCGGTCGATTTCCCGTTCCGGGTCGCTTTCCCGCTCCCGGTCGATTTCCCGTTCCGGGTCGCTTTCCTGCTCCCGCTAGCTTTCCCGTTCCCGGTCGATTTCCCGTTCCGGGTCGCTTTCCCGCTCCCGGTCACTTTCCCTCTCTCGGTCGCTTTTCCGCTCCCGGTTGCTTTCCCGCTCCCGGTAGCTTTCCCGTTCCCGTTCTTGGTCGCTTTCCTTTCCCGCTCGATCTTTCGATCTCAGTTGGCTTTCCGTTCCCGTTCATTTATGTATGTATATGTATATGTATGTGTATATGTATATATATATATATATATATATATATATATATATATATATATATATATATATATATATATATATATATATATATATATATATATATATATTATATATACATATATATATAGTTTCCGCTCGCTCACCCGCTCCGCTCATTTTGTGATGGATTTCAAATTTCTTCTCTCTATATTTGATTCCCCTTGACTCTCAAGGTTGTGTGAAAATTTGGAATAGGAAACTTCGAAGAACACGCTGTTTACATAGACATGAGAAGTTAACCCTAGATAACGCTGAGTTTACGTGAGCACATGTGAGTTAGTTTCTTGGTCAAGGAAATTACGTGCCTGGACCGGGAATCGAACCCGGGTCCTACGACTCTCAAAGCCGGTATCTATACCACTAGACCAACACGTCCCACAGACCAACACGTCCCACAGACCAACACGTCCCACAGACCAACACGTCCCACAGACCAACACGTCCCACAGACCAACACGTCCCACAGACCAACACGTCCCACAGACCAACACGTCCCACATACATATGTATGTATGTATGTAGAATCGGATCTAGGGGGGGGGGCAACTGAGAACAAAAGAATGAGCGGGAAAGCGACAGGGAACGGAAAACGACCGGAAGCGGGAGTGTGCATGTATCTATGTATGTATGTATTTATGTATGTATATGTGTATGTATGTATGTATGTGTGTATATATCTATGTATGTATCTATGTATGTATCTAGGTATGTATGTATGTATGTATGTATGTATGTATGTATGTATGTATGTATGTATGTATGTATGTATGTTTTTTTACAATATTTTGGCACTAAATGCTCATTCAAAGTATGTATGTGTGTGTATGTATCTATGTAGGTATGTATGTATGTATGTATGTATGTATATATGTATGTATGTATGTGTGTATGTATCTATGTATGTATGTATGTATGTATGTATGTATGTATGTATGTATGTATGTATGTATGTATGTATGTATGTATGTATGTATGTATGTATGTATGTATGTATGTATGTATGTATGTATGTATGTATGTATGTATGTATGTATGTATGTATGTATGTATGTATGTATGTATGAATTACGATGAATTGCGTCCACATCGAGAAACCAATGCTGCCTCGCAACGCCATCGAGTTGAACAAATGTCTCCCAATGAATTGCAGCTACATCGAGCTGCTAATGCGATCTCCCAACGTTTAGCACGAGATCGTGCGAGTGAGGCAGTTCGTAACGAAGTAATTAACTTCAACGAAACTCAATTCGATCAACATGATTGTGGTGAATTTGATGTTTTATGTACTTCATGTTGATCAAAAAATTTTGCTTCAAAGCAACCATCAAATGGACTATTCACTTCATGTTGTCGAAAAGGCAAAGTAATGTTGCCAAAACCATTTGACATTCACGGTAATACACTTGAATATCCCGATTTTCTCAAAAGCCTACTATCAGACACGGCCAATGCAGATAGACAAAATTTTCGACAACATATTCGATCATACAACAGCGCAGTTTCTTTTGCTTCCATGGGCGCAAACATTTTGATTTGCTTATATATAATTTTTTTTATGGTTATCAAATGTCATTTTGTTTTTGTTGACTATTTTTATAATAACGGGCGCCGTATTTTAAAACTTTCGTCATTTTTGACGGGCTATCTCTAGTATAGTAATAACGCGGTAAGGAATTCACCTGTCTAGTCAGCACCAGGCTAGGTGGTCTATATATAAAATTTGGGTGTAATCAGATGTAAATTGAAATTTTAAAGCTAAAGGTCTATACAGTACGCGGTCTATTCAGCACTAGTCTCCCTTACTTTTTTTACACTCAGTAATTTAAAAAGTAATCTTAAAAAATAAATTAATAAAACACTTTCCGGTTTCTTTTGTTAATGATTATCGTTGTTTAAATTACAAAAAGTTATTTAAATAAAAAAGGTTTTTATGTAACACCAATAATAATAATTTGGTGTCATAGAAAAATATTTTTATTCAAAATAATATTTGGATCTTCTGGCAGCAGCAGCAGCTCCAATAGCAAGTATTTCTTCTGGATCAATTTTATTGTTTGGTGCTTTGCCAAATATTTCTTCAACCAATTCTTTGACCTATCAAATAGCAATTAAAGTATCCGTATTCATAACCATATATATATATATATATATATATATATATATATATATATATATATATATATATATATATATATATATATATATATATATAATATATATATGACGTTGTACTAAAACCATGTTCATTATTAGTAACATAGATTGACCACTAACCTTTGGAATTTTTGTCACTCCACCAACCAACAAAACTTCATCAATGTTTTTTTTATCAATGTCACAATCTTTCATGGTTTTTTCACACAAAGAAATTGTCCTCTTAAGCAAATCATCAATCCTCTTTTCAAATTCTTTTCTTGTCAGCTCAATGTTCAAATGAAAAGATTGACCATTAAACTCTTCTGTCAAGTCTTTAATGTCTATTTTGACTTTAGACACACTGGATAACTTTATTTTTGCATCAACTGCTTCTTTTCTAAATTTCCACAATGCTTTCTCATTATATTTTTGACCGAAACCATACTGTAAATAAACAATGATAATTAATATTTTTCAAATATCATATTTGTATACTGGGTAGTTGTAAAGCGACGTAGGCAAAGACGCTTGTTAAATTAAAACTATTATTCAATTGTTTTCCATTTTTTAGGGCAAAGTTTAAAATTAAAAGTTAAAAATTGAACCAAAATTTATTTGTAGTAATATATTGTAGAGAAAAGCGGCAAGGTATATAATTAATATTTTTTTCAAATATTTTTTAGAATTTATTGAAGAAATAATTTGTTTAGTAATTTTTAAGTAATTGTCTTGTCAATGGGCAATTGACATGCGACACAAGCTGTATTTAAAAAAAATACTTTGTAAAATCTGCCTAATGTTAACAGAAAAATTATTTCAGTTAATTAAAACTAAATCTATTTCAATAACTAAAACATTATAAAATGTTAAAATTACGACTAGCGCAGAGTTTATAATTTGAATCCTCAAATAAATGTCAACTTGCCCCGCTATTGGGGCGAGTTGACTCTAATTCATTAGGTTAGGCAAATCTATTAAATGAAATTTTTGATGAAAAAGTTACTCAGTGTACTCATAAAAAAATTCTTTCAATAATTCTGTTAAATAATGGCTGTGTGAGAGATTGTTTGAAATGTACGTCATCTAGCCCAGCCTTCCCCTATGCAAGGTAGTTGTAAGTCAACTAAGGACTCGTCAAATTAAATCTAAATTAAAATTAGTTATTTTCTTATTTTTATTTATATTAAGAACATTATTTAATTATTTTCTACTTGTAATTTTTTTCAACTGTAAGTTAAACTCTACCAGCTAAGTTACGTATATAATCAATCAGAAGTAATATAGTGACATATAGAAACTAATTAGAATTGGACACATGTGTACTTGCTGCAGCAATACATCAAGTAAGAATGTAACAAAATATAGAAATATAGAAAATTTAAAATATAAATATAGTGAAATAGTAAAAAACCAGCGGTCCACAGTAGGTGAGTGGTAAGCGATATTTAATAATGTATTATTCAAACCTCTTCATAGAATTTTTGGTTGAAATAATTTATGAGAACATTGTCGATTAGATTTCCATTGAGCAATAAGTCACAATTTGAACAAAGATCCATATGCCCATTTTTGGTCTTAATTATGGAAACCTCAAATTTTCCACCACCAAAATCATAAACAGCAGTCCTAAAACAAACAAGGTTGTGTAACTTTCGAAACATAAGAAATTATTATTTGTAAACAAAAGAGCACAAAATGCAACTAACACTTTATCACCAGAAGTAGATTCTTGGGAATCCAATGAATCGAGTGCAAGTACAGCAGCAATTGGTTCTTTGACAACATCAATTCGTTCAAATCCAGCAAGTCTGCCAGCTTCTTTGTATTCCTTTTCATATTTATAAAAATTCCATTAAAATTTTGACAAAACCATTTTTACCAAAACAATTTCAAATTAGATACTTTATAGTCTTCGCAAGCAGTTGAAACAGTGACAGCAGCCTTATTAACTTCTTCTTTAAAATGCCATTCTGTTTAATTTCAATTTACAATAAATAAATGTTGAATTATTTAAAAAAAACTAAAAATCAACCAGCTGATTTTTTCATATAGTTCAAAAAAAGTGCAGCAACTTCATATGGTTCATAACTGTGATATTTATAAGAATATCTTGATACAGTCTTGATTAAATGACCTTCGAAATTGAATGGGATGGTTTTCCTTAATTGAAAACATGACAAGTTTACATTGTTAAGTAATTTTGTATTTTCTGCAAAGTTTTATATCTGTATAATGTTCAAAAGAATCTTACATGAATTCTTTGAAACCTTTATCTTCAGAATCCCTAAACAGTAGTCTCTTTACACCATGTATACTATTCTTGTCATACATATGCTGCTCACTGCCAATAATTTGTTTAATATTTTTTTCATCTATTTTCACATCTGTCACAACTGAAGGAATTTTTGACAAGACTTTATAACCATTTTTATTACTGACAGCCACACGAGTGTTCGTTGTTCCAAAATCAATTCCCACAACGCCTTCTCCATATATGCAACTACAATAGTAAATGAATTTATTATCATCTCGTTTTCCATTCAATTTATAAAAATTAAAAACATACCTTGGTGTTTTACGATTTGAATAGATATCGCTCACAGATTCATCCTGATAAAAAATCAGTCTAGAGTTTAAAGAAATGGTTATCACAATCATGATAATTATATTTATGCTTTTACATTTAACACAATAATTTAATATTAAACAACATTGCACATTTAGCTGAAACAAGTAAAGGAAAAACGAAATACTAAAGATGTTCAAATTATGATTTTTTTACAACGCTTATATTAACTTGCAACGTTGTTTGTTTAACGATTCAATTTAAAAGCACACTATTTTAATATTTTGCACACTATAAAATGCAAACTATAATTAATAAATGCAAACTTCAATTAATAAATGCAAACTATAATTAATAAATGCAAAGTATAATTAATAAATGCAAACTATAATTAATAAATGGAAACTTCAATTAATAAATGCAAACTATAATTAATAAATGCAAACTATAATTAATAAATGCAAACTGTAATTAATATTAACTAACTATAATTAATATTTGCTAACTATAATTAATATTTGCTAACTATAATTAATATTTGTGAACTATAATTAATCATTCTTTTATATTTCACTAAAATTTAACCGGATTCATAATTGAACCTTGCCATTGAAAGAGCAATAATGCAAGCAAAAAACAATTTTTATTTTTATTTTTTATTATTTTATTATTACTCTTTTTTTGTCTTTTTCCGGGTTTGTTTACATGACTTTTTACTTCTTTATTTTTATCATCAATAAAAATCTCTGAAAAGGCTGACTGACCAGCCGAAGGCTTAGATACCAAAAAAAATTTTTCACTTGACTTGGTATACTTCTGGTGTTTTTTTTAAAGTTTGAGTAAGTTGGTTGGTATTTTGATTTTTCTTTTTAAGATTTGACGGATACTTATTACAATTTAAAAATAAATTTTCTATTTGAAATGCATACCATAAAACATGTTTCCCAATTACATTGCTTTCAAAAAGTTATTTTATAGTGAGCAAAATACAGTATGCAAAAATTAAAGTTATAGTGTGTAAAAATTTTTTATAGTGTGCAAAATATAGTGAGGAAAAACTAAAATTATAGTGTGCAAAAACTTTTTTTATAGTGTGCAAAATATAGTGTGCAAAAATTATTTTTATAGTATGCAAAAATTAATTTTGTAGTGTGCAAAAATTAATTTTATTGTGTGCATCTATTATATTTATAGTGTGCATCTATTATTTTTAGTGTGCAAAATTGAATTATATAGTTTGCAAAATTGAATTATATAGTTTGCAAAATTGAATTATATAGTTTGTAAAATTGAATTATTTAGTTTGCATTGAAATGTGACCCTTTGTTTAATCGCCGAGTGCGAATAATCGACGAGTGCGAATAATCGTCGAGTACGAATAATATTATTTTGAGCGTACGTAATCAATATAAGAACAATAAATGATGAAAAATAACAAAAATATAAATAATATTTAGATTTATAAAGAAATTCACACAAAGAATAAAAAATAATATAAAGTATAAAAAATTATTTTATAAAAACAGCGCCTGTATACTAATGTACTAAAATGTTGAAAATAATATTAAAAGGCATATATTACAATTTTTTGAACTAAACGAACCGTTTGGAAGATTAATGCGTTGGGCGTTATCTTTATAACCTACTAGCGTTGTTTTTATAAAATAACTAGCGGGGGCACCCGGCGTTGCCCGGGGTTTTTAGAGGTTTTTCTAATGCTTGTCTCTCTCGCTCCCGTTTCCTTCTCCGCTTTCCCGTTCCCGACGCGTTCTCGGTCGTTTTTCCGCTCCCGACGCGTTCTCGGTCGTTTTTCCGCTCCCGGTCGTTTTTCCGCTCCCGGTCGCTTTCCCGCTCTCGGTCGTTTTCCAGCTCCCGATCGCTTTCCCGCTCCCAGTTGCTTTCCCGTTCTCGGTCGCTTTCCCTTTCCCGCTCTATCTTTCTTTCGCTCTCAGTTGGCTTCCCGTTCCCATTTTCGCTCATTTTTTTTTTATGATAGTTTATAGTCCTTTACACAAGGTGTTTTAAGACTGTAAACTATCATAAAAAAAAATGAGCGAAAATGGGAACGGGAAGCATATATATACATATACATACATAAATGAGGGAAACAACTCCGCCTCGCTAATTGCGAGCCAGTCCCAAGCCTGGAGAAAGGAGGAGGGAAAAGTTAAAAGGATCAAATTCTGATCCACGATAGGAAGTACTTAAGTGCTTCCTACATACAAACATTCATTTTTATATATATAGATTTTGTTTCCCCTTGACTCTCAAGGTTGTGTGAAAATTTCATTACGATCGGATGAATGGTATACATATATACATACATACATACATACAAACATACAAACATTCATTTATATATATATAGATTTTGTATACTTTATATTTTTTAATTGAATCATGTATTGTCATCCAATATAAAGCTATGCTAAAAGTTTTAGCTTCCTAGCTAGTCAAAAAGCTGGTTAAATTGTACTTGCCACACACACAGAGATTGTAACATAAATAAAAGTTTGTAAAAAACCAATAAAACTTCAAGTTTATGGAACTCCAAAAGAACATTAAAAATTATTGCGTAATAAAATCCAAATTTAATTTACGTAACAACGTTTCATGCAACTTTTAGCAAATCTATTTTACGCTTCATAAACTAAGACAAGTTAGAAGAGTGGGAAAAAAAATGAGCACCAGCGGGAAAATAAACGGAAACGGGAGAGCCAGCAAGAAAAGGAGAGAAAGCGAAAGAGCGAGAAGGAGCAGGAGAACAAAAAAGCAAGCATAACAAAATATGGTTGTTCTATTTCTGATATTTCAAGGTGTATAAATTGAAATATTTATGAATAAAAATTGAAATTTTTTTTGTAGATGATTGTAGTTTTCATCATATGATAAAATCAATTAGACGATTACCAGTTTTTCAGAAATTTCGAATTAGTACTGTGTCAGGGAGTTTTTTATGCTTTTTTGTATCTTTTTAAATTTTCGAGTGCAGTGCTGTTTTGCAAAAATGTTTACTCGACCTTAGAGAAAAATCTATCCTCATGCATTGATACCAGGCATGTAGTCACGGGGGACTCATCCCCCCATACATACCGTCGCGCGGGCCCCCCCCGCAATTTTCAAAAGTAAAAATATTTAATAGTGGTTTTCAGCAGCAACGGATCTAGAATTTTCCGGTGGGGGGAATGATCTAACCAAACCTTGACAAAGAAATTTTTTACAAGTAACAAAACAAAAATATAAAAAATAAATTTAAAAAAAAATCTTTTATCTTTATCTGAGTCAACGAACTAAAATTTTTAAATATAAAACAACCATTACGCACTATCTTGTTAATTATTTTAGACCTCTGGCGACTTATAAATAAAAATCCGTACTGTTTAATTATTTTGGACCTCTGGCGAGTTATACATAAACAACTTATTACAGTCGCTATATGGTAGGAATTAAATTGATTTGATTAATTTTAATTAATTTAAAGCCTAATTCAAGTCGAAAACATTACATTCATGTATTGTTATCCAGAATAAAGCTTTCCTGAAAGTTTTAGAGCTCTAGTTAGTCGAAAAGTTAGTGAATTTTTGAATCTAAGATTTGATCACCACAAACAAACAAACAAACAAAGACAAGTGAAGTTAAATAAAAGCATTTAAAAACATAATTTGAACATTTTTCGTATTTCTAAATCAAGTGTATTTGAAATCACAGTTTGTGTTTAGAAACTCATTTTTCCTTTACTTGTTAATAAATTGTTTTATTGATTTTTTTTTAATTAGCTTATCTATCATTTCCGTATAATTATTTGTTGTTTTGGGCTATACTGTTTTGTAAAATTAATGGCAACAATAATTTATTTCCTTAATATCAATCTGAAAGATTACCATAAGAAATTCTTCATATGAAAAATATGATGTCAATTAATTTGCTATCGATAAGTTAACTTTTTATCCTGCTCACGAATTTTGAAGAGTATTACTACGTTGCTGAATAATTAAATATGGCTCAGCCGTCAAGGAAAAGATAAATCTTTTATATTTAAAATTTACAGAATTTGTAAAAAAATAAAACTAACATATACGTTTTGGTTCTCAAACGTTCCAATTGATCGATTAACAAACCATAACTGTTTCCCGAAAAGAGAATTAAGTTTAGTATTGCGGAGCATCACGAACCTTCGACACAAATTAATTGCACTACGACAATATACTGCACCAACGGAACTACTGAATATCATAGCTTATAACCGTTTTTAACTGACAATGTCCATCGATAAATTAGTTAAAATTATACAAACAGCAAATATATGAAACGTTACATAAATAAAATTTTAATTTTCAAGAATTAAAAATTAAGCAAAATAATTAAATCTTCATTCAGTAGCGGATTTACTAAACAAACAGTAACACCTTGAAAGTGACTCCGGGAGCAATTAGCTTAATTGCCCTAATAAAATAAAACAAGATAATTAAATAAATTTTATTAATTACAAACGTATCTAATCTATGATTTTGCCGAAATTACTAATCTGATTTGCCAAAAATGCGCAAGACACTGATCTTGATTTATATCTGGATCGCTTATAGCAAATCTTTGGTTAAAGCTATAGAACCGCCATACAACCACTAAATTGATCCAAAAAAATAATAGAATGTTAATTCCGCGACGAAAAATGAACCCACTCAATTCCCGTTTGATTGAATAGCGGGAAGTTGAATTTTTAAGTGTTAAAGGGTCCAAGTCCCAACGTATGACTCAAGCAAACAAGCAAACACGGTAAAGTTAATGTAAAGGATTTAAAAATAATACTTTTGTTTTTAACGCCACAAAAAAAGAGGAGGCAAACAGCCCAGAAGCTGTAATCGAAAGTGAAATTTCAGTTTAAACCAGCAGACCTGTAGCCAGGTTTTCATGAGGGGGCGCAAATATTTTAGGGGGACAGTGCGCGATGAAGTTTTTAAATTGTTTATTTATGCTAAAAAGATTCACTAGATAACTTGAAAATTTGTGCTGTGCTGATTCATTCATTCCCAAATCATTGCTAGATGACAAAGTCTTTTTCTTTTTTTTATTTGAAAATAACTTGCCAAGCAATGACATAAGTATGTGTTTGTTTCATTGCTTTTAATTTGTTTGAAATATTTTAAAGTTAATACAAAAATTGTATTTATAGCAACTCCTGCACTAATATAAGTTAGCACGTGCATAGAAAATTAAACAAGAACCAAATAGAGAAGTTTTTCAAACGGATGACTTCTAGAACAAGTTGGAGACCTTTATTAGAAGGAGAAAAGTAGGTTGACAGATTTTTTGACCACTATTTTTATTTTTTCGAAAAACTCCTCACTTGGTTTGAACTCTTGCTTATTTTTGAAATTTGAAATTTTTCATAAAGTTTACTATATATTTTTTAATTTTGACTTTACTTGACCTAGTGATGATTCAATGCGTATTGGAATCCTTCTGACTTTACATTTAACCTCGTGTGTAGACAATTTTATATCTGAGTTCGATGCTAGATTTATCAATAAATGCAGACTTATAAATTGTGTATCAGCTTTGGTCCAGCTGTTTGGTCCAATTGTTTAGCTGTTTTCTGTGCCAAAATACAATCAGCGAACTAATGGAACTTTACCTTATTAGTGGTATTGATACAATGTAGATTCCCTCACAGCTGTCTACATCAAAGTTTATATTATTTATTACAAAAAATAAAACAAAATTCTACACACCCATTTTGGACATCTTTTTTTACTAATCCTGTCTTGCCCTGCAATATGATTAAATCATTCACGCCATTTTTACCCAATGGCGGATCCAGAAATTTATGGGGGGATGTATTTCATAAATTTTTCACATTCTCTTCAAAAAACTGATGACCGGTAAATCTTCCATTATAATATTTTTAGCAATTTTATAATTGAATTTTACCAAAAAAGTGTTAAAATTTCTGACGGTGGGGAACATTCATTTATGTCCACCTTAGGCTACACCCCTGTTCACGAAGCAAGTATGTAGAAAACTACAATCAATGTTTATTGCAGACTAGCAGACTTATTATTAGGGATGTCTACGACTTTTTGGTTTTTTTCGTGTTAGGGATCTTAAACTTTCGGGTTCGCATTTGGGTTTGAGTTTTAATTTTTTTTAAAACCGAGTTCGGTCTTAGCTTTTCAATTTTTCAAACATCGGGTTTTTTAAATTAAAAATTTTCGGGTTCGGGTCAAGTTTGGCTAGTACATTTTTTTATAATTTTATTTATGTGGATTTTTAAAAATTCAATTATTTTTCTTCTTTTTTTCTCTGCAGCATTGACGGCAGGCCAAAAAGACTCAGACGGTTTTCATACTTCAAGTTTGAGTTTATTAAAAATGTAACTTTTAGTAGACTGATTCAAATTACATTTAACTGAAGAACTGGAGAACCTAACAAGAAAAGTTATTTTTGCTACCCAGGCGGTTGATCCTGATGATTTATTCCGCAAACAAATGTTTTTGAAATTGATTTGTAGGAGTATGTAGAATAGAATGGTGGTATTAGGGATCCACAAGCATTTACTGCATTGCAAATGGTAACAAGTGTTTTCTGTTCATCACTTGTCAACAAATGCCACGTGACAATTGATTCTGTCTGCTACATGTTCTGGAACTTACAGTTTTTACTTTTGTTTTGTCGCATTTCCAGATGTCCCTTGTGTTAAACTTATATTTGGTCACACACCCAACACTAACTCCTGGATAAGGGCTTGGTCACCATTACAACTCTACTGTGTCATGTATTAGACATATCTCTCAAAACTAATAAATTGCCCAAGGAATGGAAAAAAGCTTATATTTTGCCTATCCACAAAAAGGGTCCTACTTGCCATCTCCATTACCTCATGAATGAGGAAATTTTTCCTATCTTCATTTTCATGGCTTTGTCAGCCAGCATCAATATGGGTTTTTACATTCCAAGTCACTTTTCATTTAAATGGTGCTATTTGTTTACCTAATAAATAAAATAAATAAATAATATAGTAATAACGCGGCAAGGAATTGACTTGTCTAGTCAGCACCAAGCTAGGTGGTCTATTCGTTATAGCTTCGGTCTATGACTTTGACTCATAGTTATTTGACATCGTGTAAAAAATGCTACTAAATATTTATGCTGTAAATAAGAGAAATTCTTTGTCTCTGAAAATTACTCTTTTATCTAAAAACCTCAATATTTTCTTGCAACTAGAAGTATACTTGTACTAAAAGCTGGCAATATTTAAAATTTGGGTGTAATCAGATGTAAATGGAAATTGTAAAGCCAAAGGTCCATATAGTACGCGGTCTATTCAACACTAGTCTCCCTTACTTTTTTTACACACAGTGATTTAAAAAGTAATCTTTAAAAAAATAAATTAATAAAACACTTTCCGGTTCTTTTGTTAATGATTATCGTTGTTTAAATTACAAAACGTTATTTAAATAAGAAAGGTTTTTATGTAACACCAATAATAATAATTTGGTGTCATAGAAAAAGTATTTTTATTCAATATAATATTTGGATCTTCTGGAAGCAGCAGCAGCTCCAATAGCAAGTATTTCCTCTGGATCAAGTTTATTGTTTGGTGCTTTGCCAAATATTTCTTCAACCAATTCTTTGACCTATCAAATAGCAATTAAAGTATCCGTATTCATAACCATATATATATATATATATATATATATATATATATATATATATATAATATATATATGACGTTGTACTAAAACCATGTTCATTATTAGTAACATAGCTTGACCACTAACCTTTGGAATTTTTGTCACTCCACCAACCAACAAAACTTCATCAATGTTTTTTTTCTCAATGTCACAATCTTTCATGGTTTTTTCACACAAAGAAATTGTCCTCTTAAGCAAATCTTCAATCCTCTTTTCAAATTGTTTTCTTGTCAGCTCAATGTTCAAATTAAAAGATTGACCATTAAACTCATTAAACTCTTTAATGTCTATTTTGACTTTAGACACACTGGATAACTTTATTTTTGCATCAACTGCTTCTTTTCTAAATTTCCACAATGCTTTCTTATTATATTGATCGAAACCATACTGTAAATAAACAATGATAATTAATATTTTTCAAATATCATATTTTTATACTTGGTAGTTGTAAAGCAACGAAGGCAAAGACGCTTGTTAAATTAAAACTATTATTCAATTGTTTTCCATTTTTTAGGGCAAAGTTTAAAATTAAAAGTTAAAAATTGAACCAAAAATTATTTGTAGTAATATATTGTAGAGAAAAGCGGGGCTAGTTGACAAGCAGGGAAAATTGACTTTTAGCTTATTTGCAAATGCTTATTGAAAAGTTTCAAATTGAATAAATTTATTTATAGGTATATAATTAATATTCTTTCAAATATTTGTTTTATAGAATTTATTGAAGAAATAATTTGTTTAGTGATTGTCTTGTCAAGGGGCAATTGACAAGCTATATTTAAAAAAAATCTGCCTATAGTTAACAGAAAAATTATTTCAGTTAATTAAAACTAAATCTATTTCAATAACAAAAACATTATAAAATGTTAAAATTACGACTAGCGCAGAGTTGCTAATTTGAATCCTCAAATAAATGTCAACTTGCCCCGCTATTGGGGCGAGTTGACTCAATTTCATTAAGTTAGGCAAATCTATTAAATAAAATTTTTGATGAAAAAGTTACTCAGTGTACTCATAAAAAAGATCTTTCAATAATTCTGTTAAATAATGGTTGTGTGAGAGATTAAAATTAGTTATTTTCTTATTTTTATTTATATTAAGAACATTATTTAATTATTTTCTACTTGTAATTTTTTTCAACTGTAAGTTAAACTCCACCAGCTAAGTTACGTATAATATAGTGATATATAGAAAGTAATTAAAAGTAGACACATATGTACTTGTTGCAGCAATACATCAAGTTAGAATGTAACAAAATATAGAAAATTTAAAATATAAATATAGTGAAATAGTAAAAAACCAGCGATATTTTGAAAAAGTTAATAATGTTGTATTCAAACCTCTTCATAGAATTTTTGGTTGAAATAATTTATGAGAACATTGTCGATTAGATTTCCATTGAGCAATAAGTCACAATTTGAACAAAGATCCATATGCCCATTTTTGGTCTTAATTATGGAAACCTCAAATTTTCCACCACCAAAATCATAAACAGCAGTCCTAAAACAAACAAGGTTGTGTAACTTTCGAAACATAAGAAATTATTATTTGTAAACAAAAGAGCACAAAATACAACTAACACTTTATCACCAGAAGTAGATTCTTTAGGATCCAATGAATCTAGTGCAAGCACAGCAGCAATTGGTTCTTTGACAACATCAATTCGTTCAAATCCAGCAAGTTTTCCAGCTTTCTTGTATTCCTTTACATATTTATAACATTTCCATTAACATTTTGACGAAAAATTTTTTACCAAAACAATTTCAAATTAGATACTTTATAGTCTTCGCAAGCGGTTGGAACAGTGACAGCAGCCTTATTAACTTCTTCTTTAAAATGCCATTCTGTTAATTTAATTTCAATTTACAATAAATAAATGTTGAATTATTTTACAAAAAAATAAAAACCAACCAGCTGATTTTTTCATATAGTTCAATAAAAGTGCAGCATAACTGTGATATTCAAAATAACCAAACCAAGTGTTGATGAAACGACCATCGACTTTGAATGGGATGGTTTTCCTTTATTGAAAACATGAGAAGTTTACATTGTTAAGTAATTTCGTATTTTCTGCAAAGTTTTATATCTGTATAATGATCAAAAGAATCTTACATGAATTCTTTGAAACCTTTATCATCAGAATCCCTAAACAGTAGTCTCTTTACACTGTGTATACTATGCTTGTCATACATATGCTGCCCACTGCCAATAATTTGTTTAATATTATCTTCATCTATTTTCACATCTGTCACAACTGAAGGAATTTTTGACAAGACTTTATAACCATTTTTATCACTGACAGCTACACGAGTGTTCGTTGTTCCAAAATCAATTCCCACAACGCCTTCTCCATATATGCAACTACAATAGTAAATGAATTTATTATCATCTCGTTTTCAGTTCAATTTATAAAAATCAAAAACATACCTTGGTGTTTTACGATTTGAATAGATATCGCTCACAGATTCATCCTGATAAAAAATCAGTCCAGAGTTTAAAGAAATGGTTATCACAATCATGATAGTTATATTTATCCTTTTACATTAATTTACATTTAATACAATAATTTAATATTAAACAACATTGCACATTTAGCTGAAACAAGTAAAGGAAAAACGATTTTTTCAACACAAACTTCAAATACACTCAATTTAGAAATACAAAAGATGTTCAAATTAAAATTTTTTAAAACGCTTATATTAACTTGCAACGTTATTTGTTTGTTTAATCGCCGAGTGGGAATAATCGTCGAGTGCGAATAATATTATTTTGAGCTTACGTCATCAATATAATAACAATAAGCAAATCACCGAAGTAGTACGTCGGCGGCTTTTTCCCAATTTTGGGCGTAGGTCATCACATTAAATAATGAAAAATAACAAAAATATAAATAATATTTAGATTTATAAAAAAAAGTCAGGTAAAGTTCTAGTATAGCGTCATCGGCCGATTTCTATAAAAACACGGTTTAAAAAACTGTTTAATAGAATAAGCTCAGAACATTATCAGAACATACAACGAACAAGTTTTTTACAGAAAAACTTACTAAAAACCGACTTTAAGCAAAAATATCCAAAGGCAATGTTGACATGTTGATACGCGGAATAATACAATTCAAGGAATGAAAAGTAAGAAAGACCTAATTTTAAAATAAAATATTAAAATAAAAAAATAAAGGTTAAAGGGTTCAACATAATTGTTTAATTATTTAATGTGCATCTTAAATTTTAAAAAATCAAAGCGCTGAGCGGAAATTTATCCGTGACTAGCGGGTACCCGAGGTTTTTCTATCGTTTTTTCTCTCGCTCCCGATAGCTTTCCCGCTCCCGGACGCTTTCCTGCTCCCGGTCGCTTTCCTGCTCCTGGTCACTTTCCTGCTCCTGGTCACTTTTCCGCTCTCGATCGCTTTCTCGCTCACGCTTGCTCTCCTTTTCCTGGTCACTTTCTCGTTCGCCACGCGATTCTGGAACCAATCATGACCTCTAAAACTCAGAATTTCTGCTCCAAGAAATATGGTGGAAACCGTAATAAAGACAACCAAGTACTTCTACTTTGATATTATTTTATTTTTTCTTGGTTTTCGGCTTTTCAAGTTTTAATTTTCATAATTTAATTTTTTAATTTTTTTTCTTAAACTATCTATTTTTATTTTAAACTAGCAGTGCCCATAGCGTGCATCCATAGGTGTCGGCTCGGCCTGTCGACAACTTGGCCCAGGCCGTTTCAAAACCAAAACTCCTAGCCCGGCACGGCCCGTCTAATTTTGGCCAGGCCCGTTTTTACAGGCCTAGAAATTCTATATACTTGATGAAAAACTTCGGGCCGTCCCACCTTGACTTCAGGTTTGGCCCGGCCCGTCTGAAGACCCTATAATTACTAAAATGTCTATATGCTTAGTGAAAAACCTCGGCCCATACCACCTTGATTTAAGGTTTAGCCTGGCCCGTAAGAAGACCCTAAAATAACGGCTTGGCCCGACCGGTGATAAACTGGACTCAGCTACTTTTAACCGGCACAAAACCTCAAAATACTAAGTTTTACATCTGTAATGCTTGCAGTTGTTGAGTAGCAGTTATTTTAAAATCAAATAACCCTTATTTTGACCCCACATTTGAAGTCGTTAGGTCGGCAGTTCAAGCCTCACCCGCGTCACCAGCGTAACTCCTCTAAGCAAGGAGTTTACTCGAATTTGCTAAAGGGGTAGGCGCCTATAAATAGCTGCCTTTGCATGTACCCTCCCTCTCTCGCCTTGAGCAAGACTTGTCTTGATAAGGCGTATGCTAAACGTCAATAAAAAAAATAATAAATACTAATTTTTACATCTGTAGCATTCACAGTTTTTGAGTAGCAGTTACTTTAAAAACCAAGTAATCCTATTTTCCACCCCACATTTAAAGTCCTGGAAACCAAATTTGTAAAAAATGGTGAAACACGTATATCATTATTTTTAGATTAGAAACTAAATAATGATATTTAGTTTTGTTGCATTTACAGTTTTTGTGTGGCAGTTACTTTAAAAACCAAATAACCTTATTTTCCACCCCACATTTAAGGTCCTGGAAACCAAATTTGTAAAAAAAATGGTGAAACACATATATCCTTATTTTTAGAGTAGAAACTAAATACTAATTTTTATATCTGTGATATTTACAGTTTTTGAGTAGCAGTTACATTAAAAAACAAATAACCCTATTTTCCACCCCACATTTGAAGTCCTGGAAACCAAATTTTCAAAAAATGCTAAAACACGTATTTCATTATTTTTGGAGTAGAAACTAAATACTAAATACTAATTTTTACTCCTGTAGCATTCACAGTTTTTGAGTAGCAGCTACATTGGACTTAGCTACTTTTAACCGGCACTAAACTTCAAAATACTATTTTTTACATTTGTAGCACTTACAGTTTTTGAGTGGCAGTTATTTTGAAATCAAATAACCTTTATTTCCACCCCACATTTGAGGTCCGGGAAACCAAATTTTAAAACTTATATCATTATTTTTTGAGTAAATACTAAATACTAATTTTGACATCTGTAGCATTCACAGTTTTTGAGTAGCAGTTACTTTAAAAACCAAAGAAACCTTTTTTCCACCCCACATTTGAGGGGGAAAACCAAAATTTCAAAAAATGGTGAAACACATATATCCTTATTTTTAGAGTAGAAACTAAATACTAATTTTTACTTTTGTAGCATTTACAGTTTTTGAGTAGCAGTTACTTTAAAAACCAAGTAACCCAATTTTCTACCCCACATTTGAGGTCCTGAAAACCAAATTTTCAAAAAATAGTGAAACACGTATACATTACTTTTACAGTAGAAACTAATTACTAATTTTTACTTTTGTAGCATTCACAGTTTTTGAGTAGCAACTAATTTAAAAACCAAGTAATCCTTTTGTCCACCCCACATTTAAGGTCCTGGAAACCAAATTTGTATAAAATGGTGAAACAAGTATATCTTTATTTTTAGAATAGAAACTAAATACTAATTTTTAAATCTGTGGTATTTACAGTTTTTGAGTAGCAGTTACTTTAAAAAACCAAGTAACCCTATTTTCCACCCCACATTTGAAGTCCTGGAAACCAAATTTTCAAAAAATGCTAATACACGTATTTCATTATTTTTGGAGTAGAAACTAAATACTAATTTTTACTCCTGTAGCATTCACAGTTTTTGAGTTGCAGCTACTTTAAAAACCAAATAACCCAATTTTCCAACCCACATTTATATATATATATAGTTCCCGCTCCGCTCATTTTGTGACGGATTTCAAAAATTTTTGCTCTATATTTATTCCCCTTGACTGTCAAGGTTGTGTGAAAATTTCATTACGATAGGATGAATGGTGTAGCAATGCATAATTTGCATCCATAGATACATATATACAAACATTCATTTATATATATATAGATTTCAAAGTTGATGCATTTTATTTTTTAATATATTTGAATAGGAAATTAAAGAAAAAAATGATCTGTACTATTTTCAACTATATGCATCAATTATTAACGGAGTTATATGGTAAAAACTATTGCGATTAAATCGCTCTCTGTGTATTTACTTTTTAGTCGCTAAGCTACTCAAAATCCGTTGCTAACTCTTCACACATTTTATATAGAAAATTCAAAGTTGATGCATTTTAATAAAATTTACATAATGTAATAGATATTTCAAAAACAAATCAATCTGTCCAAGTCTCATCAAAATATCAAAAAATTAACGGAGTAATTCATTAAAAACTGTTCGACAAGATCCGTTGCTAACTCTTCACGCATTTTATATAGAAAATTCAAAGTTGATGTATTTTAATAAAATTTACCTATTTTAATAGATATTTCAAAAACAAATCAATCTGTCCAAATCTCATCAAAATTTCGAAAAAATTAACAGAGTAATTAATTAATTAAAAAGTGATTAAAAACTAAATTTGTCCAAGCCTCATCAAGATATCATATTCATCAACTTTGACTTTTCTATGTAATATTCGTAAAGAGTTAGCAATAGTTTTTCTTTCTCTGTACGCAAATTTTGCAAGTAAAATTCAAGCATCTTTTTGACTAGCTAGGAAGTTGAAACTTTCAGCATAGCTTTATATTAGATGACAATACATGATTCAATTAAAACAAGAACATAAAAAATAAATTTAAAAAAAAAGCTTTTATTTAACTCTTTATCTGAGTCAACGAACTAAAACTTTGAAATATTAAACAACAATTACGCACAACCTCTGGCGACATATAAATAAAAATCCGTAATGTTAATTATTTTGGACCTCTGGCGAGTTATACATAAACAACTTATTACAGTCGCTATATGGTAGGAAATAATTTGATTTGATTAATTTTAATTTATTTAAAGCCTAATTCAAGTCGGAAACATTACATTCATGTATTGTTATCCAGAATTAAGCTTTCCTGAAAGTCTTAGAGCTCTAGTTAGTCGAAAAGTTAGTGAATTTTTGATTCTAAGATTTGATCACCACAAACAAACAAACAAACAAACAGAGAGACGAGTGAAGTTAAATAAAACATGATTTTAACATTTTCCGTATTACTAAATCACAGTTCGTGTTTAGAAACTCATTTTTCCTTTACTTGGTAATAAATTGTTTTATTGAATCTTTTTTTAATTAACTTATCTATCATTTCCGTATAATTATTTGCTGTTTTGTACTATTTTGTTTTGTAAAATTTATGGCAACAATAATTTATTTCCTTGATATTGATATCAACCTGAAAGTTTACCATAAGAAATTCTTCATATGAAAAATATGATGTCAATTAATTCGCTATCGATAACTTTTTATCCTGCTCACAAATTTTAAAGTGTATTTACAGCTTTGCTGAATAATTAAATGTGGCTCAGCCCGTCAAGGAAAAGATACATTTTTTATATTTAAAGCTTAAAAGAATTTGTAAACAACTAACATATACGTTGTGGTTCTCCAACGTTCCAATTGATCGATTAACAAACCATAACTGTTTCCCGAAAAGAGAACTAAGTTTAGTATTGCGGAGCATCACGAACCTTCGACACAAATTAATTGCACTACGACAATACACTGCACCAACGGAACTACTGAATATCATAGCTTATAACCGTTTATAACTGACAATGACCATCGATAAATTAGTTAAAATTATACAAACAGCAAATATATGGAACGTTACATAAATAAAATTTTAATTTTCAAGAATTAAAAATTAAGCAAAATAATTTAATCTTCATTCAATAGCGGATTTACTAAACAAACAGTAACACCTTGAAAGTAACTCCTGAGGCAATTAGCTTAATTGCCCTAATAAAATGAATCAAAATAATGAAATAAATTTTATTAATTACAAACTTATCAAATCTATGATTTTGCCGAAATTACTAATCTGATTTGCCAAAAATGCGCAAGACACTGATCTTGATTTATATCCGGATCGCTTATAGCAAATCTTTGGTTAAAGCTATAGAGCCGCCATACAACCACTAAATTGATCCAACAAAATAATAGAATGTTAATTCCGCGACGAAAAATGAACGCACTCAATTCCCGTTTGATTGAATAGCTGGAAGTTGAATTTCTAAGTGTTAAAGGATCCAAGTCCCAACGTATGACTCAAGCAAGCAAGCAAACACGCTGAAGTTAATGTAAAAGATTTAAAAATAATAGAGGAGGCAAACAGCCCAGAAGCTGTAATCGAAAGTGAAATTTCAATTTAAACCAGCAGACCTGTAGCCAGGTTTTCATGAGGGGGCGCAAATATTTTAGGGGGACAGTGCGCGATGAAGTTTTAAAATTGTTTATTTATGCTTAAAAGATTCACTAGATAACTTGAAAATTTGTGCTGTGCTGGTTCATTCATTCCCAAATTATTGCTAGATGACAAAGAGTCTTTTTCTTTTTTTTTTACTTTTAGATGCATTGTATTTGAAAATAACTTGCCAAACAATGACATAAATATGTGTTTGTTTTATTGCTTTTAATTTATTTGAAATATTTTTAAAGTTAATAAAAAAATGACTTCTAGAACAAGTTGGAGAGCTTTATTAGAAGGAGAAAAGTAGGTTGACAGATTTTTTGACCACCATTTTTATTTTTCGCAAGTCTCCTCACTTGTTTTGAACTCTTGCTTATATTGCGCCGTCAGCGTGGTGGTGGCGCTCTTTGATAAAACATTAACAGTTTTCATGGTGCAAAAATGCGCTGTGTGTGAAAGGGGCATAGCAAGATGGCTTAGGACGGATTAGGCAAATATGCTACTGCTGATGTATGAGTTTGTTCTATGGTGTTTGAGGTGTAGGTTTATTTGAAAAAAAAATTAAAATAATATTTAGGATGCATCCCCCGCCAGAGTATCAGTTAAAAGATTTTGTTGATAGAATATCCGGTTTTTTGGAAAATGACCGTAGTTGGAAATAAAATTTGGGTAAAATGCTAAAAATGGGGAAGAGAAAGTAAGATTCTTGGATTTTTTTAGTAAATTACCTGCAGCTACGCTCTAACCAGTCGTCAGAATTTTGGGGAGTTTCTGGATCCGCCACTGGGTGCATTTAGGAGAAACAAATTAGATTGTCATTTGTTAATGTAATAGAGCGCCAACATGCGGACGCAATATATTGCGTCGACACGTAAATGAGGACACATGCTGAGAATGCAAAAGATAAAGATAGTGGCTAAAAATTGGAGGCTAGCTGATTAAGCTTATGGAAAAAGCCTGTTAACCCTTTCTCCCTCCATCTTTCAAAATATATAAAAAGTCAACCGTCCGCCATACCCCTCGAATTGATCCCTCATAATTTTTTTCTACATTTGCAACTGTGCCACCATCATTTCTCGCACCTCCTACTCCTCTCACATCTCTCCATCTCTTGTTCTTCTCCATTGGCTTCCTCTCAGATATAGGGTGATTTTTAAAATCTGTTTAATAATGTATAAAATAAAAAATTGTCTTTTTCCTCTCTACTTAACTAATTTGATACATATCCCTTCTAAGTCTGGTCTTCGTTCTTCACTATTAAGCATTCTTTTGCTAAACGCTCTTTCTCCTACTCTGGTCCCTATCTCTGGAACTCTCTTCCTTCTTCTCTTACTAACTCTACTTCTCTCACAGCTTTCCGTCGTGGACTTAAAACATATCTGTTTAATAAGTTCGCGACCGAGCGCTATTGAACGCTGCGGAAATAGCGCTATAAAAATATTTTTGATTGATTGATAACTAAACTGAAGCACAACTAAAAAAGAAACGCAGGGAAACATTGTAATCTTATATATCTACGTTATCTAGACATGGTCAGCTAAAATTAATATTCATGACTTCAGCAGCAGTAGCCGTAGCCTGCCGAGAGTATAAAATCTTTAAGCTTTATCAGTAAGTAAAGAGTTTATTTTTCACTTCTGTCTGCTGAGGGCTCAGGGGGGGACTAACTATAACTTTCAGTGGAGGGGCACAACATTTTCGTAAGGGGTGCTTATTCCCCCTGCCCCCGCCACTACAGGCCTGTAAACCAGATCATTGGAATTTTATAGATTCTGTCCAAGGATTTCTTGATATAACAACTGGATACACAACACAACATAGGCCTAAATTGGTAAAACCAATTACGTCATAGTTACATAAAGATTTTTATAGGTATGGTATAACTACTAATGCTATTGTAGATTGTTACATCAATTTATTCACAATCATGATATAATCAGTGATAAAACAAGTAAGGGAAAAAACGAATTTTTTAACACAAACTTTGATTTTAAATACACTCGATTTTGAAATACGAATTATGTTCAAATAGTTTTTTTTTATTGAATCATGTATTGTCATCCAATATAAAGCTATGCTAAAAATGTCAGCCTCCAAGCTAGTCAAAAAGCTGGTTAAATTTAACTTGCAAGATTTTCACACACACACAAACAGAAATTATAACTGAATAAAAGTTTGTAAAAATAGGCCCAAATGAGTATTTTTGATTAGGCTGTGTATCCAGTTGTTATATCATCCATGCCATGGATATCGAGATATCTATGTCCATGCTCTGTCTCATCTTAGGAACCGTTTCATCTTATGCAAATCTGCCCTTACATAATTGTTTTAATAAATGTGTGTGTCATAAAAGGCAAACGTATTTTAATCTTTTAAAACCTGATTTTCAAAATCATAAAATTGAAATTATAAAATTCCAATAACTAATTACAATAAGCAATAAAAAATCTATTTTCAATAAACAGTTTCTATAGATTTAAAAAAAAATTATATTAAGAATTCATCGCTAAGTGCCAATCAGTGAATGGGCAAGAACATTTACATTTTTTTAGGCACTACCGTCTGGCTTTCATGGGAGCCCGTATACCTTAGCACAGGGGCCCGCAATGGTCTCTCGACAACCCTGGTGTGTGAACGTATATACATTTTATCTGTAAACATTTTGTGTTAACATTTCACGTGAACGTTTTGTCTGTGCGCATTGTCGTGAGCGTTTTGTCGGAAACATTGTCATTGAACATTTTGTCGCTGAACATTTTTTTGTAAACATTTTGTCGTGACATCAAAAAATGATTATTTGATTGAAAACTCAAATGTGAAAATTTTGAATTTCAGTATTTATATCTTTCTTTAACAAATAATAAGATACGTGCTTCATTATTATTCAAACAATAGTTTTGGAGCTTTGAGGATGTGTGCCTTTAAAACTGGCTGGGTCCAATTCAGCACGAAACGGACTTCAACTCTTGTGGCTATGAAACGGGCCGGCTCAGGGCTGAAAATTTGTGCCTATGAAACGGGCTGGACATGGAATTTTCTGCCAATGAAGAACTAGGTCTAAAAAAATCTTGCAGGGCTCTATGATGCATGGTTCAATTTTAAGCGAGTGAAGCAGCAGCTGGTACTGCTAGTTTTTTTTATAAAATTGTTTTAAAAGTTCTCATTTTGATAGCTATTCACAAAAATGTTATCTTAGTGAGGTCGTATTCAGACCTGTTGTAAATTTTAATAATCCTTTGTTTTTTTCAATTCAGGTAGAACCAAATGTTTTCAATATCAAAAGTATAAAAACAAAAAAAACGTCAAAACGGTCCCGTCATAAGAGCCCCGACAAAAGGGCCCCCGACAAAAGGGCCCTTACTTTTTAGATTACATCAAAACGTTTACGTTGTTTTTTACAAACTTTTTACGAACTTTTTACAAACTTTTTGCAAATTTTTTACAAATTTTTTACAAATTTTTTACAAATTTTTTACAAACACTTTACAAACTTTTTACAAACTTTTTACAAATTTTTCACAAACTTTTTACAAACTTTTTACAAACTTTTTACAAACTTTTTACAAACTTTTTACAAACTTTACAAACTTTTTACAAACTTTTATTTAGGTTACAATCTCTGTTTGTGTGTGTGTCTTTCTCTGTACGCAAATCTTGCAATTGAAATTTAACCAGCTTTTTGACTAGCTAGGAAGCTGAATCTTGTCGGGGCTCTTTTGACGGGGCCGTTTTGACGGGGCCCATTTGTCGGGGCCCATTTGTCGGGGCCCTTTTGTCGGGGCCCTTTTGTCTTGGGCCCATTTGACGGGGTACCACTCTCAACTGTAAACTGCCGTCTATCAGCCAGCGCTAGCCCGTACACCCCGCGAGCAATTCTATATGGGAACAACATGAGCAAGTTCCTCATGTTGGTCCCATATAGAATCCCACATATAGTTATATGAGTCCTATATATTTTTTTATACTGGCACATAGGACTCATATTACTATAATTGTTATATGAGTCCTATGTGGGCAACCCAGTTGGTCCTGAAATCTTTGGACACGTGGTTTTATGTGAGTCCATATGGGCTAAGCCATTTACGCGCAATTACGTAATCACGCGTTTAGTTACTGGCATGTCTCTACATATTTACGCGTACATACATAATTCAATCATAGCTTGCATTTACATAATTTTCCGTATGTAGGTACCTATAATCACCCATAATCGTACATAACACGTTTAGCTAAATTAATTCCAAGATTTTATTTCAAGTTATGACAAAAATTTAATTTTCCTATAACATGGATAAAATTTTTGAATATGTTTTATTTATAACTACAAAATCTTAAAAATTTAATTATCAAGTTCATCGATCTTCAATTTTTCTATAATTATATCACATCTTCTATTGATTTCATTTTTTTTTAATTTAGTCTACTGCGTTGGAAGTGTGCATGTAATCCTCTACAACTTCTCTTTATTAATTGCAGCTCGAATGGTTCTTTTCCCACCCTAGTCTCTGGCTCCTGACCCTGACAGACATTTCGGCACTTGAATGTCAATATCTTTTTTGTTGTGGCAGCTGTCCAGGAATTTTTTAGTAACACTTTTTAAACAAAAATTTTCCAATATTTAGTATCCCAGTAATATAGAATTTTTAACATCTTCGCCTAGCTTTTTCAAGCCAGTCCCAAACTTGGAGAAAAGAGGAGGTAAACGTTAAAAGGATCAAATTATGATCCATGACATGAAGTTAAAGTACTTATGTATTTCCAACAAAGAACCATTACAGTCTTAAAACAACTGGTGTAAAAACCTGTAAACTATTATAAAAAATAGAATTTTTATTTTTTCTTATTGATACCGGAAGTTGTGACACAGAAGATAAGAAGTTAGATCAGGGACGTAAATTGTGGGGGAGCAGGGGGCATTTGGCCCTCCCCCTGATTTTTGAAATTTGAAATTTTTTCCTAGAGTTTACTATATATTTTATTTTAATTTTGACTTTACTTGACCTAGTGATGATTCAATGCGTATTGGAATCCTTCTGACTTTACATTTAACCTCGTTTTAACCTTTAATGCCTATTGGAATCGTTTTTGCGTGTGTAGACAATTTTATATCTGAGTTCGATGCTAGATTTATCAATAAATGCAGACTTATAAATTGTGTATCAGCGTTGGTCCAAAGTTTAGCTGTTTTCTGTGCCAAAATACAATCAGCGGACTAATGAAACTTTTACCTTATTAGTATTAAGTATTGATACAATGTTGATTCCCTCACAGCTGTCTACATCAAAGTTAATATTATTTATTTATTACAAAAAATAAAACAAAATTCTACATACCCCATGTTTGGACATCTTTTTTTACTAATCCTGTCTTGCCCTGCAATATGATTAAATCATTCACACCCTTTTTACCCAATGGCGGATCCAGAAATTTATGGGGAGATGCATTTCATAAATTTTTCACATTCTCTTCAAAAAACTGATGACCGGTGAGGGGTAGTCAGAAGTATTTTTCCAAATTTTGTTCATAGACTTCCACTTTCTCCTCCCAAAAAAGCTACTGTAATTTTCCAAAAAAACAGGTATTATATCCAAAAATATCAACTGATAATCTGGTGGAGGATGCATCTCTCCACCCCTCCCTGCTTGTACATAAATATTTATATAGATACAAAAGACAATGTGTGTGTGAGAGCATTCACGTAACATATCCAAGACGCAGGGGCAACATTTGGCACGTTGATAAGAAAATTTTGAAAAATTAAAAAAAATCTGTTATTTATTTAATGTTTCATTGGCAAAAAAGAGAAAAAAAACTAAACAAAAAAAACACCGGATAATCTGTCAGTAAGCTATATAATGGCAACAAATTGTGGGGGGATGCACTTCAGATAACAATTTCAAAAATTTAACGAAAATTCTAAACGGGCCGTAGTTTGCCCACCCCTGTTATAAAGGAAAGGTACAAGCAAAGAAGATAAAAATCTGGTTTCATTCAAAGATCGAATTGATCGGTGGTCTGTGAAAATAAGAGAACACTTTTTAGTTTAATAGATGTCACTATGGTAAGGAAAATTAAATAACATCGGTACCTAGCAGTTCAGTTTTTCAGGTTCGATGGAAGAAAAAATAAAGGTTGATAAATGTGATTGAGGTCAATTTTTACAACTGTCTTTTACTAGATATGTAGCTATAAACTTAAGAATAAAGGCTAGAGGGCGATTTTTACCCACTCTTATTTAACTTGACTTCTCTGTCTCTCTGTGGTCCAATTTTCGAATTGATTTCACAGGTCTACAAAAAAATTTGAAAGCTGTTTTAATTTTTTTCAATAATTGTTGTTTTTGGGTGTGTTGATTCCGAAAATAACTTTTATTATGTCCTCTAGAACGTCACGTGTTTTTGTAAAACGCAATTTTTTCTAAAAAAATTAGTTTTTTGGGCTATTTTTGAGTCATAAATAAATGGGTACAAAAATGCTGTCTGGATGTTTTCAACTCATTTTTTATTTATTTAGTTGTGATGAAAAAAAAATACTCGAAACATTCCAGGAAGTACCTACCTAAGGTTATTTTGTAAAACGCAAAGTTTTATGATGAAAACGAGGATTTTTAGGCTATCTTTGAGTCATAAAGAAATAAGTACAATTTTATTGCATAACAAAACTTAATTTTTTTTATCTAAAATACATTCGTTAGTAAGCACTAAAGACATTTCTTTTCCCCAGTGAGACACGTTTTGGTACATTTTCGCTTGTTGGAAGCATCTGCTCTCTGAAGCGTCCAACAGTAGTCTTCATCTTGCCTTATAAATAACATTTATCTATTTATATAATCTATTTTTGCAAACAGGCAAACAAGAGAGTGACTTAATAAAAACGTTATAATAAAATATCGTTTAATGATATGAAAAATAATTTCTAGATCCGCCACTTGGTATTTCTTTAAAAACAATAATGACGTACAGAACCTAATACAACACGCACTCTGAATTGCTTGGAAAGGTGATAAAAAGGATGTTACTATAATAATCAGAAAATGTAAATATGTAAAAAGTATTTTCAATAATATATATATAATACATTTTACCAATCAAATTATAGATATGTAAAGCCACACCTATTTCGTAGCCCCTCTCAAAACTGGGTTGGATAGTAATTTTTACAAGGAATCTAACAAACGACTATTTTATGTAGCGACGTCCAATTGTACACTTATGGTTTGGCTATTAAAACATCAAACTTTCAATGTGCAACAAGAAGAATGCATACTGAGCTTCATGCAGCCTGCACAGCTTGTGTGAGGGGAATTATGTAATTTTTTGTAATAATTTATTGCCATCTATATATATATATATATATATATTGCGAATAAACTGTGGAATCAATTTATCTTTGAGACACGCTCCAAGAAACACAATATCTATATATATATAAAAATGAATGTTTGTATGTATATATGTATATATGTTAATGTCCTTTATGCATTGCTACACCATTCATCCGATCGTAATGAAATTTTCACACAACCTTGAGAGTCAATGGGAATCAAAAATAAAAAATTTTTTTTGAAATCCGTCACAAAATGAGCGGAGCGGAGCGGGTGAGCGAGCGGGAACTATATATATATATATATATATATATGTATGTGCGTATGTATGTGTGTATGTATGTATGTGTATGTGCATGTATGTGTGTCTGTGTGTGTGTATGTATGTGTTTTTTACAATATTTCCTTTCACACCTGCTTTCCCACTCCTGTTCGCTTTCCCGTTTTCGGTCGTTTTCCCGCTGCCGGTCGCTTTCCCGCTCTCGGTCGCTTTCCCGCTCCCGGTCGCCTTCCCGTTCCCGGTCGCTGTCCCGTTCCCGCTCACGTTTGCTCTCCCATTCCCGCTCACGCTTGCTTTTCCGTTCCCGCTCGCTGTCCGTTCCGGGTCGCTTTCATACGATTTCGATCGGATGGACCGAAAGCAATCAATCCATTAAATTTCTATAGTGCTATTTCTATGGCGTTCAATAGCGCTCGGACACGAACTTATTAAACAGATAAGTTTTAAGCCCGACGGAAAAGAGTGAGAAAAGTAGATTTAGTAATTGAAGTATGAAGAGAGTTTCAGAGAAAGGGACCAGAGTAGGAAAAAGAGCTTTTAGCAAAAGAATGCTTAACAGAAAAAAAGGAGTGGAGAAAAGCAATTTTTTATTTTAAACATTAGTAAGCAAATTTTAAAATCATCCTATATCTAAGTGGAAGCCAGAGAAGAAAAAAAAGAGATGGAAAGACATGAGAAAAGTAAGAGGTGCGAGAAACTAAGCATTAATAGATTGAAAAATATTAGCAGTAGATTATAAGTAATATAATTCAAAAAGTATGATAAATACTGTTTTTTTTTCAACTAATCTAAATACCCATTCATGGATTAGCTAGAAATGATATATTTTTCTATTTAGTGGAAAAATCTTGAGGGGGGCCATGGCCCCCCTCAGCCCTCCCCAATCCACGCCTCTGCTTGTAACATAACATTTGGTTTTTTTAAACTTTACTTGTAAAATAACAATTTTGCATTTTATGCTTTTACTTGTAGCAATGTTTTTCTGGATAACTTTCATGAAATAAAATTATATATAACAAAATTATTTTGAAATTATTTTGAAAGCAATTGTAAGACAGTGAGTGGGAATCGAACCGTGATGATCTCACATTCAAGGCTAACACTCTACCAACTCATCTAACCTAGAACTTGGATGTACTTAGCAATTGGATCTAGTTATGACTGTATGTACTGAAAAATTTTAAGATAATTTATTTTAGAATATTTTTTCTAAACTTTTCTTAAAAAATTATATTTTTAATTGAACAACATTGAAAGTAAACTTCTAATAAATATCTAAAATCCCGTCAATGTTTTCAGCCAATCACAGCGCAAGAAAGAGCGTAAACATGAATAATTGTCGGGTCCGTCCTGTGCTCATACAGGGATTGTAAATACGCGACCGGAGATCCAAAACGAAGAACTGAGAGTTACAACCGTATAGTAATTTAGTCAAATATTTTTTAATAGAAAAAAAAGAACTTTTTATGTACAAAATAAATTTTTAACTTTATAAAATTTAACAAATTTTTTTTTATAAAAATTTCAGTTGACATTGAATTTTATTTGCGTAGTTTCTAGTACGATGGTCTATTTATGTCTATGTAACGTCTCCTGTGTTATCGGTAAATTAACTCCGCCTCGCCAATTGCGAGCTAGTCCCAAGCCTGTAGAAAGGAGGAGAGAAAAGTAAAAAGGATCAAATTCTGATCCACGACAGGAAGTACTTAAGTGTTTCCTGCATACAGCCATTAGAGTCTTAAAACACCTGGTGTAAAGGACTATAAACTATTATAAAAAAAAAATCGGTAAATTAGAATTGTATATTTTTTATGTCGGTTATCGTGTTAAATAAAAATAAAGCTCATATCAACTATTTTTAGCTATAAGAAATCGACGTTTCTGTTTCTTACAAACCGGAGTTTAGTCTCCGCTGTCGTACCAAAAATAGATTAATACAAATAATGAATATTCATGGTACCAAAAAGACTCTAAATCGTTTTTCGGAGGCCATCTTGGCATCTCACTCAAAACCTGCTCATCTCCGATAAATTTATTCTATATATATGGACCGGACCGAGTCGGGCCGTAAAAAACGCCCCGTGCAGCATTTTCGCCAATGTCCGACAGTATAAGACAGGGAGACAAATACTATCATCTGATTGGATAGTTTTAAATGACTAGGTCATATACAACCATAGATATCTATTCATATTTGCATACATTATGCTCTTAAAACTTGCGAATATTTTCGTTTGAAAATTTTTTATTTAGGTCAAATTAACCTTTACACTTTTACTTAGAAAAAACTATACATAATTTTTTGATTAATAATAATTTTTATTTCAAATTAACATGATTGTAGTATCTATGGACTAAAGGCCATGAGTTATTTACAGCTGAAAATCATTGTTTCCTAATACTATTTTTATTCTAGAATTCGTATGTGGCTTCTATATTGAGCCATTTAGGCAAAAAGGCCATACATATTTTTGTTTCTACTTTAATATAGCTTGTCTCCACAATCCACAATTATTCTTTTACAACTGCCCTTACAATTTACACGAAATAAAAGTCTGCTGGACCTGTAGCATTAAAGTATTCAAGGCCTTTTGTCACGTTTCTATTGCAGATAAATAAATAACTCAGCTAATCTGACATGCATTGTTATGAAAAAACTAAAGAAGGTAGTGCTTACAAGGATTTAGATATTTTTGAAATAACGGAACACTTTTAGGCTTCAAATGTATTCTGAGAAACATGAAATTTTAGATTTAGAAGATTAAAATCATTGAAAAATTATCAGTTTTGTTGATTTTTTTAAATTTTAATTGAGAAAAACAATAGAATTACTTCAGCTTTATTATATTACAAAATTATCTCAGTTCTTGATTATGAGGCCACTATGAAAAAATAAAAAATCAATTATTTTGCACTAATAACTGGAAAGTCAAATAATTAAATAACACTGAATACTGAAATATTGCAAACTCAATACAATTCATGCATTTATTAACAAATAATGCTAGAGTGTGAACTTTGAAAAAATGTTCTGGATCAAAGCAATGAAGCACAATTTTTTCATGCTGTTTTGATAATGTGTTTGTTTGTTTAGGTCCTAAATAAATCAGTGTTACTATGCACTCTTATCACATGCCTGTCTTTAGCATGCTGACAGAGTAGAATTTGGTTGAAAATATAATATCAATTTTCTGGGAAAGTTTCAGATATGTTCCAACTTGTGCTATTTATCTCCATGAACAACTTAGTTAAGCCATTTCTGCATTACACAAACAACTAATGAATTAAATTGTAGAGTATCATAATTTTTTAGATTAGAATAACTGTTTGTAATGATATTTTTTTAGAATAGAAGCCTCTTGCATTATTAATTTACTAAAAAAATCAAATTCCATTTGGTAAACTTTTGTCAGAAGTTATTATTTGTCAGTCAGTTAAAAATTAAATAAGTACATTTGTGTTTCAGTTTATTGAATATATGATTGGAAAGCTTCATTCCAAATATTGATGATCTCTGATTAACAGAATGACAAATTGAATTATCTCGAAAAATATTTATAGGCTATTTAGTTACATACAAGCAGTGTTGAATAACTTAGTCGGCAACTTTGTCAATCTTTATCCATCGGAAAAACCCATAACGGCCAATGGCTATAAAAAAACCACCTCGGAAAACAAAGTAAGCGCGCCTATATATTTGCATAATCTATGTGAATTTATTCAAAATTATCCAATCAGGTGGCATTATTTATCTTCCTGTCTTATACCGTCGGACATTGGCGAAAATGCCCCCGTGCAGTACGCTACTGTGAATGCGTATTCTCTTTCTCAAGCGAACGAAGCCGCGACGGGAAGGCTAGTTATGAATAATTATCTAACTATATCTCGTAATTCTAATAAATTATATTTCTAAAAACAAAATAACAAATTTAAAAGAGTTGTGCTGTAAAAGAATATAACTTTATTGTGTCAAATACATGTGATAACTAGTGCATTATAGTTGCATACATGTGATAGAACAGGCGTACTATAATAATCAAGAGATATTAAAATACTCGTGAGTAATGAAATGAAAATTTGACAATATTTAACGTGGCGTTAGCCATGCAATATTTAAAGTGGCGTTAGTCATGCAGTATTTAAAGTGGCGTTGTCGTTTTATGCAATTGCAATCAGCGGTTCCCACACTTTTTTAACCAATTAAGGGCCCAATCTAATTTGTCTAGCATTGTGGCGGGCCACACGCACGCTGAAAAGAGGAAACGTATTTTGTGACCTTCAATTTTTAAACTAAAAGAGTACAACCAACTAGAATTAACTTCAATAAACAATGCCATCATAATCCAAAGTTTTATCAGCTTTAATGGTGTTGATGTAACTGCAGTTTGGAAGCCAGTTTATCAATGTCTGGTTGCAGGTTTGTTGTAGCAAGTATCATCAACCCATTCAAATTTGAATCAGTGAGGCAAGCTCGATTCCTGTTCTTTATGCGTTTCATTGCTGAAAATGATTGCTCACATCTGTACGTGCTCTCAAAACGGCATATGTTATATACGACCGCAAATGCTCGAATTCATTCGCTGGCAGCAAACTCCAGAATGATATCATATCATGGGCAGATGGAACGACAAGAAGCTAAAAAAATCTGCCTTCCAGAACCGAGTTACATTTCAAGTCAATAATTTCAAGTTGCAAATTTTCTTCAAGCATATTGATTGAAAACAAAATTGAAAACATATCAGGAAAAACAAAAGGATTTGTGAAAGTGCAACGTTGTTTGTTTCTGCAGCAAACTGGAAAAATCGTGACGAAAGCATTCAGATATACATCAAGCTTGTTTTTGTATTTGTCAGCATCAAGTTCATTCTCTGCTTCTTTCTCCTTCAAATACTGGAATTGTCAAAAAAACTTTTAGCCAATTGGGTAACAAACAATGCAAGTTTCATTTTAATAGCAGCAACGTCATTACAAAGTCATTAAACAGTTTGTTGTTTCCCTGTAGTTTTAAATTTAAATTATTGAAATTATATTCCAGGTTGAAGTAAATTTAAACCATAGTAAACAAGTAAAGGAAAAAACGAGTTTTTTAACACAAACTTTAATTTCAAATACACTCGATTTAAAGTCGATTTAGAAATACGAAAAATGTTCAAATTAATTTTTTTTAATTGAATCATGTATTGTCATTCAATATAAAACTTTGCTAAAAGTTTCAGCTTTCTAGCTAGTCAAAAAGCTAGTTAAATTTTACTTGCAAGATTTGCGTACAGAGATTAAAACAGGTGGATAAAATTAAGAAAGAAACTTAAGTAAAAAATTTACAAATAAAGCAAGAGAGAAAATCTGTTTATTATTGATAGAAATTTAAAAAAAATTTATTTGAAAGCTATTTTTAAATCTAAGAACACGAGTAAAAAATGATTTGCAAAATAAAAAAGGAATTGATATAAAATGTTGTCTTGTTTGTGTTTATTTTCTTGAACTTTACCATCTGTTTTATTTACTGATGGAACAGTTATATGCTGAGTTTCAAATTTATGTTTTAATTGTTCATGTTTTGTAATAAAAGCATTGTGGCGGGCCACACGATTCGTAGATTCGACTGACTTCAATTTAACAAATTCTAAAATTTCATCTGCTTCTGGAATAATACATTTATTAATTTCATAATACTTTTCATATGCTGTGATTAGATGAGAGATCAAAATTGATTTTTCAATAAAATAATGTTTATGTTTGGTAGCCAAGGAGTTGTATGAAATAACGGTTGAAACCCAGGAATGTCTTGGTGATAACAAAGATTTCCATATAGCATCTTCTAAATAGTCTTCATTAGATTTTTTGATTATACAATAAATCCATCCGACCCGGTATCTAGAGTTCAATAACGCTTTTACTATTTTTTCAATTGCGCTTTTTGAATCAATTTTTAATAAAATGTTGAATAAAGCAAAAATATCGCACGGCAATTGGATTTGTATAGAAGGATTGTAATAATAAAGTCCTTTAAGTAACAACTTATTAATAACTGGAAGATTGTTTCTTATTTTAGATTGATGTTCTTCATTTTCTGCAAACAATGTCAAAAAAAAGCAATTTTGAAAAAATTGATAATCCCTAAAATTGTTCCTCATTGACACTACAATCCCATCAACTGTGCACCAGTTACTTACAACTTCAGAGCTTATGTTTGTAGGAAATTCCAAAATTGTACCGTTTTCGTCAGAGAAACACAAACCCAAGTATTTAAAACATCTCGTGTGCGCCCATGTAATAGGTTCTTCAAACGTAACTTCACAATTACTTATATCGAGGTGAACTAAATTAGGTAATTTGTCTATCAATTTATATATAAGCTGTAATTTGTAGCTATTAATGACTTTAAAACATTGGTTTTCATGCATATCAAGCCACGTTAAATTAGAAAGACATGATATTGAATCAACTAACTGTTCTAGCGACTCACCAACTGTTGGTCCTATACTCAATTTTTGAAGATTTACAAAACGAGGTAAGTTCTTTACATGAGATATCAATAAAAATTTTAAATTTTCACAAGGAAACTCAATTTTAAGAAAATCAATCAGATCATATTCGGGGTCAAAATAATAGTATTTAGAATCAACCAGGGCAAGCCGAAGTAATTTAGGACATGACCAAGCATATTCTGAATACATGCCAAAGTTTTCATTTATACACCTGTCTTGAAAGCTAATAACCTATTTCGCAAATCCAATTCTCATCTCAGATCTAAACAGAAATCCTCCTCTTTTAAATGTATCTGTTATAATCCTATTTAACAATTGAGAATTTCTTTATCAGTGACGTTTTGAAAAAAAATTAAATTGGAGTTTATAGGTCATAGTTCATAGGTCTCTGGCAAACGACTTGATAGGTTTTGGTATAGATTGATAGGCATAGAACCTGCTATACACTTAGGTGTAAGACAATCAGTCGAACACAAATGGTGTGGGGTACTGAAACAGCTAAACTCGAACAACGTGTTCCAAGAAGCATGCATACTTGGCTCCTTGCAGCTATAATGAAATTTGATGACACCATTGACACCTTGTGTCAAGGGAGAGATACGAAAAAGAAATTTGACCATAATAAGATTATTTTTATGTTAATTTTTGGTAATAATTTATGGCTATTAATTAAGAGAATTTTTAATACAACTTATTGAACACAAAACACAATTCGTGAAGAATATGCTAATTTATAAACAGTTGTTTCAGTACATCATCGACTGTGTGAAACTTTCAATCAATCAATCAAAAATATTTTTATAGCGCTATTTCTGCAGTGTTCAATAGCGCTCGGTCGTGAACTTGTTAAACAGATATGTTTTAAGTCCACCACGGAAAACTGTGAGAGAAGTAGAGTTAGTAAGAGAAGAAGGAAGGGAGTTTCAGAGATAGGGACCAGACTAGGAGAAAGAGCGTTTAGCAAAAGAATGCTTAATAGTGAAGATGCGAGAGTGATTACGAGAAGAAGAACGAAGACCAGACTTAGGAGGGATAAACTTTGGCAGATCTACCCATTGTACGTTTTACAACCCATTTGGTTGTTATCAGACACATCTTTATTCAGCCCACAATACATTAAATAGTTTAATATACTGTGAAATAAAATCAAGATTTCATCAGGATCTAGGAATCAAAACTGGGTTGACGACAAGTTTGACAAAATTTCGTGGTCTGCGTTTTCATCGGGAACAAATCTGTCCACGAGCTCGGCTTACTATCATAACTCGGTAGTTTGAATTCAGATGTCTCGTTACAGCTGCATCTAGTAAAATACAATTTCAAGTAATTCCCAAAACTGGAAATGCTCAAGATCAATTTTTTTCAGAAATATATATAAAAACTGACAAGGTATTGCAAGTTCAGAAAATTGGAATTTTTACAAAGGATTGAGCTGATCGTGGGATAAATCATTGAATTTTCTGCACAGTCCCTCTTCTTCTGTCATGGTTTCCTTTATCTCCATAATAGTCTGTTTGAAAACAAAAAAAATCAATGAATAAAAGAAGCTTATTTATAATTTATTTACTGCTACAACGATTTAGTCAGCAGAGCTGATTAGTTTTAGTAAAATCGTTTCACATCAAATCAAACAAAGCATCCTTACAACAAATTCTAATGAGAAACACTGTTTAAATAATAATACTAATTTTCTCAATAATTTAAAAAAATAACACATAAAATAAGTAACATAGCATTTTATTATTTGTTTCATATCATAATGTGCTTTATTTTCTTAACTAACGAAAGAGTTTTGTAATAACAGTTATTTATTTTTTATGATGTTTTATTATTATCAAAAAATTGGCTCAATAAAAAACCAACATTAATCCATTCAACTTCAGAAGTAACAGTTTCAAATTCAAAGCATAAAACTTTCTTCATTGATAAGCAATATATTGAGAATTTTAAAATATTAAAACAATTAGAACAGACCTCTATGCTTCCCGGTTGGTAAACGTTAATCGTGTTTGTGGCTTCGTTCAATTCGATTTTATAACCAACAGGTAAGAATTTATTGAAGCCGACAATAAGTTCTTTATGTCCTTGAAACAATGTTGAGACTCTAGATATGACTCCGGGAGTATCAAGTCTGTATGAATAATGAAGTAGGTGTAGGTTTAATGTGAGTCAATAAAAAGTCTTTGAATCTTGTTTAACACAAATCAAGAGCGTCTTGGCAAAGTATCAACTAAATCAACAAAACAAGTGAAAGTTAATTTAAAAAATTAAAAACACAATTTTAGCTATCTTCAACATTATGTTCAAGATAGCTAAAAAAAATGTCATAGAGACATCGTATCAAAAAAATAATATCCCAGTGATATAGTAAGAAAAAATGTTTATCGTTACTATGACAATGACATTTCTTGTCGTCATCAACATGGTTCTTTATTTTATTTTTTAATATTGGCACGACATTTCAAATACAATGACAACATTCAATAATCTGTTCAACTGAACTCACGTTTGTGATTTGAATTCTTTCATAATGTCCAAAAACTCGTTATAAACATGAGGCTGAGCACAAAACTGCTGCTTGACTCGGTCCAGATACGACAGAGCATCTTCTACTTTAAGCTTTGAATCAGAGGCCTGCTGTGCCTAAGTTTCAACAAGTACAAAAAAAAATGAATTAAAAAACAGTAAACAATGCATTTTCATTTGATCATCGATTGAAATAAACCTGTATTGGTTGTGGATGAATGTGTTGTAAATTTCGAGACATTCCAGCTAAAAAACAGGTTTTTCTTTCGCTAAAAAATAACAACAAAAATTCATACAAAATCATATAATAAAACAATTGTTTAATGATAAATAATAATATGACTATATAATATAAATACTGTGATAAATAATAATATTACTTTATAATACAAATACTGTGATAAATAATAATATTACTATATAATACAAATACTGTGATAAATAATAATATTACTACATAATACAAATACTGTGAAGTATTTGTTCTAACTCGAAACATTCCTGGAAGTAGTAGTAGTACAAATTTACTGAGATCAATGTTATCAAAGAGAAATATAATACTGTGATAAATAATAATATTACTTTATAATACAAATACTGTGATAAATAATAATATTACTATATAATACAAATGCTGTGATAAATAATAATATTACTATATAATACAAATACTGTGAAGTATTTGTTCTAACTCGAAACATTCCTGGAAGTAGTAGTAGTACAAATTTACTGAGATCAATGTTATCAAAGAGAAATCCCTAATGTTCAATGAATTAATATTAAGTTAAGAGTTAAGACTATTTTTGTATTTTTCTATCTTAATAATTAAAAAATTTTTTTACAATTTTCAAAAGAGGTTCTTTTGTTTTTATCAATAACCTTTTTTTAATTTTTATTATCTAGTAAAATACAATTTCAAGTAATTCACTAAACTGGAAATGCTCAAGATCAATTTTTCCAGAAATATACATAAAAACTGACAAGGTAATGCAAGTTCAGAAAATTGGAATTTTTACAAAGGATTGAGCTGATCGTGGGATAAATCATTGAATTTTCTGCACAGTCCCTCTTCTTCTGTCATGGTTTCCTTTATCTCCATAATAGTCTGTTTGAAAACAAAAAAAATCAATGAATAAAAGAAGCTTATTTATAATTTATTTACTGCTACAACGATTTAGTCAGCAGAGCTGATTAGTTTTAGTAAAATCGTTTCACATCAAATCAAACAAAGCATCCTTACAACAAATTCTAATGAGAAACACAGTTTAAATAATATACTAATTTTCTCAATAATTTAAAATAAGTAACATAGCATTTTATTATTTGTTTCATATCATAATGTGCATTATTTTCTTAACTAACGATAGAGTTTTGTAATAACAGTTATTTATTTTTTATGATGTTTTATTATTATCGAAAAATTGGCTCAATAAAAAACCAACATTAATCCATTCAACTTCAGAAGTAACAGTTTCAAATTCAAAGCATAAAACTTTCTTCATGGATAAGCAATATATTGAAAATTTTGAAATATTAAAACAATTAGAACAGACCTCTATGCTTCCCGGTTGGTAAACGTTAATCGTGTTTGTGGCTTCGTTCAATTCGATTTTATAACCAACAGGTAAGAATTTATTGAAGCCGACAATAAGTTCTTTATGTCCTTGAAACAATGTTGAGACTCTAGATATGACTCCGGGAGTATCAATTCTGTAAGAATAATGAAGTAGAAGGTGTAGGTTTAATGTGAGTCAATAAAAAGTCTTTGAATCTTGTTTAACAAAAATCAAGAGCGTCTTGGCAAAGTATCAACTAATTCAACAAAACAAGTGAAAGTTAATTTTAAAAATTGAAAACATAATTTTAGCTATCTTCAACATTATGTTCAAGATAGCTAAAAAAAATGTCATAGCGACATCGTATCAAAAAAATAATATCCCGGTGATATAGTAAGAAAAAATGTTTATCGTTACTATGACAATGACATTTCTTGTTGTCATCAACATGCTTCTTTAATTTATTTTTTAATAACGTTTCAAGTATTTGGAACGACATTTCAAATACAATGACAACATTCAATAATCTGTTCAACTGAACTCACGTTTGTGATTTGAATTCTTTCATAATCTCCAAAAACTCGTTATAAACATGAGGCTGAGCGCAAAACTGCTGCTTGACGCGATCCAGATATGACAGAGCATCTTCTACTTTAAGCTTTGAATCAGAGGCCTGCTGTGCCTAAGTTTCAACAAATACACAAAAAATGAATTAAAAAACAGTAAACAATGCATTTTCATTTGATCATCGATTGAAATAAACCTGTATTGGTTGTGGATGAATGTGTTGTAAATTTTGAGACATTCCAGCTAAAAAACGGGTTTTTCTTTCACTAAAAAATAACAACAAAAATTCATACAAAATCATATAATAAAACAATTGTTTAATGATAAATAATAATATTACTATATAATACAAATACTGTGATAAATAATAATATTACTATATAATACAAATACTGTGATAAATAATAATATTACTATATAATACAAATACTGTGATAAATAATAATATTACTATATAATACAAATACTGTGATAAATAATAATATTACTATATAATACAAATACTGTGAAGTATTTGTTCTAACTCGAAACATTCCTGGAAATAGTAGTAGTACAAATTTACTGAGATCAAAGTTATCAAAGAGAAATCCCTAATGTTCAATGAATTAAGATTAAGTTAAAAGTTAAGGCTATTTTTGTATTTTCCTATCTTAATAATTTTAAGAAAACTTTACAATTTTCAAAAGAGGTTCTTTTGTTTTTATCAATGACCTTTTTTTAATTTTTATTATATAAAACATTTTAATTTTGAGCTCCTTTAAATTGTTAGATTTTCACTACGCTTCACGACAACCTCAAGCCAGCCATTTTTGTTTCTAACATGGATTTGACTTCACAACCGATTAGTTATTTCACAAAGAATTTAATTTAAGTCTCACTCTTTAATGAATTCTCATCATGAATTGTTAAAATAATTTTAGGTTAAGTGGAATATAATATCATTTCTCACAGTAAAACCAACCGTCAAGGAAGTTGAACTTTTGTGTGTGGATAATCTCAACAAAATAAAATAAATAAAAAGGAACCGTTGTCATTAAAAACATAAACAACTTAATTAAATATGAATACAAAGTCTTTGTTTTATTTACTTGCTTTAAAGTAAAAAACTTTGAATATTTAATTTTAAAATATGTATTTGCAATGTAATCTTTGAAATTGTTAATTAGAAAAAATTTTATTATCTTCAAACAAAAAGCCAAAACAAAATTGACAAACTTAGTTGAATCAATCAATGCGTCCAATTTATATATTATTTTTTTAAGATGGTGATAGTGGTGAATTTGAAAAAAATGGCCCCGTTTGATTACGTAAATCAGGCTCTTGTGGTCATCATATTGCCACAAGTAAACTTTTGACTCCACTTGCATTAAAGACATTCTGCTGTGTTCAGTCATCCTAACTTATGACCTAAGTCTAAGGAAACCAAAACACTAATCATGCTTCAATAGGAAAAGAAAAGTTTTAGATATAAGTTTTTGATTTGAAAAACTAATTAGCTCTTCCTTTAAAAAAAAACTAAAAAAATGGTGGGTTTGCTGTTATTTTTGAGGCTGAACATGAATGATAAGGTCAATTATTTTGTAAAAATGTGTTTGAGTATAACCACTATACCCCCAATGAAGGGGTAGAGGTGGGTAGAGAAACGTTGATAATGCAACAAACTTTTTTAATTGTCAAAACATTTATCTAATAGAACTTATGTCATGAAGGTGAATATATATTTAGATAAATAAATCCTTTATCTTTTTAAAATATTTGTAGCACACTGTAAATAGCCATTTGAGCAGTATAACTACTTACTGCATCGGGCACAACAATTCTATTACATAAAAAATCATGCCTATTTCGCAAGTTTGATCGATCCTAATCCTAACAAAATTAACATCTTTGGTGCTCTAGTACTCTAGTCTAGTCTAGTGTCTAGTATCTAGTAGGAGATTACCACTTTTTTTTATGACTTGAAATTGTATTATTCCGCGTGTCAAAATATTTCTACTAATATCTTGTAATAATTTTCTGTGCTTAATTGATTAAAATTTTTGGTTTTTATTTTTAAAACCGGTTTTATATCGAAATTAGCTCAGGCTGCTGAACTAGGAGATTACGTTAATACTATTACCACGGCGGTAGGCGATCTTTCATTCGCTATATCTTTATTAATTTTATTTTTTTATGGTATATTCAAACTCAGAATTTGTATCTTTATTTAAAAATATTAGTTAAATTTAAAAAAATTGAAATTGACTACCTAGGATAGGGTTAGGAATAGGGTTAAGGTTTGGGTTTAATTTTAATACGGGACTGTCGATTTTACCGATTGCAATCGGTCGCTGCTATTGCCCCGGCGGTTCGACGTGATTACAATCGGTAAAATTGCTACTAACCCTAACCCTAACCCTAGCTCTAACCATAACCCGAACCCTAACCCTACCCCTATCCCTACCCCCAAACCCTATCCTAGGTAGTAGCATAAAAATTTCAAAATAATTTTTTTTTATTTCATTAATATTTTTATATAAAGGTACAAAATCTGAGTTTGAATATACCATATAGTGTAAAAAACAAAATTAATAAAGATATAGCGAATCAAAGATCGCGTACCGCCGTGGCAATAGCATTAACGATTGCAATCACGCGAACCGCCGGGGCAATAGCAGCGACCAGGAGACTACCAGATGACCTCTTTGTTGTCAATATAGCATCTCTGATTGGATTGCCTGAACATGTTATAGATAACGTAAAAACGACAATTACCTCAAGAATGACCTCAATAATCAACAAGAATCTTGTTTAGGGCAGGCCCTCCTATTTAAACTGACCTAAACAAGATAAAGAAAAACGGTATTTGTTTGTTTACCATATGGTCACACCAAAAACTAATTAAATCAGGATTTTATAATAAACTAATGAATAAACGATTATAACAACTTTTATTTATTTATTTATTTGTTTACAAAAATTATTTTAAAACAAAAACAATCTACGGGCATTTTTTTGTACTAGACTTTCGATTGAGATCTGATCAAATACCTACAAGCCTGTTAGTCAGCGGGGGAGAACAGGAGAAAATAGCCTTCTACATACCTTTTGTGCCCCTCCACTAGAAGTTATGATTAGCTCTCTCACTCAATGAGCCGGCAGAGAAAAGTTAACAAAATAAACTAGCTGTACAGATAACATTTGGTTTTGTCAGTTTTGTGAGTATATATAATATACACCAGAGTGACTAGAGTAGGGGCTATACTGCAAGGACTAATTTTTCTCCCCCGGCACGAATGCCAGTTCCGGCACGTTTGTTTTGCCGGCACAGAGGCAGCCGCATTTTCCTTACCGTTATTTTACGGGTCTCAGCTCCGGCTAGTCTGTTTTGCCTGCGCAACACCAACGCTGGTCCGAGAAATGCGTCCAATGAAATTTTAAATAAATTCAATATAGTGTATTAGTATTATACATAAATTTAACGATCGTAGTGAAATTTTTACACAAGCTTGAGAGTCAATGTAGGAAGATTTAGTGAAAAAAATTAAAATCAGTCACAAAATGAACGGAGCGGGAGAGTAAGCGGGAACTATATGTATATGTATATATATATATATATATATATATATATATATATATATATATATATATATATATATATATATATATATATATATATATATATATATAGACGGTTTCATATAATCGAAATCACAAAAGTCGAACGTGATCTTGGTGTTCTCGTCTCAGATGATCTAAAGGTCCGAGCACAGGTCGAAAAAGCAGCGTCATCAGCCAATCATATGTATGCTCAGCCGACTCAGAAAAGCTTTCCGCAGCCGCAGCCTCATACTGTGGCGTACACTTTACCTCTCCTACGTCCGCCCACATCTTGAATTTGCTGTTCAATCTTGGTCGCCTTATCAAAAGGGCGATATTAACCTTCTTGAGCAGGTCCAACGTCGGGCAACAAAAATCATTGCAACACTAAAACATCAGCCCTATGAACATCGTCAGCAACAGCTTGGAATCACAACGCTACAAGACCGCCGTTCGAGAGGTGACCTGATCGAGCAGTTCAAAATCGCTCGCAACATTGACGACGTTTTCTTTTCCGTTCCGCAAACTCGAGCAGCCGGCCACACGGCATACAACATGCGTGGCCACAACTGCAAATTAGAGCGCCAGTATGTCAGAGGTTGCGAAGAGCGATACAATTTCTTCACAAACCGGATTGTCGCTCCATGGAATGCGCTTACGCAATACGCAATTGACGCCCACATTGACAGTAAACGCTTTCAAGGACCGCATCTCTTAGGAGTCGCGAGTCCTCCAGCTTCTGTCAGTATAGAGGAGCCTTATGTAGCTCCTCATCATCTTCATCAAAAATATAACTTTCAGACTTATTAATTTTTTATTGCTAGATTCTATAGACGTTTTTTATATTTTTGGTTCTGATAATAAACAAATTCAAATTCATCTCAAATTTAGACAAAATATTTAGAAATAAAGTATATTACAATATTGCATTGTTATTGTTAGTAGAAATACATGCGCCTTTGAACAAAGCGTAAAAGGCGCTCAATAAATAAATTATCAATCATGTGTTTGGAAATTTTCAAGTCAATTGGAGTTGTAGAAGTGCTCGAAAAATTGATTACAAAACAGGAATCCGTCTCACTTGTTTGGCCCACCCTGTATGTATAGTATTAAATTGTTTAATGACAACATGATTGAATGGCTGAAAGCAAAGTACAAAATGAGTACAAGTATTTTGCAAAATACAATATTTTTTATCATTAAACTTTTTTCATTTTGTTATTGAAACTGTTAAAACATTTGTATAAGGATGATTAAACCCGTTATTACAAATGATAAAGTTTTATTGGAGGTGGGGATAACCATAGATATCTATGGGGATAACCGAGTGCATGCACGCTTTGGAGAAAGGGGTCTGAAAATAGAAAATATAGCCTAGAGGTTGAGCAGGAGAAAAGGGGTGTCAAAATCTGGAGTTTATTGCGTACATAATAATATATAGATGGATGGAGTTTATTGCGTACATAATAATATATAGATGTATATAGCATATAGCGCTATAAAAATTTTAGTGATTGATTGGCTGAGATATGACTAGTTTAATTTTTATTTAAATTTCTTCTCATATTTACGTGGGCTAATTTCAGTTGGGCGGTCGAACAATAAATAGAAACTTTTCGTCGAATTATCAACTAACTGTAAGCTATCAGTGTCAACGATTGATTTGTTTTCCTCTGCGTGCTATTCATATTTATATTATTACACTATCGTTAGATTTTCAGAGTTATATGGTTTGTCTGGAAGGTTAAAGTTAAAGTATTTTTTTTCTTATTCAGAAGTAGCTAGCTGGTCTGTGAATATCTACTAGGCGTCTGGTCTGGAGTTAGTTGGGGTAGACGTGTAGTAGTGTAGTAGAGTGTAGAACTGTAGAGTGTAACTGTAGAGTGTAGAGTAGTAGACTCAAGTTGTGTAATGTGTAATCATCTAAATTATTCTAAATTTTTAGATTCTAAAAATATAAATATAAAAAACTAAACTAAAGAGACTAAAGGTCTCTAGTTTCTGTTTATAAAAAACTAGCTAGAAGTTACTAGACTCTATCTAACCTAACTGTCTAGTTTGAGGTTTCTAATTCTAGATCATTTTAAATTTGATAAAGTCTGCAAATGGCACTTCCAAAATTTCAGGCATTCATCAGCAGATTAGATCAGGATTTCAGAATTAAAGTCGAGCAGCAACTTCAAAGCAGATAGTTGGTTTTGGATACAATCTTAAACAGGACTTTTAAAAGACAATAAATATGCTATGAGATTACAACAATTACAATGTTATTATTAAACATTGTGCGTGAGGAGTAAAGTTATATTTTTGTGAGTGATATTTTTGGTGTTTTTAATATAGAAAAATTATAGTTGTACTTGTTTATAAAAAATATACCCTGTTCTAAACATGCAGGTAAAGTTAGCAAAATTGCTGGCCGTACAAAATTAAAAAAAAAAATTTTTTTTGTGCACAGGTTGTGCACACAATTTTTTTTAAAATTTGCATGGCTAGCAATATTGCTAACTTAGCACACATGTTCTAAACATGGAATAGTCATTGTTATTTTGTCATAAGCTTATGCTTACTGATTAGGAGTTTTTAAACATCTTAAAAATAATTGTTAGGAACATTTTACAAAAAGTCGGAATCATGGCTACGCTCACTCAAGAGTGGATATGCTTTATTTTGTTCAGATTTGTTATGCCGACATTTTTTTTGGCAGGTCAGTTGAGTTTACATTTTGATTGTTTGATTGATTGATTAAGGTTTGTATCTGTCTGAGACAATTTAGATGTGATGTATGTTTGAGTTTTCTGTGATGTGTTCCTGTATTCTGTATGTTAGCATTTTGTTTCTTTTTAGATTAATGTACATATTTGTCAATTTTTTTTAAAGAATTTCAAACAGTGGTTTTGAATTTGTTTGCAGCTGAGTTCTCTTGCACGCCTCATCGTAATTAAAAAGCGCTATATAAATTGATGCATTAATTGATTGTGTGATTTTTTAATGTAAGCAATGTATAGCTTTATAATGGCCATTCTAGAAATATATACTTATATTGTTTATATACTAAAGATGGTAAGGAGCTAATAATGCTCTTATGTTGAGGAAAATTTTCATCATTCATTGCTAATTTGAGTAAGCATATACTGAAATAATAAATGAAAAAAAACCACATGCATCTCCAGAAATACCTTGTAACTGAGCAAATAATTGATTAAACTATCTTTATGAGATAATAATGCATTAATTATTATCGTTCTAATTGATGTATGGATAAAAGTTTTATCAGTCATTAGTAATTAGAACATTAAATATCCTGAAGTAATAAATAAAAGAGAACCAGGCAATTCTGCTTGGATTTGAACACGGAACTTCAAACACAAAAAATGCCTCTACAGTCAGTTTGCAGTTTGATTTGATCGATTTTGTGACTCACAGACAAGTGAAGTTAAATACAAGCATTTAATAACAGATTTTTCTTTTTTTCAAATATATCATTTTACATTTCAAATGAATTGATAACTTTTATAAGGTCTTTTTTAAATGGGTTTTATTAATTTATATAAATTTATCAAAATTTGTTATATTTGTTTTATTCTTACAGTATAAATAGTTGACAAAGCCATTAAATAAAATATGATATTGTATAACTAACCACCTCAATCAATCATCTCTATTAATAACATTGTTATGTATAACAAACCACAACAATCTATTGGCTCATTTGTGTGTTGATAAACATTCAGTTGTCACTATGAGTATCATTACAGTTTATTCAATTATATTCCGCCATGATTTAGATTTTTTTTTAAATATCTACAAAAGATATCTTTTTATAATTTCAATTGATTTTCTACACTGACAGTTATTTTGTTTTAATTATTTTTTACAGCCACCATATTTCGATTCAATCTGTTTTCTTTAATTTATGGACTCCTCCTGCTTGTAAATGCCTTGCTGTACAGACCTACATTCTACTCGATCACAAGTCAGTGACAGTTTTTATCTTCATATACATGTGTGTGTGTGTGTGTGTGTGTGTTGTTCAAATTTGGCTTTTTGTATTGTCTCAATTGGTATACTAATATTGTAACAACTATTTAAACATGTTGAAACAACAATTTTGATGTCGTAATAATTCATTACTTGCAGGGGGAATGACGGGCAAGTACCTCATGGTGACGATGATAGTGACCAGCATCACGCTCCTGATGCAGTCGGTCTTTCAGATTTACGCAGCTGTGACATTGAAGCAGCAGCTGGAAGATCAGTCTGCCTCGCTGATGACCTTGAAAGAACTGCTAGAAGGTCAGTCGACGGTCCAGATTTCTTCATCCTACAGGGAGAAGAGTAATATAACTGAAAATGTCACTAAAGAAACACTGAAAAACATTCTGGCAGTAAACGGAACTCACAACAATGCTGGTGTCAACTGTGAGTTGTAATGTATTGTATGTATATATTATATTTGTTTTCAAACGTGTTTTGTTTGTCTCCTTGTAAGTTTCGACACGATGTTCATGCCACAGTAGAGTAAATTGCCAGTTGTTTTTGTTGAATTATTTAAATGAAACAATATTCTTTGATGTCTAGGTTCCCTTTTAGAAAGCGTGATCAGTCAAGTTGGCCTGCAAAGGTATTTATTGATTATCATAATTAATTGGTAGAATTTAAATGAAAATGAAGATACATTTTTTTTCCTAACGTCACCATCGCAGGATACAACACAACGACGTCTTGAACGTGATGAGGATTCTGTGCCCGGACGTGGTCGTTTTTTTGGTCACGCTGGCCTGCTTGTGGTGCTGCCAGGCCTGGCTGTCGAAGCCGTCGGTGTTCAGGCCCGTCAACAGCCGCGCGGTGGACGAGCAGATCTGCAAGTGCGCCAACGTCGTCTCTCTCTATCTCGGCAATACGACCGTCGTTCTGCTCATAGCGACGGCGGGAATACTGCGCCCGTCCCTCATCAACTTGACTTACTTTCTTGTCTTCATATTGTCCATGACCATGTGGTCGTTGGTCGTGAACACCAACAATCAGTTGATGTGGTTTCAGAGGATTCGCTATTTCATGGCTTCGTACGCAGCTCTGCACCTTCTCACCATGTACGTCCGGCAGTTTCCGGCCGTCAATTCCATGTGGGCTTCTCACGTGGTTGAAACTAGTCTCTTTGATAGGTAAATTGTAGTTGAAAATTGCTTTTTTTTTAAAGTAGCTTATAATATGTTTTGAAACACTTAAGTTTAAGTGTTGCTACACGTCTACGAAAAAATTATAATTGGATTTAATTGTTGCTTCTGTTCCACTTGAAAGAGAAAACAATAAATTGATGAATGAAATTATGAAAATAGACATTACTATTACACACATACACATGCACACAAACATGCATGCAGACATGCAGATCAACAAACCAACATTTTTTATTCATTCATTCATTCATTCATTCATTCATTCATTCATTCATTCATTCATTCATTCGATTCCACCATACTCCTGCAGGCTTTTGGGGCTGCAAAGGTTCACCAAACTTTCTAATGGATGCTCACAGCCGCAGTTTCTGGAATTGAGGAGGGGTCTGCCCGTTCTGAGTTACGTCCACGTTGCAGTCGTCGTACTTCTGTACTTTGTGCTGGCCGCTGAAATCAGGAGATGGATGCTGAAGGTTGCTTGTGTTTTCTAGTTTATTTTCTCTAGATTTGGTATAATAGTTTAGTTGGATTTGTATTAGATTGCACTTTTTATTTAGCTATTAAATTACTAATTGTTAAGTGACTTTCAAGTATTTACAAAGAGAGAAAGTGATCTTGATGTTTTTCGAATTTGGTTTCAAGTGCTTTAAACCAGTTAGATAATTATAATTAGGCCAGTCCAGTCACAAATATGTAGCTGAAAACTCTGATTATTGTTTGGCAGTGCATTTAAAAACTCTGTTTATATTATTTACTTATCAGTTTGGGTTCTGTTGGGACTCAATTGTTGACTTATCTTTCTGATTAGTGTAAATAGTATTTGGTCTAGATGTAAATATTGTTGTTCTGAAGCATTACAGTGAGTTAAGGCTTGGAACATTTCACACCCATCAGTTGTCTCAAACTGTGGATAACAATGACATGACTTGCACTCTATTGTTGACACAGAGTAGTTATTATTTACATTTACTGTGAGCTATAGTAATGAGTGAGTTATAAGTGCTATAGCATAAGATTGTGATTTGCTTTGCTATTTTCACTCACTCACTCACACACTCACTCACTCACACACACTCACTCACTCACTCACTCACTCACTCACTCACTCACTCACTCACTCACTCACTCACTCACTCACTCACTCACTCACTCACTCACTCACTCACTCACTCACTCACTCACTCACTCACTCACTCACTCACTCACTCACTCACTCACTCACTCACTCACTCACTCACTCACTCACTCACTCACTCACTCACTCACTCACTCACTCACTCACTCACTCACTCACTCACTCACTCACTCACTCACTCACTCACTCACTCACTCACTCACTCACTCACACTCACTCACACTCACTCACACTCACTCACACTCACTCACACTCACTCACACTCACTCACACTCACTCACACTCACACTCACTCACTCACTCACTCACTCACTCACTCACTCACTCACTCACTCACTCACTCACTCACTCACTCACTCACTCACTCACTCACTCACTCACTCACTCACTCACTCACTCACTCACTCACTCACTCACTCACTCACTCACTCACTCACTCACTCACTCACTCACTCACTCACTCACTCACTCACTCACTCACTCACTCACTCACTCACTCACTCACTCACTCACTCACTCACTCACTCACTCACTCACTCACTCACTCACTCACTCACTCACTCACTCACTCACTCACTCACTCACTCACTCACTCACTCACTCACTCACTCACTCACTCACTCACTCACTCACTCACTCACTCACTCACTCACTCACTCACTCACTCACTCACTCACTCACTCACTCACTCACTCACTCACTCTGCTCATTTTATGATGCTTTCATTTATTCATATTATATTCATGTACCAGCAGCCTGTATTTATTCTTATGTAATCATTACTGATCAATGATCGTATATTCAAAACTCTTTATTGTTGATTTTTTTAAATTGCTTGAATAATTTTATGAATAAGCTCAATTTAATTAACTAATTGATTATTTTACTAATAGTTAAATTGTTCCATTGAATAATTTGTGCCTAAATAACTTGATGATACGATTATCTTTTTATGATTAATTTACTTTAATTTAATTATTATGTCAATTTTTCAGATGAAGTTTTTCACCATAAGAAATGTTGTTAATGTAAAAAGCATTCACCAGAACATATTGCTGAAAAGTGGTGACTTGGATGAGGTGAGTCACCAAATGAATATTATGATTTTATTATTATTATTATTATTATTATTGTTATTATTAATACTGTGACTCATCGACTGTTAATTATTTTTATAAAGTAATTATTGATTTTTATTCTTTAAAAAAAAATCTGTAGTTATAGTTGTTTAAATATAATTATTTCTAATGATTATCATATTTTCCAAATATAAATTTTTGTTTGAATTTAGTAAATTGAGCCTGATTTCATTTTACTCAGTTGGAGTTTGCATGCAATGTTATACATTGTTATTATTATTATTATTATTGGTATTGTTATTATTATTATGATTATTTTTATACATTGTATTTAAAAATATGCTCTATAAAGAATAATTGTGGTAATTATCTCATGGTGACACTTATTATGTCATATGACAGAAAATAATTGACTTCATCTTCTTCAAAACGGAAATGTTTCTGTTTTCCTTGATCTTTTCTTAGACTAGTTGTTTCAAATGCTAGGAACAAGGAAACAATAATATAACTCCGCCTTGCTTTTGCAAGCCAGTTCCAAGCCTGGAGAAAGGAGGAGGGAAAAGTTAAAAAGATCAAATTATGATCCACGACTGGAAGTACTTAGGTGCTTCTGACACAGCCGTTTCAGTCTTAAAACACTTGGTGTAAAGGACTATAAACTATTATAAAAAAAAAACAATATATATATATATATATATATATATATATATATATATATATATATATATATATATATATATATATATATATATATATATATATATATATATATATGCCTGTGTGTAGGTGTGTCCTGGAATAAGTAGTGGTGATGATGATACCTTAATGATATATGCATATGCAGGAGATAACTGGGAGAGAGCTACATTTGCAGGAAATACCTTTGAGGGAAATACATTTAAGGGAGATTTATTTTATAGAAATACATTATAGGGGCTATCTTTGAGGAAATACATTTGAAGAAAATACATTTGAGGGAGACACCTTTGAGGACATTTAAGAGGGAGACACCTTTTATGACATTTAAGAAGGATACTTTTGAGGGAGATACCAAATTTCAGCTTTTTAATGTTGAAAGTTAGACGAAAGATGGTCAAGTTGATTGCCAGGCATAATTAATATCATGTCAAATAAAAGGCCAAAAAATATCAATTACAGATAAGTATGATTTCTCTTTTTGATGTTTTTTATGTCTATTATCATATATTTTATTTCAACTGAGCAGTCAGCCCGTGTTGACACAGTTATTCTGCAATTGTGGTGTTTAAAAAAATTTTGTATCAAGAGCAGCAATTGCAAAAGCCATCATTTCAGACACTTTTGGGGCACATTATACCTTTGATGTTTTATAGTTTTAATATAATAATAAATTTTTTAGTAATAACGTTTTTCGGCTTTTACATTGACAAACATTTTACGTAGGCACATCACATTGATGAACATATAACATATCAAATCAAATCAAATTTATTTAACGCCAATGTCGTAAACCAATCTGAGGCGGGCACATCATATTGATGAACATTTAACATAGGCACATCATATTGATGAACATTTAACATAGGCACATCATATTGATGAACATTTAACATAGGCACATCATATTGATGAACATTTAATGTAGGCACATCATATTGATGAACATTTAACATAGGCACATCATATTGATGAACATTTAACGTAAGCACATCATATTGATGAACATTTAACATAGGCACATCATATTGATGAACATTTAACATAGGCACATCATATTGATGAACATTAAACAAATTAATTACATTTCCTTATTCGATGACTGTTGAACAAGTTTGCCTGTATCGATCATCGGTTATTATTTAAAAAATTACATGAGATCTTTTACTGCAATACTTTTAAGAGTTTTCATTCTAAAACAAAAGATGTTCACAATCAGTTTGTGACCATTTCAAACACTAATTTCGATTAAATCCGGTCTGCACACCACTGGAGCGACTGGGGATGTATTCTACAAGATTTGGGGGGGGGTCTAAGACCTGGAGATCTGTGCCTAAAGATATCAATCCCGTAATGGACTTTGTGGATAAGGGAGCGCCTAATCAAATGATTATTTGATTTGATTTGAATCAAAATTTTGTGGACACTCAAAATCTCTTTGTAAACTTAATTGTTAAGCAAATAGTTGTTTTGATTTTATACGGACATCCAACGTAACACAACCAAGTGTTCATTTTTGCTTATCTTTTTATTTATGTTTGTTTTTTTGTTGCTCTTTTTTTGCATTGTTTTTGTTATTTTTCTGTCTATTTTTAAGAAGGTCATTTTAAATGTTATGTGATGATGGTTCATTTCATGGTTGAAACAATAACTGGAAATCCAAATATGTAGTATATTATATTAAAAAAATATATAAATATATATTAAAAAAATATATAAAAATATATTAAAAAAATATATAAAAATATATTAAAAAAATATATAAAAATATATTAAAAAAATATATAAAAATATATTAAAAAAATCTTATATATTATGTTATGTAATAATTAAGAAGGTTATTATTATGTAATAATTATATATTTATAGATTTTTACTGTTACTTTGTTCTTCCTAAAAAAAATTGTTTTTTTCTTAAGCTCAAGAAATTTTATTTCTCGTTAACTTCAAGTGGTAGAAAAAAATAAGCTGATTATTATGTCGTAGCAATCTCAAGTGCTCCTCCTCTTCTTCTTGTCTTATCTCAGAACGACCTCCGCATAAACAGAATAAATGAGACACACACGCACGCACACGCGCTTTTTCTTTGAACCACTTTCCGGCCCCGCAACAAGCAGGAAAGACGGGTTTTGTAATAAATTTAGAGCATGTTAAGAATGTAATTTTATATTTACAACTTTGAAGCAGTTCTTCAAAGTTGAGTTTTTTTAGTTTGTTCACATTATCTGTCATGGGGGAGTAATTCATCTTAGAAGATCTTATTTCGTGTTATCATCTGTGGGTTTTTTTTTAATTTCTGTGGTGTGGTGAGGAATTGTTCCTTATGGATCTCTCTCTCTCATCATTTCATCTTGCATATTTTACTGGCAGCAGTAATAGGTATTACTCTGCACATCTTAGTTAAGTTAGATTGAATATTTTAGAGTTTTTATTGTTGATGGATGATAAGTAGAATGATTGATGTCACTTACTCTATTAAAAGCTATTACGGGTCGGATTTTCAGCCGGGATGGTCGAATCAGCCCGGGGTGAAAAGCATAGGGGGTCAATTATTAGAATCGAAACAAGAGGGACGGGGGCGTGTATCGCTGTGTTGTCTCAATGTGAAATGTGTTGTGTTTGTTTGTACAGTTTATTATTTCACATAAAAGATAATAATTAATGTTCATTTTATACAAGTTATGTACACAGTTGAGTCAGGCAGGTGCTTTTAAAAGCTGTGCGGCTAAACATTCTGATATGGAATATCAATTTTTGACAGTTAGCTTTTAGTGTACAGCAACTAATTTGTTTCTCAGTTTTATACGGTTGTCCTGTATATATATATATATATATATATATATATATATATACCTTTTTTTGTGTTCAACCAGCAGTCCATCCAAGGGAACGACACCTCTCTGAGACCCCCATCCAGGCAATCCAACAGGGAATCGATCGGTTCGGTCGGATTCGACAGCATCATGCCCTTCCACCACGTCGTCGACCCGAACAGAAATCATCCCATTCACAGCTACAGTTCCGTTTCTGTTGTCAAGGATTACGCTCTCAAGCAGAGCTACATTGGAACACTCATCGTTATGATGGTAGCCGTCAGATTATTTTGTTTTGCATAACGATAATTTATAATCATGTTTTTTTTATGTTTTTGCAAGGTTTTAATTTTTTTATATACTTTAAGCTTAAGGCTCTGATATTATAAATTTGTGGTCTCTAGAACACGAAATATTCTGATGCTCCAGCGTATATTATCACAAGTGACTTGTTATTTTTTTATTTTCACCTTGTGATGTTAATGAATATTATATGAAGCTGTGGAGCATAACTTATGTTAATTAATATTATATCAAGGTGTGGAGCATAACTTATGCTAACTAATATTATATGAAGCTGTGGAGCATAACTTATGTTAATTAATGTTAAATCAAGGTGTTGAGCATAACTTATGTTAATTAATATTATATGAAGGTGTGGAGCATAACCTATCACAGCTGGTTGACATTTGTACTCCTTCTGAGTGCTTGCATCATCTGGATCATGCCGATGAAGAGAGCTCTCTGTCTCAAATTCTCTCCCATCATCCTCTTCTACGCCATCGGACTCCTGATGCTCCAGTACATCTACGGATTGGACCTGACCGACCAGGAATTACCGTCCGCTCTCAGCAACGGATTTGAGTTGAGGGACATTGGGCTGGTCAAGTACGAAAATCCTGCCGGTCCGCTTGCCATCAAGGTTGGTAAAAAGATGTTAATAAAAAAAATAATATAAAATAATGGTTTGGATGGAATGAAGAAGAGGAAGGACTGACTTTTTGTTTTTATCATTAAGAGGAATATTTCTGAGTTGATTTGTATTTGTTTGCATGTTTTAAAAACTTAAATTAATTTTAAAGACGATAAATTATTTTCATGACACATATTGTTAGGATAAGATAATATGAAATAAATAAACTTTTTTTTTCCAATGAATTTTTTTATTATTTTTAAACGCCGATGAAAGGTTTTTCGATAAAAATTTTTTGCTAGATCATGTTCACCTGTGTGTTTTGGCTGACGTTGAGGCACTCGCAAGAGAGGAGGTGTGGTTTGCAGCAGCAGGAAAGTGATTACTTGATGGATACCTTCATAGCAAATAAAAGGCCCCTCAGTCTCGGTGGTTTGAAGTTTCAACTCCTTTGTTAAGATAGTTTACGTAGATAGAAAATTCTTTTTTCTGTTGTTTTCTGTTAACCGGTAATATTCGTAACGAAGAAAAATGAAATCGTGCTTGAGTTTGTTTTGTATGTTTGTATGTTTTTTTCATGTGTTTATTTCTTATTGGGATTTGTTTGGCTAAGGGATAATAAATAAAGTAATTGTTTTAATTATTTTGAATTACTTACATTACATTACTTCTGCTTGCATTTCAGCTCATCTGAACAGTCGGGAGAGTGAGATGGTCAGGAATATCGGTTAGTTATATATATATATACATTTTTAATTTGTTGTGTACATTTTATAGTTTGAAGTTTGATTGTTTTCAATTCGTAGAAATACTAAGTTATATAGTCGAAAAAGTTGAGATCTTACTAATTATTTCTAATTAGCCGGATTTGATTTGTTGGAAAGTTTATGATAATTTTCTTGCCTGCTCTGAAGCTTTTCAATTGATTACGTCCGGTGAAGTGAAATTCGTGCTTCGCATGAAACTTTTGATCATCGCCAGCCTAATTCAAGCATCGTTTTTTTATGTCGATGATGATGATTATGATGTTTAAAAAATCATGAAAATATAAATACTCTGTGCCTGTCACTCGTGGCTACGAATCCTGAATTATTATTTTTTTTTACAGGATATTGGATCTGGCATACGATGTTTAAGTATTGGATTTTCGCTTGTGCCGGTCTCTTCTTATTCATCTCCCTGCAAGAGGCCGTCGTCTTTCGGCTCATATACATGACCATGTTCCTTTATTTTGTCATCACTTTTCAGGTTTTTTTAAAATTGATTACAATAAATTATTTTTATTATTAATATTTTTTGTTCCGGTTATCCGATTTCATTGTTGTGCTTATTAAGATGGTGACCACAGATATCTCGGTGTTTTATTTGATGATGTACTACCTTTAACTGTGAAATGCCACTATGATACAATAACTTCGATATATATAATCAAATTTCATTAATATTTGCATGATATTAATGCAGGTTTAAAAAAATTGCTATTTCGCAAAGAACAATATATTAATTATGTGTTTTAGTGTGATTATGCCTAAGCATATAAATTTGTTTCTGCTGCAATGTCATATGAGATCATTTAACTGATCCCGTTTTATGTTAGAGATTAAAACATATTGTATTCCAATCTATATATATAAAAGAACATGTCCTGACTGACTGATAATCAACGCCGAGCTCAAACGCTTCATCCTAGGAACGTGAAATTTGGAACTTATATTACTTTTATAGCGTAAACATCCGCTAAGAAAGGATTTTTGAAAATTTTGCTCCTGAGGGGAAAAAACTGAAAAACAAACTTTTTTCTAAAACAATGTATATCTCGAAAACCAAAAATGAGGAGATTTTGAAGTTTGGTATATAGATTCTTTTTGAAAAATAAAAAGATACCTGTTTCACCATTTTTTGAAAATTCGGTTTCCCGGACTTCAAATGTGGGTTGGAAAATTGGGTTATTTGGTTTTTAAAGTAGCTTCTACTCAAAAACTGTTAATGCTACAGGAGTACAAATTAGTATTTAGTTTCTACTCCAAAAATAATGAAATACGTGTTTTAGCATTTTTTGAAAATTTGGTTTCCAGGACTTCAAATGTGGGGTGGAAAATAGGGCTAATTGTCTTTTATAGTAACTGCTACTCAAAAACAGTAAATACCACAGATGTAAAAATTATTATTTAGTTTCTTTTCTAAAAATAAAGATATACGTGTTTAACCATTTTTTACAAATTTTGTTTCCCGGACCTCAAATGTGGGTTGGAAAATTGGGTTATTTGGTTTTTAAAGTAGCTTCTACTCAAAAACTGTTAATGCTACAAAAGTAAAAATTAGTATTTAGTTTCTACTTTAAAAATAATGATATACGGGTTTCACAATTTTTTGAAAATTTGGTTTCCAGGACCTCAAATGTGGGGTGGAAATAAGGGTTATTTGATTTCAAAATAACTGCTACTCAAAAACTATAAGTGCTACAAATGTAAAAATTAGTATTTTGAAGTTTTGTGCCGGTTTAAAGTAGCTAAGTCCAGTTTATCATCGGCCGGGCCAAGCCGTTATTTTAGAGTCTTCACACGGGCCAGGCCAAACCTTAAATCAAAGTGGGACGGGCCGAGGTTTTTCACCAAGTATATAGATATTTTAGTGATTTTAGGGTCTTCAGTTTGGCCGGGCCAAACCTGAGGTCAAGGTGGGACGGGCCGAAGTTTTTCATCAAGTATATAGAACTTCTAGGCCTGTAAAAATGGGCCGGGCCTAATTCAGACGGGCTGTGCCGGGCCAGAAGTTTGGGTTTTTAAAACGGACTGGGCTAATTTGTCGACGGGCCGAGCCGAGACCTAAAAAAATGATCTCTACTATGGATGCACGGTTCAAACTCTCTAATTTCATGCGAGCGAAGCCGCTACGGGCACTGCTAGTTTATTATATTGAAAGCATATTTTATTATTCTGCTCTAAATCGAAGCCATAAAAAAGAAATTGATTTCCATCTCTGGGGATGGTCCCATGCCAGTGAATCCAATCGGCATGCTTGGCTTCACAATTCCAAAAACTAAAAGAATTTTTCTTTTGCTGAATTCTATAATAATCTCTATTGTAATCCCGATTTCAGGTGAGCTATAAATTCTGGAGAATGTCGATCCAGGTATTTTGGTGGGTGGTTATCTTGTACTCGATGGGCGTACTCACCTGCATTTACACCTTCCAATTCGTCGGCTTTCCAGTTTACTGGAAGTCCATAACCGGAATGTCTGATCAGATGTTTGTGGATTCTTCCAGTTTATTTTTATTTTCAGTGATTTGTATTTAGTTTAATCAATAGATTTAGATAGTTAATTGGTTTTGTTTGTATTTCTGTGTTTTCATTTTTGTGCTTTCTGTCAAATTTCTTTGTAATTAATTAATTAATTGGTTTTGTTTGTAATTAATTAATTGGTTTTGTTTGTAATTAATTAATTGGTTTTGTTTGTAATTAATTAATTGTTTTTTTTTGTAGTTAATTAATTGGTTTTGTTCTCATTTGTGCTTTCTGTCAAATTTCTTCGTAATCTATTTGTAAACTTAACAGAATTTCTTTAACAAATTGTTTATTAGGTTGAAGAATCTGGGTTTGAAGACCATCGACACTACGGAGCTGTTTATAGATCTTCTGACTCCTACTTCGTTTTTAATAGTCGTGAGCATTCAGCTTCATTATTTCCAGAAGGATTTTCTTAAGATGAGTGATCTGAACAGGTTCAAGTTAGTGTGAATTTTTTATTTTTAATTATTATAATTTTTACTATGGTATTTTTGTTTTCTCTAAACGAATTTTTCGTAGCACGCGTCGATAACATTAAATCAGTCAAAATAATATAAAAATGACAAAATTAGGCAATTTAATTGAAGATGAAAAATAAATCTGAAAATAAAAAATAAAATCAGCTTCTGTCCTGCTTGCTGGATAAATAAAATCTTTTTATATTAACTTCATCGTGTTTGTTTGCTTGCTTGCTTGCTTGAGCCACATGTTGGGACCCTTTGACACTTAAAAAACGGACTTCCCGTTATCCAATCGAGCTGAAATTTGATGGGTTTATTTGTTGTTGTTAAGGACTTTACATTCTATTAACTTTTCAGATCGATTGGACAAAATTTGAATAAATGATAGAATAAAATTAAAACATTAAAATTTTTTTAAGAATTACAAATTTTCTAAAAATTACAAATGTTCTGTAGAGAAATGAATCATCAAATTTTAGTTTATTTGAAGAAAGCGAAATTTAATTTTGTAATTTAAAATTTTATAATACAAAATTTGTTGTTTCCATATTGATTCGAAAATGTCTTATATTTGCAATCCTCACATACTTCTCATATCGAGTATCTAGAAAACTGTAGTCGATGTTTTATAGACTTATTTTTAAAAAAAAAATTATTTGCTAACAATTTAGTAGCTGCCAAATTAAAAAAAATATTAACGATTTTTGAAAAACAAAGTTTTTTATGGTTCACTTGATGCTATAGTCATTTCTCTGCAAGAAAATTGCTTATTACTGTAGCAGTTGTGATAATAATGGTGATGGTGATATTGTAGCTATGATGTTGATGATAATGCCATTGAATGTGATGATTATGATGATTTTTTTTTTATAGATCCATGGGAACTGTTGGTCAACCTGAGAGGAGAGATACAGCTGAATCATCTGTATTTGCTGGTAGAAGAGGTTTGCTGTCACTTGTGTTCTTATTTATTAGCTTGTGGAGTTTGTAGGATGTTTAATTTTTTATCGTTTAAGAAGTGTTTTGAGTGGCTTGTGTTGAAGCAGTTCAGTAGGTAGTCTCTGATCATTGTGGCTGATGGTCTTTGATCATTTCAGTAGGTAGTCCCTGATAATTTTGGTAGCTATCTAGATACTTCTTGATCATCTTGGTATATAGTTCACTATCAATTTGGTAAGCAGTTTTTGATCATTCTGGTTGGTTATCCTTGATCAATTCATTAACTAGTGTTTCAGTCTGTTGTGTATTGAGTTAATTTAGTTTTTAGAGTCATTCGTGATTAGTTGTTTAATAATAATTGGTTAATAATCAATTACATCCATTGTTTATTTGATGAGCTTTCAAGGTCATTCTACTTTTAGATTTTGTGGTTTTCCAACTTGCTCTTATTGAATATGTGAAAAATGTTGAAGTTTTTTGGTCATTTTATTGTTGGTAATAAATTTATTCAAGTAAAGTGCTTTAGTGGTCATGCTTGCGATGAATTATTATTATTAAATAAATTTATTGCAATTGTTTTAGTGAGAATGAATTCAAGAAGATATGGTGTGGTTAGGTTGAGTTAGTAAAATACATCAGTCATATAATTGCTTCAATTATACCCGTATTATGTATAACCACCAATCATGTTATACTTGCCGACACATTATGCATACTCACATACATTATGCATACTCACATACATTATGCATACGCATTGAAATGTTATGCATGCCCACATGCCCACCCATCTAGTGCACAGCATAACATTATTTAAGCCTCTTCATCATACATAATGCATAACTAAATATATTATGCACAACCAAACATATTATGTGTGCATAACCATACATATTATGCATACTCACTTATGTACATATGTATCAGGCACATAAAAAAAAAAACGACAGCTTAAACGTAACACAGAACATCAACTAACGTTATCATCATCGAGAGATAAAGTAGCTATTTTTATATATTTCTGAATTGGCATTATTTCATCATACCAGTCAAACATCTTATTTTATTAATACAACAGCTTATTACCGCTTAAATGGCATTGGTAGTTTTTGAAAAAAAGTGTTGTTAATTAAATCTGCCACTGGTAATTTCTGCTTCAATACGGCTATTTTGCTTATAACATTTTTTTGGTGCCGGTAAGAAGTTTTTGTGCCTTTTCTCTATGGAGAATGTTTCATTATTTTTTGGTATGTGTGACTTTAATCAGTAAAATTTGTAAGCATATGGGAAAGTTGTTATGAATTGTGTCGGTTATATGTAAGTCTCTTTAAAAAAATTTTAATATTCATAGCAATAAAAAAGCAAATATTAGGTTTTTATTTAGAAAAATGGACGGGTTTAGTAATTGGTTGATTAGAAGTTTTAACCAACTGTTTTAGTTTTTTCAATGAATATCGTGGAGTGGAAAAAAGTAGATATTAAAATACAGTTATTTATTATATATCTAATTATTATTTAAGCAACTTGTAAAGAGATCAGTCAAATTGGTATAATAGTCCGGAAGTGTTTGATGATTTAAATGTAATGAAAAGATGATTTAATGACATTAATTACTGAATATAGAAATTTAAGTGAAGTTTCAATCAAGAAACCTGTTATCGATTATTATGGCAAATTAAGTTAATTTATATTCAATTTGATAACAATAATGATAATTATAATTATAGTTATGATGATGCAAATGATGCATGACAGGAAAATATTTTACTCAGAAGGAAAACTGAATTACAATCTGAAATTGTGTACATATTCAACATCTACTACTACATATTTACTACATTTATTTTGTTATTGTGTACATATTCAACATCTATTTCTACATATTTACTACATTTATCATATAATTGTGTACATATTCAATTCAACATCTACTTCTACATATTTACTACATTTATCATATAATTGTGTACATATTCAACATCTACTTCTACATATTTACTACATTTATTTTGTAATTATGTACATATTCAATTCAACAAATACTTTTACATATTTACTACATTTATCATATAATTGTGTACATAATCAATTCAACATCTACTTCTACATATTTACTACATTTATCATATAATTGTGTACATATTCAATTCAACATCTACTTCTACATATTTACTACATTTATCATATAATTGTGTACATATACAACATCTACTTCTACATATTTACTACATTTATTTTGTAATTGTGTACATATTCAATTCAACATCTACTACATTTTTACTAAATTTATTTTGTAATTGTGTACATATTCAATTCAACATCTACTTCTACATATTTACTACATTTATCAATAACAATTTTCATGCCTCTTGAAATTCAGGGTTATAATGTCTAAATTATTCAAAATCGTGTAATTGAAAATAGAAACTGATATAGTTGAGAACGATTGAATATTTCATATAAGACAATTATAATTGAATAACATTAATTATTTTATTTTTTTGATACTTACTCTTTTGTTTAATTACTTCAATGGTGTAAATAATTCTATTTCTTATTTAGTAGACTAAATAATAAAATTCATTTGATGATGTAAATACTTGTATTTATTATTTTATAAACTAAATAATATTATTCATTTGATGGTTTAAATAATTTTATTTATTATTTCTTAGACTAAATAGTATTATTCATTTGATGGTTTTAATAATTTTATTTATTATTTCTTAGACTAAATAATAATATTTATTTGATGATGTAAATACTTTTATTTATGATTTCATAGACTCGGGCTATTCTGCTCCTTGTATATCGTGTGTACACTATTCGTATAATGAACAAGACAGTAGTTGTCATTGTTTTTAAGAGTGGATTAGATATATCTCATTCTTTCGTATAATCATGTGTTGTTATCATTCGATGTTAAATATATCTCATTTTTTGTATAATCGTGTGTTTCACATTAAATATATCTCATTCTGTTATATAATCATGTGTTGCTATAATTCCACATTAAATATATCTCATTCTTTGATATAATCATGTGATGTGATGTTATCATTACATGTTAAATCTATTTCATTCTTTTGTATAATTGTGTACTCAATTAATAAAATCCATGTTTCAAAAGTGAAAAGTCAATAGCACATGTGTGACAAGTATAATCAGCGGATTGCTTTCAATGTCAGTAATGTGTTTTTCAAAGCTTACGATGTGTTCTCGTTTCAGGTAAGAAAGACCGATTCTTGGTGCTGTGTTCGTTCGTATGGAACAAGTTCTACACTTTTCTCAATCTGACGAGCGCCATCTTGTGGAGATTCGTGGAAGTTCATATATTCAAAGTTACGGCTACGACCATATTTATTTGCTGCATCACCGAGGTGCGTGTCGTTAAGTGCACGTGTTTGTTTGCTTGCTTGTTTGTTTGTTTTGTTGTTGACTGTTTTTCCTTGCAGTTTATCTCATCATGCTTTTCAATGTGCTCTTTTCTTTTTAATATAGAAGTGATTTGTTTCATGTATGATTTTAGTCATGTGTAATGATTGTTACATTGCATTATACATTTTATACAGTGATGTTACAATGCATTATACATTTTATAAAGAGATGTTACATTGCATTATACATTTTATACAGTGATGTTACAATGCATTATACATTTTATATAGAGATGTTACATTGCATTATACATTGTATACAGTGATGGGCCAATTTCATTGAAATTATTCTTTTATATGCTAAGTTAAAGTCCTGCGGTTTCTTCGCATTGATTGAGCCTCTCGTTAAAAATCCCGGCTCAAAACGGTTCCGTTGGAGCATCATTATGTGTATTTTTTTTTATTATTTTCTCGGTATTATAAATAAGTCGTTAGAAAAATTTAAAAATGAAAATGTTAGTTTTTTTTTATAATTTTCTCGGTATTATAAATAAGTCGTTAGAAAAATGTAAAAATAAAAAATGTTAGTTTTTTTAATTTTCTCGATATTATAAATAAGTAGTTAGAAAAATATAAAAATAAACATTGACTGAAAATGTTAATATTTTTTTCTTAAAAATATCTTGCATACGACCAGGTGTCAGCATTGAACACATTACTCGTACTTGTCGTCGTAATCCTGCTGCCGTTCCCTCGTCTCCATTCTGCCATGCTGACACTCGAGATGATACTGTCGTCTGCCATTCTCCTCTTCAAGATGATATACCAGATGGATATCATCGTCGATGACCTCATGTCATCTAACTGCTCGTCTGTGAGGATGATTACGTTGATTTCTTTTTTTTTAAATGATTGTTTTGATTGCTGATTAGGTCAAAGGTTGTGTAAGGAGTCAAGGTCATGTAAGAGGTCAAGGTCGTGTTGTGAATAATTGTGGAGACATTTAAATATTTTACGTCACTGCTTGAAAATGCTTTATTGTTTTAATTGCTGTATATGATTTAATTACTGATAAATATTGCTGTATAGTCTTTCAATGAATGGTGATGATACTGAGTTAAGTTATATATATAATTAAATATAATAATAATTATATACATATAAATATATAAGCATTATTAAATAAATGTATTTCAAAATATTAAAACTTTGAAAGGAACCTAATTACAATTTCATTTATCAGACGGAATCACATGCGAACAACAGCAATGTAATTTTAAAGAAACTGAACAATACCGATTTCATTGGAATCCACAAGGTTGTAAACATGGCCAAATATTTGATGGTAAGTATATTTAGGACATTTATGCTTGGTATATATTATGCGTGAATGTATTTAATAATGTCGTTTTTTTTCATGTATTTTTTGTCTGAAAATGTATCAGCTGATTTTTATTCATTGTACATATCATATTCTGTTATTTCTGGGTGGTTTTTTTTGTCACTTCTTGATGGTTTCTGTTTGCTTGTATCCATGACTAAGGATGTCTGTGATTTTTTATTGTTTTTTTTCTCATGCTAGTGTTAGTGGCTTACTAGGCCTTCTGGCATTTTTTCAATAAAATAAAAAATAAAATAAAATATCAGCTGATTGTTATTCATAACATTGTACATATCAGCTGATTGTTATTCATAACATCGTACATATCAGCTGATTGTTATTCATAACATTGTAAATATCAGCTGATTGTTATTCATAACATTGAACCTTTTTGTAGCATTCATTAAAATATCGAACATCCTTATCAGAATTTATTTTCGACACTTTTCCATTCTATTTGAGACATCGCTTTCCATGCCAGGCTGGTATGGGATGTTTTTCCCACATTGGACTTCCTTTTCTTTTCCTGGGACAATATCAGCAATTTTCATTGCGAGCTACTCAAAATCTATATTCTCACCAAGTTTATTTTCTTCTGCATCTCTTTCGTTTCCAGAATCTTCGTACAAGGAATGTAATAGGAGTGTATTTAAATCATTTCCTTTCAGTAACATTATAGAAATCAATTACCATTTCAGATCTACATCATCATGATACTCATGCTCAGCTTGGAGTCGATCGTCCGCTACCACCAGACGCAGCATTACAGACATCCGAAGCACGAGAAACCCATGGACGGGATCGTATTCATCAACGTCAAGCGCGTACACGCCGATTTCGGGTTGACTCAGTGCTTCAAGTTTTTCATCAACTACTCGTTCTACAAGTTCGGAAAAGAGGTTGCCTGAGATCTGTTGATGATAATTATTCATCTGTTTTGAATTATTCGTCTTTACTTGATGAGATTGTAGTTATTTTGTTTACAGGAAATTTTTAAATTATGTTTTTAGCTAAGTTACTATTAAAGCCATTTGGTCAACAATGACTGCAGCACCATATATCAGTGTAATGCGAATTTTTAACATACGCTCATACATACATACATACATACATACATACATACATACATACATACATACATACATACATACATACATACATACATACATACATACATACATACATACATACATACATATACACTTACATACATACATACATACATACATACATACATACATACATACATACATACATACATACATACATACATACATACATACATACATACATACATACATACATACATACATACATACATACATACATACATACATACATACATACATACATACATACATACATATACACTTACATACATACATACATACATACATACATACATACATACATACGTACGTACGTACGTACGTACATACATACATACATACATACATACATACATACATACATACATACATACATACATACATACATACATACATACATACAAACACACACACATACATACATACACACAGACATACATACATACATACATACATACATACATAAATTGAAAATTATGTATGTTGATCTGAATTATAATTCATTTTATTCAATAAAAAAAACGGTCTTTATTGTAATTTGACGTTCGTGCATATTTGCAGATGTGTTTCATCGTAACGATGACAACGATGGTCGTCAGGCTGGACATGTACTCGGTGGTTTACGGAGTTTTCCTCGGCATTCTCCTGCTCCTGAACCGACGTCAGTGCGCTTTCGTTTGGCCATTTTACATTGTCATACTGGTTGTACTGCTCATCGCCCAATATCTTTCTTGCGTCGGTGCACCGCCTGCCCTGTGCTGGGGTGAGTATCTGTTTGCTTGCATTTAAATATTTTTATGCGTTCTGTGGGGTTGATGAAATGAAATGTAACTTGATGTATATCATTGATGAAATGTATGTTGATGTATATCATTAAGTTGATGTATATCATTGTGTATGTTGATGTATATCATTAATTTGATGTATATTATTGATGAAATGATGATATGTATGTTGATGGATATCCTGGATGAAATGTAAGTTGATGTATATCATTGATGATATGTATGTTGATGTATATCATTGATGATATGTATGTTGATGTATATCATTGATGATATGTATGTTGATGTATATCATTGATGATATGTATGTTGATGTATATCATTGATGGAATGTATGTTGATGTATATCATTAAATCATTTATATTTTTATTTAACAGTCTACCCATGGAGCAACTGTTCATACATCCACAGGAATCTGCAAATCTTTCTTTATCTTCCTGATTATGAGAACCCACCATGGCCACATAAGCTTATTTGTATATACCTTCAATTATTAACTTTATTGTCTAATTACTTTTATTAGAATAATTACTTTTTAATTGGATATTTCTGATTTTTTTTCTCATAGTCTTGTCATTTTAATTGAGTAGCTATATAATTGATGATCTCTACAACAATACAAACCTTTATCATATTACAACAATACAACTCTTTATTATGTTACAACGATACAAACCTTTATTATATTACAACAATACAACTCTTTATTATATCTACAATGATACAAACCTTTATTATATATTATATTACAACAATACAACTCTTTATTATATCTACAATGATACAAACCTTTATTATATATTATATTACAACAATACAACTCTTTATTATATTACAACGATACAAACCTTTATCATATTACAACAATAGAAACTTTTTATTTTATTACAGTGCTTATATTTTCCCTCCATTCAGGTGACTTTTTCCAGTTGTTATTCGCATGTCTGCAGTGGAACGTTTTCCACATTGAAGCCAACAAACTCCAGGATTACGGAGGCGACGACAATCGCAGCATTTACGGACGTCTCATGAACAAGGACAAGAACCCTCAGAGAGATTTTTTATCATACAAAGAGTTTGCTTCTTTTCTTCCTGTATTATGTACATATATATATATTTAATGTCATGTGATCAACAAGTTACCTTTTAACCTTTCAGCTCCTACCTGGATTACATAAAGATGGTGGTCTTCTTTTATTCGTTCTGGGTGACACTGATGGTGGTATTCATATCGGGGATGTCCCGGATCAGCCTCTTCTGCATGGGTTATCTTATCGGGTGTTTCGTCTTCCTGTGGTTTGGCGAGGGCATGCTGTTGAAACCGCTGAAGAAGTTGACACACATGTGGGTTGTTTATTTGTTTTAAATGTTAATTTATTAGCGTTTAATTATTTCATAATGTTATCATTATATATATATATATATATATGCATATTTAATGATTGATTATTAACTTATTCGAAAATGTTACCGTGTTTTCGATTCAGGTGGATGGGATTGCTCATGTATTGTTATCTTGTGCTGATGGCAAAGTGTGTTCTCCAGGTAGATATTTTAATATAATTTTTTGTTCAAACAAGTTGAATTCATGATGATCACTGTTGAACAATTTTTTTTTCATAATTATTCGTATAGCTGATTGGCTGCGTTTATTTGTCTGCACTTGTTGATAGTCACTGCTGGGTGGTTCAGTTGTTCAACATTGTTTGTCTCCGATCCACGAATTACGTTGCCGACGGTTAGAGTTAATTTTTTTTATTCTTTTATATTTGATCGAGTGAGTTTGAGAGTTTCGTTGCTTTCGTTTGTGGGGAGGTAATGAAATATGACACATTTCGATTGTGAATGCGAAATGCGACAGGCTTTTAAAACCATGTATTCTGATCATTCATGACACTGCTGCTTGTGCGTTGTCAAGATTCTTGCTCTGCAATGTCATGACACTGTTGCTGTGCACGTCATTATAGTTCCTATATAATGTTATGACCTATAACTCTAATTCATTAAATTTTACTTTTTTTTTATATAAATATGAAGGCTATTTGAATATAGATGAAAAAATTAATAGAAAAGATTTGATCTAAAGGTATGCTGAATGTCGTACTGCTTGTCTTCATGAATGCTACTAGTTAGAATTATTACTTTCATGTGGGGCTCCAATTAAAAAAAAATACAATTGACATGTGTCAAGCAGATGTTTTGATAGCATTAGATATATATTATTAGGTAAGAAAATAACAGATCGAGACAGTTTTTTAATATTCCTGTAAACCTTGCCAAATTGCCTCGCTAGCGATTCGTAATGTTTTTATTTTTTTATAATAGTTTATAGTCCTTTACACCAAGTGTTTTAAGACTCTAATGGCCGTATGTAGGAAGCACTTAAGTACTTCCTGTCGTGGATCTGAATTTGATCCTTTTTACTTTTCCCTCCTCCTTTCTTTAGGCTTGGGACTGGCTCGCAATTAGCGAGGCGGAGTAGATTCGTAATGTTGAAGTTTGAAGTTATTTATAGGATGGTTTTTCTCTAATTATGATTCTGGTTTTTATACTTCTTTCGAATATTAACTATTGACCTCGCAGATAATTTGAATTGTCTTGTCACTTGTCTTTGCAGATTTATTCACTGACCCAAACACGCAAATTACTTTTCAACGACTTTTTCTAAGAGTTGACGCCACTAATTTTAATGTAATTAGGTCACATCTTAAGAGGTGTTCTCACTTTTTCTCGGCCACCCTGTATATCAACATACATAATTTCCTATTTCTGTATGTATGTTTGTATATATGTATGTATGTATGTATGTATGTATGTATGTATGTATGTATGTATGTATGTTAGCAATTTCGCATAACTCTGCGGCGGGTAGTTAGCAGTCAGCAGTTGATATAATTAGAGCGCATAGGCATGTAATAAAAGTTATTAAGCAATTGTACACTGTCAGTCCTAAAGATTATTAAACGTTTTACTTAGAATATTATGCAAGAGTTTATCCATTTACATCAAACATGCTAGATTTATTTTTCACAAGAAGTCATGACGTAAAATGTAGTGATTTTAATTTGCTTGAACCAGGTTCGATCTAAAGCATTTAATTTTTTTATATTGCTGAGCAGGCAGGTAGAGCAACCACATTGTTTAATAATCACATTTAATCATTTACAGCGATTGAGATCCCAGCTTGATTGAACCTCCTATAATAATAGTAAAAATCGAAAACGTTCTTCATTTAATATCTGACATTTCTATTGAAACAAAAAAAACTGTCATTTTTGATGGGCTATTTTTAGTATATACTAGCGGGGTACCCGGCATAAAGGACATACCCACACACACACTGACAGTCATTTATAGATATAGATAAAAATGAGTTTATGGATGTATGTATGTCCTTTATGCATTGCTACACCATTCATCCGATTGTAATGACATTTTTACACTACCTTGAGAGTCAATGGGGTAAAGTTTTTGGGGAAAAATGAAATCGGTCACGAAATGAGCAGAGCAGCGAGCGAGCGAAAACGGGAACTGGAGAATGAGCGGGAACGGAAAAGCAACCAAGAGCGGGAAAGGGAACAGGAGAGCAAGTGTAGAGCGAGAGGGAAAAATGATAGAAAAATTTCTAAAAACCCTGAGCAATGCCGGGTATCCCGCTAGTAATAATAATAATGATAATATTAATATTAATAATAACTAAATAAACAAAGATCAGTTAACAAGTCCTTTAACAACGGAATTGCAGTCAACTTCAAGGACGTGACTAGAAGCAAAATTACGAATGAATTTTTTTATTCCAAAAAAAAAATCAATGATAATTGTCAGCAATAAGGTCATCGAATCATTTAAAGAACATAATCCAATTCATATCTGATATAGTTGTTCTTATCGTCATTTGATATTCTTGGATATGCTGGAACAAGAGCATCTTCCATTCCAATATAAAGTGAATTGTAAACCTTCCAGTAAACTTCTCTGACCTTTCTGGCTGGATGGTAAAGACCCTGCAAAAGATATTGTAGGACTTTCGTTGGTCCCAAACAAAGTCTCATGCCTTCAACGGCAGACTTGAAGGCCTGGATGACGTGAGGCGAGGTTTCGAAAATGTTCGGCCATATGTGGTTCATCAAATGAGTCATCGCATCTTCACAGCCGAAACCGTGAACTCCCAGTCCGAGATGGCCGATGGCTGTCATGGCTGTTTGTCTGTGCACAAGATCTCTATCCATGAGCGCATCTTCCAGGAGAGGAGTGACGGCATAGACGTAATCCTTGCTCATTTCTCCGATGTATTCGAACATGAAAGAGAGAGACTTGAGCACTCCGTTCTGTACGTTCAACTCTGGCACGCGGTATTCGTTCATCAGGGCGGGTAGAACGGTGAACGGGGAGCACGTCTCTGCAACGATGGCAATCGCGACCGTGGTGCAGACACGATTCTGGCGCTCTTGCACTTTGAGATTGTTAAGAAGTGTCGCAAAAACGTCGTGAGGTCCGATGGCTTTAGCGATGTAGCCAAAGTTGTTCACGGTTGCTCTTCTAATAACTTTCTTGTGAGCTTTCAGCAGCTCAAGCAACTCGAAGCAAATTCTCATCCATTCTCGGGGAGGGACAAACTCTGCACCTCTGTCTGCAATGCGACCGACTAAATCGATGCAATTCTCTTGTACTTTTTCGTGCCTGTTTTTCAAAATGGGAGTGAGTCTCGGTAGAAGATCTTTGATGGAAGGAGTCATCTTAATCATTCCAATGGCATTCACGATTGCCTTCAAACCTCCAACGATGCTGCCCAACACTTCAGGATATTCTTCACCCAGACATTCGTACAGGATCACACCCATACGACCCAACAGTTTTTCCTCCTGGCACAATTGCATAACATTAGCAATTCTCGCAATGAGATCGGCTGCCTGTTGTCTCACTTTGGCGTTTTTATTATTCAATCTGTAACGAATGATACCAACCATCTGCGGAATGAATGGCTTGATTCTTTTGCCCAGAGCATTGAGAATGGTTGCAACCCCATTGAGAATAACACCATCCTCTGCAGTTTGTTCTTGGAAAGCAACAAGTACTCCATCGATCAGCAATTCTTCCAACCTCGAGTCAACATCTGCAGCACCAAGGTTGGCTATGATTTTCTCAATTGTTTCTAGAACCATCTTCCTGTACTGCTCTGATTCATCTTTCAAATCTTCAACTATTCTACTAACAATCTCTGAGACTCCAACTTTGTTAGCAATTGCTACTGTTGTGTCCACAAGCTGTCTGTAATTTCTTTTATCGAGAGCCATCCTTTGATTCCAGAAGCTCTTGAAGAAGTGAGGCAGAACCTCGTCTTTGATGTATGAAGCTTCAACACCATCTGTGGAACAACACTGCTTGACAACTATAAGTACAATCTTTTTCATCTCTTCGTCCGGGGATGGGAATTCTCTTATGAGGATCAACATCACTTCTTTTGTGTAGTAATTCGAGAACTCGCTGTCCATAAGCTGAATCAAACATCCGATAGCCTTAAGAAAAGCAGCTAAGCCCTTTCCTCTGTGTTGCTTGATACCTTTCCAAAGTGGTTTTAATACACTGTCAAATGACTCGATACCATAAGGAGTGGCTGCTTCGGCTAATGCAGCTATAGCTAGACCGGTAATTGTCCTAACTTTTTGCTGTTCGTCAACCAGACCGTGTTCAATAATCTCTACCAAACTTCTCAGGTGGGGCAGAACAGCACATCCACTATAAATTGATATCTGCTGAACGATCTTGATTCCAGTGTGCCTGGCTTGCCAACTTTTCTTACTTTTACATACAGCCTTCAAAAATGGCAGCATCGAGGGAATGCCGAGAGCAGAGGCCACAACAGCAAAAGCCCTGGCAGTAGTGTTTCTTACGTATTCGTCCATATTGTCGATATCCGGTCTCATCGTCGAAATCATGGTCGCCAAACCAGCGGCTTTGGCCAGGTTGGAAATGATTTCTCTGCCTTCGCCTCTAGCAATATAATCTTCGTCGATGAGAAGAGGTTCAATCACAACAAGGATTTTGTGAACGTATGGTCGAACGAGATCGTCAAGTTTATAGAGAATTCTGTCAATAAGTTTGACAAGCAAGTGACGTTCCTGGTCTTCCAGATTTGGAGACATGAGAAGCGGAAGAATATGATTAAACAGAGCTTTAGCACCAAACTCTCTGGCTTTGTCTGTTATTTGACGGGTTGCAGCCTTTCTCATGGGCGGAGTTCCGTTTTTTATTTTAAGAAGCAGTGCCAAGATCTTTCTTTCTTTCTGCTCCTCGGGTGGAAGACTATTTTCGTCGACGTCGACCAGCAACTTGTCAAAATGCTGCATGTCATCTGGCTTCAAGATAGGAAGGTTACCCTTGGGTTGAAGGTCAACAACATGGGTCTTGCTATCTGGTGTCTGCATCCTGAATCCAACTGGTGTTCCAGCAAATGGAGTCGGCGTAGCTAAGAGCTTTCTTGATGGAGTACGGATCGGCATATAGCCAGTAGGGGGTTGTAAAATCGTATATCCTACAGGCAAGACCGCATCGATTTCTTCATCGGTGAGTGGCCGATTCCTCTCGTCCAATTCTTTCTGCATGCTCCATACTTGCATCTGTTCAGGTGTCATTGACACCATGTGTCCTGGTGCTGGTGTTGCCATTCCCATTGCTTTCAGCCCAACCGGCGTTGCTGCTGAAGGAGTGAATGCCATTGGGGTCATTCCACCTGGTGTTGCCCCACCAGGAGTGGTGCCTCCAGGTGTGGTCATGCTGGGTGTCATGCTTGGAGTTGCATTTGCAGGTGTTTCATCCCATCTTGATCTCTTTTTACCTGCTGCAGGTGTAGGAGCCTCTTTAATCAAATCAATTCCCGTTCTATCTGCTTTTGGAGTCTCTGCCCATCCTCCATGACCAGGCGTTTCTCCTCTTTCGGTTCTTGGAGTTTCATCCCAGCGATTTTTACGAGCACTCGGCATCATCTGAGAGTCACGGCCGGGCGTTTCTGCACCAGGCGTTTGACTTCCTCTCAGTGTTGCACCTGGAGTATCATCCCATCTAGCATGTGATGGCGTTGCAGCTTCATCCCAGTTTCTCTTAGCTTTCGGTGTTTCATCAGCAGTCTGATCCCACCTTCTCTTCCTCAGCTGAGCCACAGGCGCTGCAGCGACTGATGATGATTTTAATGTGCCATCTTGACTTTTATTCTTCAACTGGTCGATCAGGGCTTTTTTCTGTTTCTGCTGCTCATTTTCAGTCATAATATGAGCGAACGTCCTCCGTTCTGACGAGATGTCCGGGGTTTTCCCTCCCGCAGCAAACGGGTCGTGTCTCGCAGGTGAAATAACCTGCTTCCTCCTTCTCATCATGTATTCATTTTCTCTATCGACTATTTTAGGAACTCTGTGCTCTGCCATAGGATCAAAGTCTTTTTCAATTCTTTGTGAATCATCGATTTGATCATCTTCGTCGTCGTCAACATCGTTCTCGTCGAAAACAACGTAGTTGCTCAACTCGGATTTCTTGTTAGAGCCGTAAAACGACGGCAGCCAAGCATCTCTTTCATTACCATCCTGACGATTTCCATTAGATCTGGGAGCCATTTTATGATTGGTCAAACAAAATGGAATCACTCACTTGAACAGGCAAATTAAATTCATATAACACAAATTACTCCACTTAGGTTCTTACTAGGAAATACATATATATTTATATATATATATATCATTAATAAAAATATCTTATAAACACACACACATATATATGTATATGTATATATATATATATATATATATATATATATATATATATATATATACATACATACATACATACATATAACGTATAGCTGCACAACGGTTTTTTTCAAGCACACTCCGTTGAAAATAACTGCCCACTTGGAGTTAATTAACTTTTTGAGTTTTGCATTGATACTTTTAAACGTTTTCTTTTCACCTTTGCAGAAACAAGACCAATCTACTACGTTCTTTTGACATTTCTATATTTTATTAAAACGAGCTGAACGGCCGGTTTCAGTTTAAAACGATCTTCAGAGCTAAAAAAGCAATATATGAATTTTAAATAAGGAAAAAAGAAGTTAATTGGTATAGTTTGTGTAGTCGGGACAAAGTATAAACACTGTAAACAAATTATGTGAACGACGAAAAGGGATGGCTAATGTTTTATGGCAGAAATTATTGTCAATATTTGTTACAACATTTTCAAGTAGAAGACTCAAGGCATTAAATGATATAAGATAATAAACAGAATATAAACGAGCACTACAGTAAACTTATAAATATCTATTTGTATCGAATTAAATGAACGCGTTACTAGCGACGTTTACTAAGTCGTTTTGTTAGATTGGCGCTAGTGAATAAATGTGAAAATGGATTATTGCTTTCACAACCATTTTCTGTGGCAATCCCACTCATTATCCCCAAGAGCTGTGTCTGATGCAACGGACCATATATATATATATATATATATATATATCTATATATATAAAAGAACATGTCCTGACTGACTGACAGATGACTGACTGATAATCAACGCAGAGCTCAAACGCCTCATCCTAGGAACGTGAAATTTGGAACTTATATTACTTTTATAGCGTAAACATCCGCTAAGAAAGGATTTTTGAAAATTTTGCTCCTGAGGGGAAAAAACTGGAAAACAAACTTTTTTCTAAACATTTTTTCTAAAAATTTTTTCTGAAATTTGGTATATAGATTCTTTTTGAAAAATAAAAAAATATATGTTTCACCATTTTTTGAAAATTCGGTTTCCCGGACCTCAAATGTGGGTTGGAAAATTGGGTTATTTGGTTTTTAAAGTAGCTTCTACTCAAAAACTGTTAATGCTACAGGAGTAAAAATTAGTATTTTGTTTCTACTCCAAAAATAATGAAATACGTGTTTTAGCATTTTTTGAAAATTTGGTTTCCAGGACTTCAAATGTTGGGTGGAAAATAGGGTTATTTGTTTTTTAAAGTAACTGCTACTCAAAAACTGTAAATACCACAGATGTAAAAATCAGTATTTAGTTTCTATTCTAAAAATAAAGATATACGTGTTTCACCATTTTTTTACAAATTTGGTTATAGGACCTTAAATGTGGGGTGGACAATAGGATTACTTGGTTTTTAAAGTTGCTGCTACTCAAAAACTGTGAATGCTACAAAAGTAAAAATTAGTATTTAGTTTCTACTCTAAAAATAATGATATACGTGTTTCACCATTTTTTGAAATTTTGGTTTTCAGGACCTCAAATGTGGGGTGGAAAAAAGGTTTCTTTGGTTTTTAAAGTAACTGCTACTCAAAAACTGTGAATGCTACAGATGTCAAAATTAGTATTTAGTATATACTCAAAAAATAATGATATAAGTGTTTCAACATTTTTTAAAAATTTGGTTTCCAGGACCTCAAATGTGGGGTGGAAATAAGGGTTATTTGATTTCAAAATAACTGCTACTCAAAAACTGTAAGTGCTACAAATGTAAAAATTAGTATTTTGAAGTTTTGTGCCGGTTAAAAGTAGCTAAGTCCAGTTTATCACCGGCCTGGTCAAGCCTTTATTTTAGAGTTTTCACACGGGCCAGGCCAAACCTTAAATCAAGGTGGGACGGGCCGAGATTTTTCACCAAGTATATAGATGTTTTAGTGATTTTAGGGTTTTATTTGGGCCGGGCTAAACCTGAAGTCAAGATGGGACGGGCCGAAGTTTTTCATCAAATATATAGAACTTCTAGGCCTGTAAAAAGGGGCCGGGCCTAATTCAGACGGGCTGTGCCGGGCCAGGAGTTCGGGTTTTTAAAACGGGCTGGGCTAAGTTGTCGACGGGCCTAGCCGAGACCTAAACAATTGATCTCTACTATGGATGCACTGTTCAAACTCTCTAATTTCATGCGAGCGAAGCCGCTACGGGCACTGCTAGTATATATATATATCAATAAATTAAAAAAAAGCAAAACACTTTAAAACGCACATCAAACTCAATAAAATATAAAAAAAATCATAAAATTTGTCAGATGACATACTCATCTTACAATTCTTAATGTAGTTAGTCCCAAGTCTGATAAAATTATGTTTGTGGGTCTAGTTGAATTTTGTAAAAAATTATGAACTCAAATAATCAAAGATGTTCTAAAATGGCTGGTTGGTCTGAAGACAAAGTTTTGAACTAGTGGTGATAAAACCAAAAAAAAATCACAACACTGATTAAATCGTTAACCTCAACATTTATGATCATAGGTGTCGGAGTGGAGTCGGTTTGCAAAATGTCCGTCGACGAGGCAGGATTGTCGTGGGATGCTCTCTGTTTTGTCTTTCTTCTCTTCATGTTACGAATATTCAAGACCTGGTACTTCCAGCATGTCGTCAATGAACTCAAAATTAATAGCAAACTTGCAGCCAGGTATATATATATTTATTTATTATTTTTTTTTTTGGTTTTTATTTATATTTATTAATATAAGTTCTCAATTACCATATATTAAACAAGTGTAGTTTGCTCCAGGTCATTTAAAGATTGTGACTGTTTAAATGAGGAATAAAGATAGATAAAGCTTAATCTCATTAATAATTGGGATGTGGCTGAATTGCATTTCATATTGTCAGAGTTGCATCCATTTTATAACCTCTCCAGGTGCATGTTGGATGTGTTTAAATATGTTATTTTGAAAAATTTCCACGTTGAAACTGTAAACGTAGAGGAATATGCTTTCTAGCGATTCGTAACGTTAAAGTCGAAGTTATTTATAACACAATTTTTCTCGAATTTATTTTAACTTTATTATTCTTCCTTGAATATAATCCTTTTCTTGACTCTAAACTGAATTATCTCACTTTGCAGAAGTTAGCCTGGTTCTGACAAATCTTTTGATAATTCCAATTTCTCCACCAAGACAACTCATTTTCTTATTGAAGACCACAAAAAGGAAAAAGACCAATACCAATTATATATATATACATACATATATATACATACATATATATACATATATATATACATATACATACATCCATCCATGTATATATACACTCAAACACACATATACATATATATACATTAATGATACAAAAATTATACGCACACACAATGTCACAGGAGCACAAATATACATATATACATACATATACATATATATATACATATATATACACACATATACACACATATACACACAGATACATTCATACATAAATGACTATTGTTTCAACACAACCAAAATATGCACACATAATAAAATAAAATAAACAACTATTATGAAAATACGTAAGATGAATCATCTTCATCTTACATATCCCCCCTCTTCGAAAAAAGGAACGCGTTAGCGTTTCTTGATTACATCGTCACTCTCTTTACGACTAAGAAAGTCAGCACCGATGTTTTCCTTGCCTTTGAAATAGTTTACTTTCAACTTATTCTCAATCTCTATCTCTCTGCGTGCTATGTCAACAGGACGGGCATCTCCGAAGATTGCCGAATTCAACTTTCCATCTTTCCCCACCCCTCCATGTTGGCCTCTAGCCAGAAGATTGAGCCTTGGTCTTTCTTTTGGCGGATTCAAAGCCTGAACTTTTGCCTCAACTTTATTTCCTACCTTTGAAATGGCAGACGTGTTTCTTTCCTTGCTTTGATACAGCTCCGAGTTAGCCGACGATTTTCTATAATTTACCCGAACATTCCTTTGTGTGCTGTCGTAGTTAAGAGCGGATTTCTGACCAAAGCGTTTTCCTGCAGCCATTGCATCCAAACCTCTTACTCCTTCGACATTTCCCAGCACGAGATCGCAAAGTAGGTTTTTCATGCACACAACCTCTCTGGTTCCTCTGAACCAGTTTGTTTTGATTTTTACCACTGCTGTTGGAGCTACCCGAACTGTGCCGTCGATCAAAACACAGGGTCTTGTTCTTCCGGTCATCTGACGCGGGTGCACTAATGATTCCTTTACCATTATGGCAGTACAGCCAGTGTCCCTCAAAACTTTTACCGGTTTTCTGTTCACAAACCCTCTGGTTAATTCAAACTTTTCTCCTGAGTGAAAACAACCATCCGCTATTACCGGTGAAAAGCAGCCACATTTTAATTGGACCTCATTCATTTTACCTTCCATCACCATGACAGCGCATGCATTCACTACTCCAGAGTCTTTGCATGGTGGTGTCATGGTGGCCTCTCTACGCGTTTGACACATGACTGGAGCTGCTTGAGTGCCTTGCCTGTAGTCCCTCGCGATCTGTCCAGCGTGATGACAATCCTTTGCCATATGGCCCAGTTTATTGCAATTGTAACAGCGTGGTCCAACCATTCCCGAGTCGATGTCTGGTTGACTACGATTTCTGCTAATCCTGCTTATGTTTTCGACTTTTGCCAAGCTTTTGACTGGGTGAGCTTGATTGTACTTGTTGACCCAGCGACTTAACTCATTGACGTCACCGCTTTCTTTCTCCAACAAATACTCAGCCATTCCCGACGGACACTTTCCAAAGAACTGCTCTTTTAAAAATAAAAACAAATAGTTTTTTGTACCCGCGAGATCCACCCAGCGCCTGAGGTAACTATCCAGTCGCACCAGATACTGTTCCCAAGTCTCTTCTGGTTCCAGCTTTGACTCTCGAAACTTTATGCGGTAGTCTTCTGCCGACTTCCCAAAACGGCGAAGGAGTGCCTCTTTTACCGACTCGTAATCCTGCATCTGACTATCGCTGAGTTGGCCAAACACTTCCAGTGTCTTCGCACTGAGTAGAGAACCCAGAAGCATTCCCCAACTCTTTTTTGGGTGATCATTTGCCGTGGCCAATGCCTCAAAACGGAGAAGAAAAGCATCCACGTCGTCACCTTCCGAGAACTTTGGATATGGAATCTTTGTTCCATCCATTGACCCCTTGCTCTCTTTTGGTTTTTGAGATTCAATTTCCATCTTTTTAAGTTCTAACTCGTGTTGCCTCTGTCTCTCCCGCTCTTCCCTTTCTTGCTGAGCCTTTTTTTCTTCATGTTCACGTTCACGTTCCCGCTCTTCCCGTTCTTGTTTTTTTTCTTCACGTTCTTCTAATCTCCTAACTCTTTCTTCATCCTTTAACTCTTTGACGTAATTCCTTAAATCTTCCCCGGAATAGCCTAGAGCCTGTCCCATCGCAATGAATTTCTCGTCAGACATCTTTCACGAAAGAAAAAAAAAAAATTCGGTCGCTTGTGAACAAATAACTTCAGAAAATATATTTACGGATGAAAATGCGTAAATACGTCGAGGTCACCAATGTAAACGTAGAGGAATATGCTTTCTAGCGATTCGTAACGTTAAAGTCGAAGTTATTTATAACACAATTTTTCTCGAATTTATTTTAACTTTATTATTCTTCCTTGAATATAATCCTTTTCTTGACTCTAAACTGAATTATCTCACTTTGCAGAAGTTAGCCTGGTTCTGACAAATCTTTTGATAATTCCAATTTCTCCACCAAGACAACTCATTTTCTTATTGAAGACCACAAAAAGGAAAAAGACCAATACCAATTATATATATATACATACATATATATACATACATATATATACATATATATATATACATATACATACATCCATCCATGTATATATACACTCAAACACACATATACATATATATATACATTAACCCGTTTTAGACCATCGTACGTTCTACGAACACACTTATTTTTGGCGTTGCATAAAATTAAGTTGTAATTTTTTTTCTGTTAAAAGTTTTTTTTTATGTTAAGAAAGCTTCAATACACTGTATAAAAATTTTTAAATAATTTTTTTATTCATATTAAGTAGTTTAATCTGGGTTAGAATATGAGCATTTTCAAGGTTTTCGACCGATATAACTTTAAAAATTTATTATGCTAATTTCATGAGAGTTATCATAACAAAAGTTTGAAATATCGAAAGAAGATGTACTCAAAAGTAAACAGCAACGTTAATTAAATTTTATTGTGTTTACACTAACCCACAATCTGAACATGTATGAGTCATGCTCGTTCTACGATCGTTGGTCGTATAGAGTACTGTATGCGAACGAGTCGAAACTAGTTTATTCAGCTTATAGGTGTGCAGTGGTTGAATTGGTGATAGTGTTTTTTGCAAATTTCATTCTTCGAATGAAATGTTTGTAAAGTTTAAAAATGAAAGGCGTCAAACAGAACGTTTTTTCACGTTGAAAGAAGCTATGTAACTAATTCTTGATGATGATGATAGCATTGAGGTTGACATACTTGTTATTCTTCCGCCCGGCGCATCATAACACGTGACTGATGAATGAGCAAAGGAAGAAGAAATGTTATTCTTTGTAATATCCGGGAAGGTAGAAGTTGATTATACTAATGATGGGATGGGATTAGACTGTGTCTGTTCTTTGGGTTAAGAAATGTAGGTTGCAAATACGGTCAGTTCAATGCCGCGGCAACCAAAACGCCAAAAACGATTGAAATGCACTTGGACCAAAAAGAGTCATTTGAATAGCCACTTTTAAAACAGTCTATATATAACGAGTTTGAAACACCCCAATGGTGCTTTGCTTGAAAAACCCCATATAGGCTGTTTAGGTTGTTTTATACAGATGAAATGAATTCATGCACGGTTGAAGAAACAAAACGATAGGGAAGATTCAGCAACTGGCCATGGTCATGATCTGGAAAAGGTGAAAACAGTAGGTCGCTACAAGCTGGAAAATTATGGCAAAACACTGTACATGTGGGCCAAGTGCGGCAAACGACTTCATCGGAATTGTTTTGGTGCTTTCCGCACATCCCGGTTCTAAAACGACTATCATGAACTGCTTGACTGATTTATTGAATGTTAAATTTTTGGATTTTATTGAACTGTGTTACTGATAAAGTCAGAAATGTGTTTTTAGCTTTTTCTGTTTATAGCCTAAAATTTATATTATAATTTTTTGCGTTGAGAACAAAAAAAATTGACTTTTAAATATTTTGTCGTTTTCAGTAGTCTATACGACCACCGTTCGAAAAACGAGCATAGTGAATTTTCAAAGTTTTCTTTAAAATAAAAAATAATTAAAAATAAATCTGTTAAAACATAAGCAAGTAACTTAGAAATAACAAAAAAAATAATAGAAATCTAATTAATAAAGTTTTGGACCTAAACGGGTTAATGATACAAAAATTATACGCACACACAATGTCACAGGAGCACAAATATACATATATACATACATATACATATATATATATATACATATATATACACACATATACACACAGATACATTCATACATAAATGACTATTGTTTCAACACAACCAAAATATGCACACATAATAAAATAAAATAAACAACTATTATGAAAATACGTAAGATGAATCATCTTCATCTTACAGAAACAAGCAGAAGTGCTTTAATTTTCGATGGAAAGTTTTCAATCGTTTAACGTTTAATCATTTTCAATGTTTTTTAATCAGGGGTGCTGAATTGATCAACAAGAAGTTGAAAGATGATATAAACGTGGTTATAGAAAAAGAAGAGAGGGTGCTTCAGAACATCAAGTTGAAGATGGATCGCATCAGAACGAAGCATTCTGCATGCATGCAAGAAAGGTTCGTCAGCACGGAACAGTTTGCTGACCACTATACAGGTTGGTGTGCATGTGTGTGTGTGTGTGTGTGCAAGCAGTGTTTGTGCACGCAGTGTGTGTGTGCAAGCAGTGTTTGTGCACGCAGTGTGTGTGTGCACGCAGTGTGCATATGCTTTATTTTTTATTGAAACTTTTAAATCTATAATTTGTTTACTATCCAAGAAATTATTTTTTAAATTGTTTATTTTTAATAATCGCTTAAACAGTAATCAGATCCGGCGACTACTACATGTTCAAAGATGTCGATGACGAGGACTTGGAGTTGATTGACGGCGACACGATCAGCGAAGAGGAGGAGTCGAATAATAAAGAGAGTGATGATTGGAGGAGAAAAAGGACCACTGTTGCTCCTAGCACTGTATGATTTGTTTTTTGTAGTTTTTATGCATGCTTGTTCGTCACTCGATGATGCAAGGTTTCAGATAAGGATTGATTCTTTATGCCGGTTGAGTCAGTAGAACGTCGAACATCAATCTGAAACCTTTCTCTAATGAGGAGTTCACTTGGGATGCAAATGGTCTAACTTGTGTAAGTCCTGTTTGTGGACCTAGTGAAAAGTTAACTACTCTGGAAGTTAGTAATGCAATCCATAAGATGAAACGTAACAAGGCAGCAGGACCTTCAGGAGTGGTGGCAGACATGTTGAAAGCTGCTGGAGCTGTTGGCATAGTGTGGATGACGGAAGTGTGTAATGCAGTTGGAATAAGAGCTGGATTGTGAATGTCTACAAGGGCAAAGGCGATGCATTAGCATGTGGCTCATACAGGGGCATTAAACTGTTAGAACATGCAATGAAAGTTTTAGAGAGGGTTATTGAAAAAAAGAGTAAGGAAGATTGTGAAAATTGATGGTATGCAGTTTGGTTTCATGATGGGGAAAGGTACTACCGATGCTATTTTCATAGTTGATCAGCTGCAGGAAACGTATCTTGCCAAGAACAAAGATCTGTGGATGGCCTTTGTTGATCTTGAAAGGCATTTGATAGAATACTTCGTGAGATAGTGTGGTGGGCTCTGAGATGTCTAGGTGTGGATGAATGGTTAGTTTCTGTGATAAGAACTATGTATGATGATGCAGCGACAGTGGTGAGAGTGAATGGGAAGGAGAGTGATGCTTTCAGCATTAAGGTTGGAGTGCATCAGGGTTCAGTTCTCAGCCCATTGTTGTATATCATTGTTTTAGAAGCCTTAGCACGGGAGCTCAGGGTAGGCTTGCCAATGGAACTGCTCTATGCTGATGATCTTGTTTTATTAGCTGAGACAGAAGATTCTCTCTTGGAAAAGTTAAGGATCTGGCTGATGTGGTGAGGCGTGGAAGACTAAGGTGGCTTGGACATTTGGAGCGTAAAAGTGCAGATGATTGGGTTTCGGCAATTAGAGATGTGGATGTTGTAGGAGTGAAAAGTAAAGGTAGAAGTAGGAAGACTTGGTGAGAATGTGTGAAGAAAGACATGGATGAGCTCGGCCTGAAGCGGCAGTCTGCCCTGGATAGTGACTTGTGGAGGGGCCTGATATGGAAAAAACGTCCAACCCTAGCCTAGCGTGGAAAAGGGACGTTTCAAAAATAAATGATGATTGTGATTTCACTTTCCATGTAGTCCATGTTTTTGGAATTTAATGAGTATAATTGTTCTAGTTGGGATATCTTGAGATAAGTGATGCTTTTGAGTTCTGTAGAAAGTGCTCTTCAAGTATCCGCATTGATTTATTGTTCATAGTTTTTTTTTGGTCTTATTATGGATTTTTTTTTATCTGTACTGATTTATAGTTTTGATTGATATTCTGTTCAGTTTTCAGTGAGCTAGAAAATCTTCAAATTACTTGTCATGCCAATTTATATTTATTATTTTATTCTTTTTTGCTCTATAATTTACAAACGATTTGCATCTTCTTCAAGCTATTGGCCACGGCGTTTTTCGGAGGAGGTCCGAAAGAAGCACTGAGTCTCATCGAGAAAACAAGCAACTTCTCAAGGAGTATGAGCATGAGCTCTGCCAGAGAATACACGACTCCCGATGCTGACATGGTGTGCTTAAATGATTTGTTTCATTTCAGATCTATTATTTTTTAATTATTTCAGTTTTGTAATTCATTCAGTTTTATAATTCATTCAGTCTTATAATTCATTTAGTTTTATAATTAATTCAATTTCATAATTCATTTAGTTTTATAATTTATTCAATTTCATAATTCATTTAGTTTTATAATTTATTCAGTTTTGTAATTCATTCAGTTTTATAATTTATTTAGTTTTATAATTCATTTAGTTTTATAATTCATTCAATTTCATAATTCATTAAGTTTTATAATTCATTTAGTTTTATAGATTATTTAGTGTTATAATTATTTCAGTTTTATAATTCATTCAGTTTTAAATTCGTTAGTTAGTTCTTCAGTTATTCTGTTAAAAACCATGTTTTGTGATCAAAATTTAAAAAATACCCCCAGCAGTCTCCTTGCTCTTTATTGGACGGCACAACTTCAACTTTAATCGGTTCAGAACAGGAGGACACCAAGACCGTGACGGCAGAAGACTGCCTTCCCTCGGCTTCCACCCCCTTCCTCTCGACGCAAACTACCCTATCGGTTCCATCACCCCATTCCCAAATAATCATCCCTGAAGCGTATTTACACCCTCAGGCCGCCGTCCCCTGTACGATAACCCACCAGAAAATGCCGAGGCACAGTGACATCATGCCCTGTCTGCCCGAGGTGACTCTGGAAATGGAAAACGATACGAGCCCCATCGTGACGGATACCAAGGATGTTACCGAGCAGATTGAAGGAGAGGAAGGAGAAGAAGACGGTTGGTTGATTTAAAAATTTCATGTTTTTTTTTTGTTATCTCACATTGTATGAATTGTGTATGTGTCGTTTTTTTTTCAGTTATAAAATCTTATTATTATTATTATTATTATTAAACAGTTGATAACGCAACATATGTCAATCAAACTACATTAGGTAATAATGATGAAATCGCAGTTTTTATGGAACTTGTGAAAGAAGTTTTGAGATTGGAGATAGTTAGAACAGATGAGAAAGTTTAAGTTGTGTACACTGTTATTATCATCATTGTTTTTTTTTTCTGCTCCAGATGTTGACAAAACGACAAAAAAAGTTGAAACCGGGCTGAGGATGTTGAAAGTTGTGTTGATAAGTTTCATAGACACTCTCATTATTAGGATCAACAATTCGACCCGGCACTATCGTACCGTTTCTCTTAAACTCCACGAGGAAAAAGAACTGGAAAAAATCAAGTCGAGAGTAAGTTTGGCAGATGAGGAATGTGTTTTTGTCGTTTACGTTGTTTCTTAGATCGATCATTATACACATATATATTTTTTTGTATTGTACATTTATACATATACATGTTGTATTTATTCATATTTATATATTTTTTGAATGTTTATAGAATATTGATATAATCCATGCGCAGAACATGGATTTATGGCAAGATAGGGAGAGCCCGAAAGAAGTAAATTACATTTAATTGTCGCGGCAAATTACTTTTTTTCATTTCCGTTCCTTCGCTCCTTGCAGGACGTGAAAACGAAGATCTTGGAGCACAGGTGCGAGTCGGAAGACAACGAGGAAGATCAGAAAGACGGAAGCAACAATCAGAAGTTTGTTTGTGTTTTTGTTCTGTTGTTCCCTTTCCTTGCATCTGGAATTGTTTTCCTATCTAAGAGGCGTCTCTTGTTGTGGCTCTACCATCGACGAGGTCGCTTAGTAATAATCTCGTTTGACCTTCACATTCTGTGAACGACGTTTAAATTGTTTTATTTTTCGACAAATTATTCTTTTCTACTTTCTTCGTTTTTTTGTTTTTTAATTTTTTTTTCGTTCGTCGCAAAACTGACACACAAAACTTCTCCAATTTCAGAAGCTCCGTTAAAAAATTTTTCCACTCGTCTTCCTCCAGGGAGGACGAAATAAACAGCCGCAAACGCAAGGAGAACGAATTCCACAACACCATGCCGCGTCTCATCATACTCGTCATCGCCGTGTCCGAAGCCCTGGTCGCCAGGACCGATTTGCTCTGCTATTTTGCCATGATTTTCAACACCATCATGTCTGCCAGCATCCTTTCCATCATCTATCCCCTTTCCGTTTTCTTCTGGGGCATGCTGAGCGTTCCGAGGCCCACCAAGTTCTACTGGGTGGCCGTCATCACTTACACGGAGGTGGGTTGTTACTTCATTGTCGGTTTGTAGGGATGTCAAGGGTTACTTTGTTGTATTATTTTTTTTTTAAATTTTTTTTAACATTTTGTTTTGTATGCTTACAGGTTTATGGATTTTTTATTTTAGAATTCTAGGATTTATTTTCATTTCAATTGAAGATTCTAAATTAATAAATTACTAATAAATTTTGTTCAATTTTTATTTCCAGTTTATCATCGTCCTCAAGTACTTGTTCCAGTTTAATTTTTTCCCGTGGAACAGCAGCAAGGGCCTGCCGAGCAAGTTTCCATGGCCGGTGATCATCGGTATCGAAAAGAAAGAGATGTACGCTGCATTGGATTTCTTTGTGCTCTTCAGTCTCTTCATTCACAGAATGATGCTCAAGGTACTAAGCAACTAGAGCCCGGGGGGGGGGGCAGTCGGAGTTACTTTTCCAATATATTTTCAAAACCCTCTTCCAAAAAGATTTTAATAAACAAATCACAACTTAAATATATTTACTCAATTTATTGTTGTATCTACTGCTCATTGGCTCTTAAGCTTTCATTGGTCATCTCGTAGGGCCTACTAGATCCTCAATATAATTTGAAATATATTTTACTGTTGTTTATGCAAAGTTTATTCTCTGCTGAAGTTTAATGGATTTTTTAAATTTGGTATCGATTTTCTTATATGAAAGTTACTTTTTTGTGGTTTTGGTGGGGGGTGGGAATATGCATGCACACAATACATGGGTTTTCCTTTTTGTTTAAATTCTTAGAAAAGAGGATTATGGACACAAGGTCAGCAAGATGAAACAAAAGAAACTAAATATACAAACAACATTGAAGTCATCACTAAGGATCCTGTGGTAATTAATTATATATGCCAGTAGATGTTTTTTTTTTATTTATTTTAAAATGCCTCATGTTTAATTTAATTTTCATTAGAAAAACTCTAATGTATTTAAGCATTTTTGTTTAAAAATTTTTTTAAATAAAATTCAGTTGAAATAACGTTTTATGTTGATTGTGACATGAAATACGATATTCAGTAATACTTTACTTTTTCTTCGATTTTAGGACGGCAACGCGATATCTTTTACTGCTGGTGACTGCCCGAGTGTTGTGGGTGGTGAGGAACGTCGTGTTACTCTGTGAGTGTTTCGATTGGTGAATGAATTTTTAAGGCTGGTTAATATAACCAACCATAGGAGTTGTGAAAGTAATTGTGGTGGTTATTTTCATTAAAGGGGTTGGGGGTTATTTTTATTAAATGGTTGGGGCTTATTTTTATTAAAAAGTTTGGGCTTATTTTTATTAAAGGGTTGGGGGTAGTGGAGATGAGAGAGAGAACGTGGAACAACAGTTGGGTTGTTGGAGTTGATGATGATGAATAAAATTGAAGGGACAAACATGTTGAAATGACAATATTATAGTTGTAAAGTAAACTGGATTGAGTTTATAAATTTAAGATCTAGCAAATAATGATTATTTATTTACTTTGTTTAATTTATATTTTCAATTTGGTTCAAGATTAATAAATTAAACCAAATTGAATTTTGTTAAAGATGTCAGAAGTTGTTCAACCCGATAAAGTTTTTCTACGTCCACATCACGAACCCGAAGTATTCCGCAGTCAATGACGTCTTTGCTTACATGTTCGCGTGCGATCTCTTTACATTCCTCATCGTTGTCTTCGGTTACAACAAGTTCGGCCCCTCCGAAGTAAATATTTATTCAGCCGACTTTCATGGATCGAACGAACATTCTTTCATTTTTAAATGATTTTTTTTTTCGTTACAGCAACTTGAAGACTCTGACGTCGCGACTGTCATCCGTCAAAGTCGTGTAAGTTTATATTTTAGGTTGTGTTTGCTGATTTAATTTGAGTACCAGTTTCGCAACTGGGGGTAACAGGGTTTCGGCACTTCCCGATTTCGGATACACGTGCGGGTGGCAGGAAACTGTGGGATCCCATATGCACGAGCAGTTCCCGGCGCCTCTGAGGTTCCACAACACTGGAGAGTGCGCCTTATAATACTCTACTACTACTACTACTACTACTACTACTACTACTACTACTACTACTTATATTACTAATGGTTTTAGAAATGATTTAAATGTTTTTTTATATTTTTTATTATATTTTGTATTATTATAATTTTGATTTCTTCTCAGGTCCCCGTGCCATTCCTGGCCATGTTATTAGTGCAGTTCATCTTGATAATCATCGACAGGGCGCTCTATCTCCGGAAACTGATTTTCGGAAAGTTCATCTTCCACATCGTGCTTGTCATCGTCGTTCACGTTTGGATGTTCTTCCTTCTTCCGATGGTCATCACCGACATGTTCGTTGTATTTTTATGTTAATTTTTATTTATTAAATATTTTATTTACTTTCCTACTTTTTATAATCTATATATACATAAAAGGAAATGCGTGTTTGCTCGCTTATCTCATCCGAATCGGAGCAATTTTAACCAAATTTGGTAAGGAGGTAGTCTTCATAGGGGATACAGCTTAGAGAAAATTTTGATTCTGTACCCTAACCGCAGGGTGTATGATAATCCTAAGTTTAGGGCTATGGTGACAACTAGAGGGAAAAAGCAAGAAAGAGAGAGAGAGAGAGAGAGAGAAAGCAAGAGATTGAAACAATGACAGAAAAACCTCTAAAAACCCCAGGCAAATCCGGGTAACCCTGTCTAATTATATATAATTTTATAATATAAATTTACCAGATAGATTAGAAGTTTAAATATATGTATATAAAAAACCACTGAAACCTTTCCACAATAATTCATTTTTTCTTTTTCTAACAGACCATTTGTACAGAACAGAGCTGCACAGTTGTGGTATTTTACGAAATGCATCTACTTCAGTTTCTCCTGCTATCAAGTCAGATCTGGTTATCCTATCAGGATAGTCGGGAATTTCCTCACGAATAAATTTGGATATTTCAATCTTTTCTGCTTTAAAGGGTTTGTTCATTTTTTATTGTTTTTTGATATGCTGCTTTCTATTCGTTGTTGGTTAACTTCAGTATATAAAAAAACTAATACCATCATCTGAAGATTATAATCCTAATCAGATGTACCAAGTTTCTTTTTAAATTGGACATATTTTTTGGTTTATTGACATCCTTCTGAGTCAATTCGGATGAATGAAAAGGATGAAAAGGGATTTTTTAAAGTGACCCCAAGATCAAGCGAGCTTTAGAGCCACTGACTTTGAATGGAAAATTGTAGGAGAGGGAATAAAAAGAAACGTTTTAAGCAAACTGCATAACTCCGAATTATCAACAATTCCAATGAAACAACTGTTTTTTTTATAAGTTGCCTTATTCATTAAAATAATGCAGATTTCTTGCAATTCCATTCCTGCTGGAACTGAGAGCACTGACAGATTGGATGTGGACTGACACTACACTTGCACTGACCAGCTGGTTGCAAATGGAAGACATTTATGCTAATGCATTTGTACTCAAGTGCTGGAGGAAGATTGAACACGTTAGCTTATAATTATTATTATTTTTTTTATTATTATTATTATTATTATAATTATTTCTTTTCTTAGTGTGATTAAAAAGACTTAAATCAGCCAAAATATTATTTTCTGAAGTACGGTTAGGAACGTACGTTGTTATTTTCAAGTTTGTTCCGGAGTTTGTCGATTTCTTAATTTCACATCGAAACAACTTACGTTACCTCACTTTTAAGTCTTACATGTTTACAAATGGTCATCTTATTTTTAAATCTTCAATCATTTCAACTTTCACGGTTCTTGTTGCGATTTTTAATACTTTAATTTTATGTAATTATATTGTAAAATTACATAATCACATAAAAGATTAAATTCAAAAAATTAAATTCAAGGACAGTCCAACTCCTCGGGCAGTTCCGAGACATCCGGTCGTAAAATACGGGTTGGGAGGTCTTGTCCTCTTCCTTCTCATCTTCATAATTTGGTTTCCGCTTCTTCTCTTCTCGATGTCCAACAGCATTTACGAGGCGAATCCTCCGCTGTCTGTCAACTTTAAGCTCAGCATCAGCGGCTACAATACCTCTTCTCAGGTGTGTGTCGGCAAATCTGAACAGATTTTGCTAGTTTTCTTAAACTAATCAATGTTAATTTAAAGGTTTTATGAATTATTAATATTTTTATGAATTAATATTATTTTATGAATTAATAATAATTAATTCTTTATGAATTTCGATACAGCCGATATTCTCCGTGGTCTCTCAGAGAAACCAGCTTCATCAGATTAAAAACGAAGAATATCTCGACCTGAAAAGTTTTTACGTCGAAAAGCCGGTCAGAATTTCTTAATTTTTAAGCTGATTTAAATTTTTATTATAAAAATGCTCGTTGTATTTATAATCCTCTTATATGAGAGGTGTTTGATACATCTTCAAGGTATTCCTAATCACATATGATTGTATTTATTATCCTCTTATATGGAAGGGGGTATGAGACATCTTTAAGGTGTTCCTAATCACTTATGATTGTGAAAAAACACATACATGTTTTATTATCATTAATTACTGAGGTATATTGATGCTGTTTTTAATCACAAGTGGTTATGTCAAAAAAATACATTATTCCCTATGCTGTAACCATGGAGGAGTTGCTATTTTGGGAGCTCCTGGTTTCCGCTTGAAACAGTTTCACCCAGCTGTTACGCCGACAACATATGAATGTGCTGCTGGTTGTTGTAATTTACAGAACAGGAATAATCAATAAACAATTTTTTAGTGAATTTTCTGATTTACTTGACACTGTTTCAGCCCTGAATGATGATGTTGTTGTGTCTGGTGATTTTAACATAAGATTGGAACGAAGTGAAGATAATAATGCTATAACTTTTAACACTATTCTTGCTGATCATGGATTCATTCAACATGTTAAACAACCAACTCATGTGCAGGGAGGCACTCTCGATGCTGTAGCCATTCGATCTGATTCTCTAGCTCAAAGTATTGAAGTAATTGACACTGGCTTTTCTGATCACTTTCTCATCCGATGGAGCTCACTAATAACTCGCCCTTCTCCTACTTATAAGAACTCTATGCGTCGAGACTGGAAAAAATTTATATTCGATGATTTTTTAACTCAGCTTCAGGCTTCTTCTCTCACCCAAGAAGTTACATGCAGTCTGGATGATGCAGTTGATACATATAACAAGGAACTACTAACCATGCTTGATTTTCAAATACCCCTAAAAATGTCCAGGTATCGTCAACGACCTTTTGACTATGACTGTCATAATTGCAAAAAACTAACACGTCGACTTGAGCGACTAGCAATCAAAACAAATTCACCAAATGATCTCTTAGAATGGAAAAATCAACTTAAAAAATACAGGAAACTACTTCGTAGTAAACATGAGTCTTTCTGGACTAAAAAAATTGAAGATGAATGTCAATCAACTCGAAATCTATGGACTTCCTTAAACACAATAACCGCTAGAGGTCAAATACCCATCAGAACAACCTTAACAGCTAATTCATTTCTCAAGTTCTTTGAAAGTAAAACTGAGAATGTACGTGCTTCAACTGCATCTTGTCTTGCTCCACCTCTTGTGGACTGGGCCATCAACTCTTCTCTTAACATTTTTGCGCCAACAAATGTGGATGAAGTGACCAAACTTATAAATAGTCTTCCAAACAAACAATGTTTACTAGATCCGATACCAACGTGGCTACTAAAAAAATCAGCTTGTTTACTGGCACCTTTTTTAACCAGCTTGTTTAACAAATCCTTCATTGAAGGATACCTACCAAAATATTTCAAATCATCCTACATCACTCCAGTTCTAAAAAAACCCAATCTTGACTGTGATGACGCTAGCTCTTATCGACCAATCTCCAATCTGTCTGTCATTTCAAGGTTGTTAGAACGGCTTGTTCTTTCGAGGATAACCAGCTACTTGAATAGTAATAACTTTTCTCCACCTCATCAGTCGGCTTATCGGCAATATCATTCAACAGAGACCGCAGTTCTTAAGGTTTTTTCTGATGCTCTGGTGGCTGCTGATAGCGGGAAAATAACATTGCTAGTTCTCTTAGATCTCTCAGCTGCATTCGATACGGTTGATCACTCTATTCTGCTCCAACGGCTAAACTCACACTTTGGTTTCTGCGGATCTGCACTAGAGTGGGTTGACTCATACCTTAATGAACGTAAATGTCAGGTTAGGGTTGGAGAGGACATTTCTGGTACTTTGCTACTTAACTGTGGAGTGCCTTAGGGTTCAGTTCTTGGACCAACTCTCTTTACAATGTATATAGCTCACCTAGAAAAAATTATCTCCAATCGTGGACTTTGTGCGCACTTTTATGCTGATGATACACAGATCAATGATCATTGTGATCCTGTTAAGGCAATTGAACTCTCGTCAGTAGTTTCTACATGCATTGATGATGTGAGCCTATGGATGTCTTCCAGTCGCCTTCAGCTGAATTCAAGCAAGTCTGAAGTAATTTGGCTGTCAACCAGTCGGATGAAACGTAAGTTCCAAGCAGCACCGCTGAGAATGGGTAAAGATTGGATCTCTCCATCTGTTTCATTTCGCAATTTGGGTGCTTTCTTTGATTCAGACATGCGTATGAACACTCACGTTAGTCGCATCACCCAAAGCTGCTTTTCAACCTTACGTCAAATCAAAACTGTTGCTTCATCTCTACCCCCCCTGGCGCTTAACTTGCTTATTACTTCATTGGTGTTTTCAAAACTAGACTATTGTAATTCCACACTGGTTGGACTCCCGAAGATCTTGACTCATCGCCTTCAATCCGTGGTGAATGCGGCGGCAAGGCTTTTGACCGGTCGAAGACGCTGCGATCACATCACTCCAGTACTTCAAGAACTACATTGGTTGAACGTCAGGTGTAGAATTATCTTCAAAGTAGCTCAACTAGTCTTTAAATGTCTCAACTATTTGGCTCCTTCATACTTAATGGAAGTAATTTTGCCCATTAGTAATATTCAATCAAGGGGGAATCTCAGATCTGCATCTTCAGCTCTTCTCTTCGTTCCCTCTACTCGTCTAAAAAGTGCTGGTGATAGAAGTTTTCCTGCTGCAGCAGCAAAAATTTGGAATAGTCTTCCCTTGGAGATAAGAGCAGCACCTGATTTTGTAATGTTTAAAAAAGAATTGAAACAATACCTTATGAAAATTTAACTTTTTGTTCTATTCATTTTTGTATGTGGCCTTGAAGTCGTTTGATTTACGCCACTTTAAATTTGTCATCAAATAAATAAATAAATAAATAAAAAATATTTATCATCGCAAAAAATACCAAGTATTTATTGTCACAAATTCACAAAGTATTTATTATCACAAAACAGAGAGCCATGGCATTTTTGAATGCCCACAGGGAGGAGGACGTGTACAAGGTGATGGTCGGTGGGACGTCGAGTACCACGTGGGAGATCAGCTACCCGACCGAGCAGAGACTCATCAGGGAGCTCAATGACATGCACAACATGAGTTTCACCGTTGAGATATCTATCACTAGGTGAAGAGATACATCTTACATCTTTATTTCCTTTTTTTTCATTATTTGAACTGAATATCGTTATATTACTTTTAAATGGTTATTATAAATGCACAATATTCTCAAAATTTAAGGTTATTAAAAAATTAACTTTGTAGAACTTTCAAGTTTGAATAATATCAAATAATAATAGCATTATTATTATTATTATTATTATTATTAATCAAAATGTGGATTGTTCTTTAAAGAGAACCTCCAACCAATGGAGTGACAGTAAGCATCGTATCTGTGCATTTTGTTCGACATTTGAATTCATCTGAAAAATCGACTCTCGCAAAGATGATAAACGGATCGTACAACGACTCTGTGTATGTTTTTTTTTCTATTCTTTGAGTTTATTTTTATGCATTAAATGCTGTTTAATGTTGCAATGAACCTATTTCTGTTACAACTTCTAGGTGGCAGACAAAGTAAAAATGTAATTTCATGTGCTATAGTACAGAGATGTTGCAAGTACTTATGGTGCAAGTATGAGTACTGAGTATCATAGATATAGTACTTGATACTCGTTTTTCAAGTACTCATACTCAATACTGGTAAACAGGAACGGGAAAACAACTGTGAGCGGGAGAAAGAAAAACGATAGAAAAACCTCTAAAAACCCCGGGCAACGCCGGATACCCTGCTAGTTGAAGTTTAAAAAAAAATCTAAAACATATTTCCCTCTTATTGTACGAGGTCCATGAAAGTTGCAAAAAGTTTTTAAACAAAATCCAGCGTGCTTCCATGCGGTTCAATTCTTTAGCCTAGCAATTCATAAATAGTTTATTTATATATAAAAAAAAAGTAAAAAAATAGTAAAAAAATATTTATGGAGCTAGATGTACAAAAAAAACAGAGAAAAAAGACTGAAAATCTGGGTAACACAAAATATTTTTAACAATATTTAATAATACATCCAAATCTATCAGTTGTTAGTTTCCGAATATCAATACCTCGTTTCAATTCTTTATGTCTTCTGAGGAAGCCTTGTATAAGGTCTTGATTATCTGACTTCGATTTAACAAAATCTTGAATTTGAATAAGCTCGGGAATAAAGTAATTTTTGAATTTGTAATACTTTTCATATGCTGTAATTAAATGAGTAACCTGTGTTTGTGTTAGTCCGCGATTTTGAAAATCTTGTAACAGAACAGTAGAAATATAGCCAAGATCGGGTAATAATAAAACTCTCCATAGCCCATCTTCTATATTACCACACATTAGCCTCTTTACAAAAAATAGTCTGTATTTAGAATTTAACATCATTTTTATAAACACACCAATGTTTTTTTCTTCTACGCCAATTTTGGACAAATTAGAAGCCAATTTGAAAATTATGTGACATAATATCGAGACTCTGGAGTAATTGTGCCAATAGATTCCTTGATTTAACAACTCAGTAATGATAGGAAGATTGTTTTTTATGTTTGATTCATGTTCTTTTTGGCCTGACATAATTGCTAAACACCATATACATTCTGAATATACGTCACTTTTTCCTATAAGACTTTTCATGGATGCTATAACTCCATCAAAAGTTGAAAAGTTACTTATAATCTCAGACTTTATATTTGTCCGAATTTCAATTTCGGTTCCATCCTGATTTCCAAAACGCAACCCTAAATACTGAAATTTTCTTGAATGCGTCCATGTGACAGGTTCTCGTGACTCAGCTTTTGAATTGCTTATGTCCAAATGAACTAATTTAGGTAATTTGTCTATTATTTCGCATATTAATTGTAAACTTTCTTTATTGATTATTTGAAAACAATTGTTTTCACTTATATCAAGACAAGTTAAACTAGTAATACACGATATTGAGTCGAGCAATTTAGTCAATGAATAACCAACAAACGTATTTATAGCTAATTTGTCAAGACTAACAAACCTGGAAAATTTGTTTATGGTGTTGTTTGCATAACCACAACCAGAGACTCTTAAAGTTTTTAAATTTTCGTAAGAAAATTCAATTTTTAAAATTTCAATTAAATCTTCTTTCCTGATGGTTTCTTGTTTACAAACACAAAGCAGAGAAAGACAAACTAATTTAGGGCAAAACCATAAAAACTTATCTTTTTTGTAATAATTTGTAATATCTGAGCACAAAACATTTAATTCTAAATTTTTCAAACATAAAAACGAAGAAGGGTTTGAGCAAACTTGATGATACAACTTTCCTAGTGGTTCATCATAACAAACAAAATAACCAACAAACGAAATGCTTCTAAATGTACCTCTGTTAACAATGGTTTCTAAAGACTGAGAAAATTTGCTAAATTGAACTTCTTTAAGCATTATTTTGTTATAACAATCAAATTTTAAGAAAATTGGTATTATATAATCGTTGTGTAAATCTATTCCAATTTTAGCACATCTAGAAAGAATTTGTTCAAAAATATATGCTGGCACAAATTTTATCTTATTTTTTACTTTGAAAGAAAAACAACTCATCTCACAAGATTCCTCAAGAAAGGTTTCCTTGAAGTTGAATATAACAAAGTCAATACATGAACATTTTAATTTTTGTGGGCCAAGTAGACCACGATACATTCTTAAATTATTTAAAATTGGCTTGACAAAAATATACAATAAAAAAAATAAATGTAATGTATTGTTTAAATACATTTGCACTGAGCTCCTTTAATAACAATAATAAACATTGACAAAAATTAAATTGCAATTTAACACACAGATAAATTTTATATATATATATATATATATATATATATATATATATATATATATATATATATATATATATATATATATTATTTTATTTATTTATTTATAACGTTCACAAATGGCAGGGCCAACGGCCACTTACACCATTTGAATGGCAATATAAACAGAAAAAGAGTAAATTCGAAACAGAAAACGAAATCAAAAATGAAACAAGAAGACGCAAAATAATGGTTTAGTTCAACGTTTAAGCCCACAGTAAAAGCGGGGAGCAACGACATCACAAACAGGCAAATCAGATGAATTATCATCAACAATACCACCACCATCATCATCACCATCCTCTTCATCAATACCATCATCATCAGACATCATCATCACCATCAAAAACAGGAGAATAATCATTTTCGCACAGTTTCAATGACAGACAAAAAACGAGTTAAGTCAGCTTGAGCGACAAGATACTTGAATTTCGAAAATGTACTCGATGACACAACATGTTCAGGTAGGGAGTTCCAGGCAGCAACGATGCGATTTGAGAAAAAATATTTGGTTACATCAACAGAGAAAAAGTTGGCTCGCAGTTTATAGCAATGACCCCTGGTTGATGGATATTCAAAAGGGCGGAAGCGCTGAGCTAAGTCAGCACAAACAGAGGTCAACAGGAGTCTTCTGTGCTCTAGAGTTTGGAGTTTGAGTATTCCAAGACGTGTTAAGTAAGGTTCATGTCTGAGCGAAGGGATTGCCTTGGTAAAGCGTTTCTGGACCCGCTCAATTCTATCTATCAGGGATTTGTGATGAGGGTTCCACACGGGAGAGTAGTATTCCAATAGTGGCCTAACGTAGACGGAGAAAGCGTTACTCAGCACAAGTTGATCTTCGGATGCAAAGGACCTGTGGATAAGGCGTGAACGTATAGAAGCATGAGTAAAATTTGACATCTGCAAAAAGCTTCACATTGTTGATATTGTCCAGTGCATCATTGATGTAAATGAGGAAAAGGGTTGGTCCTAGAACGCTACTCTGAGGAACACCACTTGAAACATTTGATGATCCGGAATGCGCTCCTCGGTACTGGACATGTTGCGCACGATCATATAAGAAGTCTATTAGCCAAAGCGTGTGTCTAGTGCTGGTTATATTATAAACTGACTAACATGCATTGATAAAATTACAAAACTTTCATTGAATTTTAGAGTTTTTGTTTTATATTTATGCAGTGAAATTCCTCAGATGTTTCCACGATACTTGACGGTTCCGTCTATGAGAAAAATCAACGAAACCGGGGTTTTGGATCTCGGTACGATTTTACTGAAATTATTTTAGCTTTTTTTCAAAATATTATAAATACATTAAGAAAAAGTTTCTTCATAGCATGACAAAAAAGTATTTTATTTCTGAAATCTGAACAGACTCAGTGTAACTTATTACAGAAATTTATTATTATTATTATTATTATTATTATTTTAAATTATTGCTATCAATATTATTGTTATAAATTATTATTATTATAAATTCTTATTATTATAAATTATTATTATTATTGTAAATTATTATTATAGAAATTTCAATTTTTTAATTCGTTCACCAGAGTGGCGTCCGATCATTTTATCTCTCCATCAGAAGAGAGATGATCGGTCTCGGTGGTGGGAACTGAAAGAAAGCTGTCCTTCCTCCCCGAAGACCAGTTTAGACAAGTTGGTGTGCGACACCAGTCACGGTTCGATGGTTGTTACGTTCAGTGAACGCATCCCTAAAGGAGTCCTCACTTTGGTCAACAACTACGGAGTAATCGGTCTCTATGTGTCCGTCATTTTGGTCATCGGTCGTTTCGTGAGGATGCAATCGGCCGGCAACATTCAGTCGATCATGTTCACGAATCTGCCATACGTGGAGCGCCTGTACGGCCTGTGCATGGACATCTATCTCGTCAGACAGGCGGGCGAGTTTGCATTCGAAGAACTTCTTTTTGCCAAGCTGAACTTCCTGTACAGATCCACCGAGACGATGATCGCTTGGACGAGACACCCGAAGCCGAAAAGCGAATGAACGTTTTGGGCCGTCCGAAAAAATCTGTCGAATCTAATCTTGCCGAAGTTTTTTTCTTTTCTTTTTTTTTTTTCTCGCTTGCTGTTGAAAACTACATTCGTCGAATTGTTGCAGTTTTTGTCTCTATTGTTTGTAGTTTGTATGATTCAGCATATTATTATAATGCTCACTCACTTATTCGTACATTCATTCGCTTACTTAACTTTTTCGTAAGGAAGGTTGATCGTCTCAGCATTCTATGTTTTTTTTTTCTTTGCTACTAAACCATCATTTCTTCTTTGTTTTATTTACTGTGCAAGGCTAATTTATTTGTTCATTCATTGTGTGTGCTTTTTCTCACCATATTTTCTTTTTTAGTTTTTGTATTTAGTTTCTAAATTTTTAGCAGCTTTTTTGGCTTATTTGTACAGAGACCTATCATCGTGTTGAATGCAGACGGATTTCTAATCATTCTAATCATGCTGTCATAGTTTTTTTTTTTCTATTGATGAATAACGAAGAAGACTGTGTAGATCTGTAAATATTAGACTCTATTGAACTATTTCCTGGAATTTAAACTCTTAATGCGCACGAAGAAAATTGCCTAATAGATGACAGGGATGAAGGTTTTATTATTATTTTATTTTTAAATTATATTAATTTTTTTTATTTCAAAATTTGTCCCATTGCGCACATCAACTTCTAATCATTATCTGATTGACACATTCGCTTTTAAACTTGTATATTAAATAGCGTGTCTCAATTATGTACAATTTTTGAAATTTTCAAGTGAGTTATTTTATCTTTTTTTTTTTAAAGTTCTGCCATAATCATCCTCATCACCAACCACTGCCGACCAACACTAATAACTGCACAAATTTTATTCTTCTCCATTGGCGTGCGTGCTTGACATATCAAACACGAAATTTTTATCATATTTGTTTTATTAATAATTTACACTAGAATTTTTAATTATAAGTTACCTACTTTATTTACACTTATCCATTTCTAAATGCGTGGAAGTCGTACTTTTTAAATTTTTGCGTGTGTAGTGCAATAATGTTCAATACTTAGTGAAGTACAGCTCACTCGTGTACACAATTGTACTAGAACTACTTTGTTTATTTGCGCTTCACAGATTACAATATTGAGCAATTTAAAGAATAGCCTGGATATTATCTCTTTGGTGTCTTTTGTGCATATGCGTGCTTGTGTGCGTGCATATCCGTGTGTGTGTGTGTGTGATGAACGAGCTGTTAATGCAGCATAATTATGTTTATCGGTTTGAGTTTTTTTTCATAGCGATTTTATCTTGAGCGAACAACTTTCAGACAAAACAAATAGGTTTTGTTAATCGTGTTGTTTATATCATTTTGTGATTTTTTCAGCCGAATCAAAGTGATTTTCCTATTTCGTAACAGTGTTTTGATGATATATATATATATACGCGATGATTGTTCTTTCTCCGGTTGAAATTCTTTTTGGTGTTACGTATCTTTTATTACGCAAATATTCGAAAAATTTTGAGAAAGATGACAAATTATTTTATATCTGAAAAACTGTTGTTCATCTCTTCCTTGCATTCTTCACTCGATGTAAATTGCTTTTATAGCAGCACTAGCTTAAGATGGATGTCTCAAGCAATAACTACTAGAATTCGCTTTGAAGATCCATCAAGTGTGTTGAGTCATGCGAAAAGAGCTGTGCTGTGCGAAAGAATTAGCAGCACAGTGCCTTGATTTCAGTCGACCACGTCCGAATATCGAATAATTACGTATATATATATAGTGTGGTGGAGTTTGCTTGCGATGGATTCACGCTGTTGTATCGTAGCGTGTTTCATCATGTATATCTTTTTCATTCTTGGTTTTTTTGTAGGTATTTATTACTCATGTTCTGAGTAATTTCTGTTTGGGTTTTTTTTTTAGGTATTACTCATGTTCTGAGTGATTTAGGTTTTGGTTTTATTTTCAAGACGTTGCTCAAATTTATTTAGTTATCATATTAACCTTCTATGGTCCAGTTCAGCTATTTCCAGGATGTGGAATTCAACTCTGCGATTTCAAGTCACATCTGGTTTTTTTTTCAATCGTGTTATAATTACTAGTCCTACAGTTTGTATTATTTATTGTGGTATCGTGGACTTGTGCTTTTAGCTAACAAAAAAGTTTTTTAAATAAATTTTTGAGTATTAATATTTTATTTACAAAGTGGTTACGTGGCGGTAATCCGCCTCAGTACGATACGGAGGTTTCAGTCTGTCAACAATTTGAGCGAGCTATTATATGGAACTAGCTGGTTTACCCGGCATTGATCGGTTTTTTTACGTTTTCTCATTAATATATTAAAAATTAATCTTTATTTGCTGATATTCGTTTTATATATAAATGTATTATACATCTCGACCAATCAGTAAAATAAATGACGATAGTTTTGGCATACTTTTTTGAAAAAAGTTTTTTCAAAAAGTGGCTTCCATGACTCATGGCACAAAAGCAAGAGCCAGTAGGACACCACAAACCTATATTTAATACAATACAACTGTCGTGCCATTTAGGGACGCGCCTTATCGAGACGAGCAGATATTCGTGGGCCCATTTTTATACCCACTATGGATGGTGGTCAAGTCGGGGAAATGCGAAACGTCGACTTCTGTTCTACAGGCAAATGACTTACCCGGCCTTACCGCTATACCACAAACACCAGCAATTTACGTGGGTGACGTAAGAGGTTTGCAACAATTGACATAACAAATGTAAAACTGTCGGTCGTGATAACTAAGGTTATGATTTCCTAACTTTACCTACTTGTATAGGAGTCTAGGAATGTGGTCTTCATGTCTAGAAAACTTTTGAGATAATTTTTTTTGTGAAACTCATAGATCTAACATCTTTAAGAGATAAAAAAAATGTTATCTATGGCAACACTGCCGTAATATCGTAGAATGTTGTTTTTTTTTTACTATTTTAATGTAGACCAATTTTCTAGGCTGTAAACAATTATTGACATTTTGTAAAGTTATTTAGCTGCTTAGAATATTATTTTGGACTATCGGCGGTTAAAAAACAATGTCTACCAAGTCGAAGTCCAAAGATCGTTTGAGTGAGGAGTTGACCCACGCTAGGAAAAAATTAGCAGACGCTCTCGGAGTCAACATGACAGTGTTTGTTAATTTATTTGATTTTTTTATAGCTATAGAGATATATCGACTTTTAATTTGTACTCTGATATATCTAAAAAATAACGAACCTTCTCTGCTTGGAAATAAATAAAGAAATATTTCATTTAAATTTTTTTTTTATTAAGGATTTACTGTTCTTTAAACGATTCTGTAACAGTTGTGAATTTGTAAAAAATTGACCCATTGAATATGCAATTTATAAGTCAAGTTTTTTTTTAAGACTAGCAAGTAATTCCAATTGAGACCAGTTGTTACTAAGATTGTTTGTTTAAGTTTATCTGCAGACTATTTAATTGATTTTAAACCTGAACAATATGTTGCAGAAAAAAATCTGCCCAGATGACAGCCTTAATTAATATTATTATTGTTACAATGTTTTCATCTACTTATATAATCTTCCAGCCTTACTTACTGGCTGGCTGGGTTAGACTTTAGTTTTAATTAATTACACACAGCAAGACAGTTAATCATGTGATAGTAATGAATTTTTTTTTATTTCTCTAGGTATCTTCAGTTTATGAAGTCGTGGCTAAAGAAAAAGGTTTGAAACTTTTTTTGTGTTTCAATATCATGTTTTTTTTTAAGAATTTTAAACTCTTAAAATCATCATCATCATTTATTTTTAAAAGCACTAAATAAAATATTTGTAAAAAAAAAAAGATTTCCACGGAGGAGCTTGATGCAGAAGCGCGCTCTCTTATGACTCCAGAATATGGTAGTTTTTCTCTTTATATATTTTTAAAGTTTTTTGTTTTATATCATTGAATAGGTATACTGCAATTTGATTTTTTTTTAATTATATTGAAAGTTTCTCTTTTGCAATTAATAATAATTAATGAATTACCGGGCTTTTGCATAGTTTTTGGTTATATATGTATATTAGCTAGTATAAACTTATTTTAGCTTTTGCAATAAAACGTTTTACTTATTCAATTTACTCATTTTAGTAATTTTTTAGTGAATAGTTTCTACTAGTTTTTTCGATTTGTTTATAAATTATACAAATCTACATAATTATTAAAGTATCAATTGGTTGTAATTTTGCTTAAACATTATTTAACCAGTTCATTTACACAACACCTTCTTGCTGGCTCTGTTGGCGAAATGTCAAAGTGCTTCGTGTTAGTATATTTATTGTCTGTTTACTGGTTTTTGTTTGAGTTCACTTTATTTATTATGTTTCTGCTTTCATTTTTTTTGCAGCAGATGCAAATGGATGCGGTGTGTCGAGAAAGGAGAGGCGTTCGAAAGAGAGGCCGGGAATTCCTTCTACGATGCTCAATTCAGAAATATTCGTCAGTTAAAAATGTTTTTTTTTATATTGATTGGTTGAATTGTTGTAAAATTATATTAGTATTATATTAAAGTAATTTTTGAAGAGATTTATGTTTCTCATCTATTTTTTTTCAATCACCATATCCCAGACTTTAATTTGAGACAAGACAAAGTGGCTTGCCACCTGCAAATGATTCAGCTGTAATATATCATTACCTGTATGAGACATCTTCAACTGTATCATCATCATTATATTTTCAGAGAAGATTTATTCCGGCAGACCCCCTTTCTCATGCACCTCAAGTTCAGACGCAGCCACTCGAACCAGGAGCTTCTATGCCAGGTTTCAGTTGTAATTTTCTAAATTGAAAACGACTTTTTGTGTTCGTTGATGCATGCAAGTTCATTTTTTCTTGTAGTTACGGGAACTTTAATTCAGATTTGGTCTTATGAGTCTACAATTCATTCTGAATTTTTTTATTTACCATTATTTAACTAGATTTACCTGTAATTTAAAAGAAAAGATTTGAAAATATTTCAATTGTTGTGCAAAGTAAAGTGCTGTGATGTGACGTGTTTGATAAATACAGATTGTGCTTTTTTTATGCAAGACGTTATTTAAAGAAAAATTCAAATTTTCATTTTATTTTAAGCAGAAAACAAATTGTTAATATGAGAAAGTGTTTATAAAAATATTTTTAAGTTCTTAAGAAATTCTTCTAATTGGTTACGAATGTTCTAATTTTATTACAACTTTTCACATTAGAATATGCTAGCAGCGATTTGTTCCTGCCTGACAACAGTCTCATCCATGGAAGGATGCTCGTGGCAGCCTGGGAACATGGACTGGAGGCCATCGATGATGATTGCGTACAAATTACTGTACATGCAACAGAGGTATATTTTAAATCCTTCTTTTTTAAATTCGTTATATTAACTTCACCACCGGTTTTGATTGCTTGCTTGCTTGAATGTTTGCAAACCTTGAAACTGAAAATTAACTAACTTCATGTCATCCAATCGAGCTGAAACTTTACTTATGACAATGCATTCCATTAAAGTTTGAAATTTGAGAAAAAAAAATTTTAATTAAAAATAATTATTATTTATGTCTTAAAAGAAAAACAAATCAAACACAATTAAATAAATGTTTCATATATAAATTCAAAAATATGTCATTTTAAAATAAAAATTTGCAATAAATGAAAAGCTGGCGAATCTTGAAAGATAAGAGATTTGTGAGAAAAACCTTGTTTTTTATGGCTTACTTGTTTACCTTATCAAGTTGTTTATCATATAGAGTTTTATTAGCTTTTTTATATATAAGTTTTTATATTACAATTTATAGAATTTGTTGATGTAAATAGTCGATATTGTTGGTAATTTCAAGATTCTTTCTTTATGAACTCGACATAATTTATGAATCAGAATAAATAATTCATTTCTTTCAGATTTTCATGAAAAACATCTTGATGGCTTTGGCTTGTCATACTCAACCTTTTGCAATGAAAGGAACGAGATTCAGGTACGGAATCGGGTCCAGGAGGCTTCTGCCATCAGCGCCATTACTCGATCAGCAAGCACAAGAATGTGATGAGTTAGTTTTGAAATGATCATTGTTGATTGGGTTTATATCTGTAAGTTAAAAGTTATGAGTAAAATTTTTCTTTTGTGAGGTTTTTTAGCATTTTTGATGATAAAATGTGAAATAATGAACCGATTCTTTTTAAATAGTTTGAAACCTTCTCAATGAAGACTGCCTTGTTTTTTACGGCTTACTTGTTATATTTTATTTATTTTTATTTTATTCATTTTATACTCTCACCAAATGTGGTAACCTAGGGATATAGCTAGTTAAAAATGGTAAATTCAAATATCTGAACCTTGTTAATGGTAAAATGAATTTATGTGAAGTTTGGTCGGTTTTTTTAAATTAAATGCCTTACATTCTAACTTTCAGCAATCTTATGTCAGTTGATTTCTCTGAAGACAGTTACACACCAAGACCGAAACTCACTCCCACATTGGCTGAACAAGAGGCAGCTGTAAAACTTTCAAGGGCAGGAGGGGAAACTCTTCCTGGGGGTCACCACGTCACTCTCTTCGATCTTCTTGAACTGCTTCAGGTATTTTTTTTTACCTTTATTTTAGTTCTTCAAGATAATGATTTAACATGCTCTCTAAAACGAAAAAAAAAAATTTCTCATTTTTTTAATTTTTATTTTACTTCTTCAAGATAATGATTATCCAATACTGAAAGAATTAGTTCTATGTGACGTGCATCCTTCACTGTTCATAAAAGAACATAATTTTGTTTTTCTTTTATGATTTTTAATATGAAACAATTTGGTTTTGTTGTTTAAACTTTCAGTCAATTTTTTTTTATTGTATTCAGTCTCAGAAGAACATTATCCATTCCCACACTATCTACACTCTTCTAATAGAACGAGTTATAAACCGGATGAGTCATCCGACTAGAGAAGAAGAAGAGGAAGAAATGAAATTGCACACCAAGAAAGCACCATCGTCATCATCCTCATCAATGTCCTGGACCTAAATTTGATAACTTTTAATAGATCTTTGTACAGTTGCGTTAACTGAGTACTTTTTGTTTTTATGTGCTTTGCAGGTTTCTTACTTTTTGTATGTCCCAATTTTTTATTTGTGTTTATAGAAAAAAATTTATCTTAGTTTTTGTTTCATTTTTTGAGTTCGTCTCTACTGTTTAGAAATTAAAAATGCTCATGTAGGTGACAGAAATGTTACAATGTGTTTTTGAGATACGTTTATCATTAATGCACTGTTTAAAGTTTCAAGAATGTAACGATTAAAGTTTGCGAAAAAATGTAAGACTGCATATTTGAATAGTATTTGAGGGATTCTCCTGTGTCATATAGTCACACAAAGGTCTTTTCTCCTGGGTGCGCCGTTTAGGTATAGACAACAATGAGAAGTCTTTTTCACTAGCTTTCTATCTTACTCATTGCAATAGATATCCATGCCCCTCATCATTTTCTCTTGCCAAACCACGTGTTATCTTATCTGTACATTTTGTGGCAATTTCAATTTATAAAGCGTCTCTTATCGAGCTCAGCAGCTCTTATCTTTTATTCGCAAAGCTAATTTCGGGCTATTAGACAGCGAGTGTAAGTCGAACCATGAAGCTCTCACATTCAAAAATACCAACACAGCTAACCATAGCCCGGTAAACTGATAAACTGAACAGTTTCAGTATATATATTTTTTCATAATAATTTATAGTTCTCTGTTTTAAGACTGAATTCAATATATATATATATATATATATATATATATGAGTATATGAGAAATATCTATGATTAATAGTCTTTGGTTTTTAACATGAGTGATAATATAAATGTTTTTATTGCACAATTCTTTGCTCACGTTGTTTACTTTAAGTTTTCTGCTAGAATTCACGTAGAAGTGTGTACAATAGTTTTTTTTTAATACAACAAAACAAGTTAGTTCATTTGAGTAAATCTTACAATACCCATTGCATTATTCATATTTCAATTGAATATGAATCTATATTCTATTCTATTCTATTCTATTCTATTCATACCAAATTATAGATCTTTTATTTTATTCATTATTTTGTTCAAATCATGTCATCTTATGATATTGTTGTTTTTGATTATCATGTTATTAATGATTAATTAATGTTCTTATAGATAAAATGTCGGCTCTTACATGTACGTATTGTCAAGTCAAATTTGTTGGAGCAAATGTGGAACTGTCATTGAAAGAACACTTCAAGAGCGACTGGCACAGTTTTAATTTGAAGAGAAGAGAATTTGATTTAGGGCCAATCACAGCAGAGGCTTTTAATGAAAGATTACTCAGATTAAAACAGGAGGTTTGTTCAATTAAGTTAGATATCATGTACAATTGGGCTTCCAAAATACATTGTGTTAAGCCCAAGCATTTTAACATTTGTATAAGATTATATTATAGAAATATATAACTACAGATTTTATGGTGTTCCAGGCAAACACCTTAGTACTGTGCAATTAATTATGAGTCATCATATATTGTAAATACAATCTTACACATTTTGTATGCAACAAAAGTTGTTAAATTTATTTATTCTTTTTTGCCTGTTTCTGGTGTTTATGTTTCAGGCAGATCCGGATATTTATTCTATTATTTCTTGGAAAATGTATGATTATAATGTTCTTTGCAATGAATTGAATATTTTTTTTTTAGGAAACAACAAAAACAGAAAAGGCAACATCATGGCACTGTGCCGTATGCAGGAAAAAATTCTCATCCGAGAACACTTACAAAGATCACGTTCGTTCAAAGAAGCACGAAGTTGTAAATAATGAAGATCAATGGGTTGATGATGATGATGAAGAAGAAGAAGAAATCGTTGAAGAAGACGAGAATGACAAAGAAGGTAAGGATGAATAATAATAATACAATTTATAACATGTCATATGTGAATTGTGTGTATGGAATATAAAAAAAAATTGATTCACAGGTGCAGTAGTAATAGGTTCTTTGATTAATTGACAGGCTTAAATCTTTAAAAAAATTTTTTATTTAAAAAATTCAGAGACGGAAGATATTCTGGACGAGAAGCAGTGGGAACCTCTTTCTATTTCCGAGTGTTTTTTCTGCGATAAAACCTGCAAGGATGTAAACTCCAACATTGAACACATGCTGGCAGTTCATGGCTTCTTTCTACCACACAAAGAATGCATCACAGATCTTAATGGTCTCATGACCTATCTAGGTCAGTAAGTTCATTGTTTTTGGGCGCCTATCAGCATAGTTTTCGCTCTCATAAATTTTCACATTTATTTATTTATTTCTTTTAGGCTCAATTATTGGCGAGTATCACATGTGTCTCTGGTGTGGACAGAGCAACTTCTTAACCAAATCAGCGATTAAACATCACATGTTGGACAAGGGTCACTGCAAGCTGATGTTCGACGGCGAAGACTCGGATCCAGAATATTCTAAATTCTATTGCAACGAGTAAATTTTCGTCTTATATTTTATTTTATAAGTTTAGCAAAAAAAGAGTTACCTCTGTGAGAGACTCAACGGGAGTATCACAAGTAAACTCCTGGCTTAAAGGGAGTTTGGTGGGTGGACCACACCATAGTATAGTCTTCTTCTTCTTAAACAACTAGAGGCAGACGTTTAAGGTTTCGACCTCCTCACACCACTTTTAAATCTGATAAGATTTGAATCGACAACAGGAAAATATTTTACTCAATAACACCGTGTTTGTTCAATTTTTAAAACTTTTCTATTTTAACAGAAAATTGCCGGTCTGCTTTCAAGGACCTCTTGATGATTTAGAGCTCACTCTACCTTCTGGTAATTAAAGTTTTTTTTTTAAATCAAAGTTTTAGTTCTTTACCGTCTAACATAAGAGCCGCATTTAAATCACAGGTGCCACCATTGGTCATAGAGAGCTGGTTTCATACTACAAACAGAAGACAGGCCTCGAAAGAGTTTTGGTCTCCGCTAATTCCTTGTCTAGTGCCCCCAAGCAGCACATGTTGGGATGGAATGGTGCCACAAGTAAGCCATACTTTTCATCACTCGGATTTAATTATTATTTTTTTAGTCTAATAATACTGAGCTAAACAGGAAATAAGTGAACAACATTATACAGTTACTGAGTAACTTAAGAGTTTATTGAAAAGAAATGTTTGTGTTGATTTTCTTTAGAGATGTATCTTATTAATCACGTAAATTTCTTGCACCTCTACACAGCTGCCGCGATAGCCAAGCGAATGATAGACATAAAACATGCAGAGAGAAACAAGAACAAGAACATGATGAGGCTCGGTGTAAAATCCAACAAACTGCAACGACATTTCAGGGATCAAACCTTTGGATTCTAACTTCTTTTAGAACATTGTATGCTTGAGAAAATTCATTTGTTTCAGAAATTAATAAATAATACATAAATATAATATTATTTGTTTAATAATAATAATAATATTATTACTTTGTGCGAATTGATTTCTTTTGAATTATTACCTGGGGGACACCGGGGTGGGGGTAGTTCCATTGTTCGTTTCAATTATAATTTTCTCTCGAAACCGAGTTAATGTTGTTTCCAAGAAAAACACTCACGATACATTGGAAGTCCACATTTAATAATTTTCCTATCAATTTTTTTTCAATAACTGATGGCTCTGCAATAGTTTTAATTAAAAATCCATTGTCGAAACAAGCTCGGAAATTTCACTTCTAAAGTTGTCAAAGTAATCTTAATTAGGGGCTTTAAATTGGATTCAAGAGATAATAATGATTTCAAATAAGTTCGTCCGTCAGTGTGCGTCGTGATCGGCAGGATTGAGAGCTGGAAATGTTTTATTCTTGAGAGTTGTAATCTCTTTTTTGAGGTTTTTTATTTCTTCACTTTGAGCCTTGGCAAGTTCAAGGAGTTTGCTCTTTTTGACGATACTCTTGTGTCGTTTCTCTTGCTCTAGTTTCGCCATTCCACTTTTATCAACTGTAGTTAGAATTATTGGATTTATTTAAAATTTAAAAATTCAAGTATGCGAAGAGTTGTGGATGATGATGAAATTCAGTCCAGGAGACTGAGTTGACAGAACCTAACAAGCAAAACTATGGAGTCATGCAAAAGGATTAATGACATATAAGCTCGTTAAAAAATTAAAAAGAATTTTATATAAAATTTTACTTAAAATTCTGCTTGTCTAAAATGATGACAACATAATTAGCAAAAAACAACAACATAATTAACAACAACATAAATAGCAAACAACAACAACATAATTCGCAAACAACATAATTTAGCAAACAACAACAACATAATTTAGCAAACAACAACGTGATTAAAGATCAACTGACCAACGATATCGTGTATCTGTTTCCTTTCAATGATCGTAGTATTCAGCTGTTTCAGTTCGTTCACCAGCTGCTCGTTGTGGTCGTTGATGCTTTTTATTGATTTCTCGACCGATTGAAGTTTTTCATTTTTCAACTCCAATTTCTTCTTGTGATACTGCAATTAATATCAAAATTTGTCATTTTTGATGAAATTAAACTTAAATTGAAAGGTTTGTTGAAAAATGGCCTGAATCATGCAAAAAATTTATTTGAAAGCAACAAATTTGAATTAAACTCAAAGTCTATTATTAGATTTGTGCCACTTTAATGACAGTTAAACATTTTTTTTATTTAATTAAAATTATATCATTAATATTATAAAAATGAAATATAAAAAAATGCTTCACCTCTTTTGTCATGTTGATGGCTTTTTCTAAAGCGATGACTTCTTGACTTTTTAGTTCGTCATAGTTTTGTTTCTTTAAGAACTGAAAATTTATTTCTAGAGTTATAAAGACTAATTAATTGGCTTAATAATCTTTTGACAATTAAACACAGCTTGAGAAATGTAATTGTTAAGTACTTGACTTTAATTCACAGTACTGGCTGATGGGGTTTGATTTTAGTAGCAGCAAACATAAACTTGTGCATATTGCTCACGTTTTCGAGCAATAAATTTTTTCACTAACTTAAAAAAAAACTCATGAAAAATGTATTAATTAATTAATCAACAATGATTACTAACAAATAAAACTTCTTTTGTGACTTTAAAGTTAGCAATATCTTTCATCTTATTCTTCAAATCTTGCAACTGCATTTCCATCTTCTTGTGTTCCCTGTAAATGTTTTCAAGTTTCTTTTTCTTATAATAATCTGCTACTCTAATTCTGCTTTAGTGTTGTTTTTAGGAACCACCCATTTATGACATCCATACAAAACGGGAAGAAATATGAACAAAGAAGACACATGTGGACAGAGGAACTAGCAGCGTATATTAGGATTTAGAACCATTAAAGAACAGTTAAGTTAAGAAATAAAATTACATGCTAGAATAGTGGATTTAATATATTATATATGACGACCCCTGTTCAACATAAAAAAGTATTTACCATTCTAGCTGAACAATGCCCTTCTTGAAATCCTTGCTTTCAATCATAGTAGCAATTTTATTTTCTCCCAATGCCTGTTTAACACCATAATTAAAAAATTGAGTTTGCAATTTTTAATTTCAAGTGCTTGAGGCTGCATCAGAAACAACAATTTATAAAAACCTTTATATTTTTATTTAGCTCTTCAATCACTTCCTTATTAATGAGAAGACTGCTTCGATAGTTTGGCAAAAAGTCTGCAGTGTAAACCTCTACCTGACCTTGCTTGAGGAGTAATTGAAGTTCCAAGTTCCGATAAAATTGATGCCAGGCAAACTGGAGTCTAACAAAAAAAGAAATAAATTAACACTCTTAATTATTATGCAGAAGATTAAAAATACAAATAAGTTCAAATAAAATCAAATTTGTTTATATGTTATTTATTTAAGTAAGATCACCAAGATGAACATTCCAATTTTTTTTCATGAAATGAAATGTAAAAAATAAACAAACTGACTGATTAATGCTGTTGAAGACATCGTCAATCTCTTGTTTGGCCTTTTCAGCATCCGATTGCAGCCTTGAAACGGTGTTTTGCATGTCTGCGATCTTGTGGGCTTCATTTTTCAACTGGATAGAAAAAAAAATTAACTGAAATAAGACACATACTAAATAGATGGTTTTTTTAGAATGCATGTCTGATGAATACCATGACTTCTTTGAAAATCTTTTCATGCCTGTAAGTACAGAGTTGCTGCCAGAAAGCTGGATTAAGGCCTTCAGGCATGTTCTTACTGCTGTCAAGATCCGCCATAGTGATAGAAACGATAGCGTGGTAGTCTTCGGCAGTGTTGTAGACAGCCGAGTTTCTCAACGCAAACGGTTTATCCGTCACCGACAGAAGAATTGTTACGTCTTGACTGGATATGTCTAGCTGTTTTCCTTTCAATCCCCTGATGGTAAAAGTGTGATAAATGCATTTTAGATGAGCATAAAATATTTGGTCTATAAGTTTGAATAGCACATGAATCGACATGGTATGCATATGTGAAACAATTCATAGAGATTCACCTTCTGTTTAAAATCATTCTGTTCCACAAAAGAAAATTGTAAACCACAACTTGTACATTTGACCTACTTGGGCCGTTTTTTGTACTGCTTGAAAAGGGCATCGATGTGAGTATGGGGAACTTCGTGGAATTCCTTCTTGAACATTCGCTCGTGAACTTTGTCCTCGTCCACGTGCGATTCGTACATTGCCTGAGATTCATCCAGTTGTTTCCTGGCTTGCATGGATGAGATCAGTGCTTGATTCTAATGAGTTCATCATATATATATATATATATATATATATATATATATATATATATATATATATATATATATATATATATATATATATATATATATATATATATATATATATATATATATATATATATATATATATATATATATATATATATATATATATATATATATATATATATATATATATATATATATATATATATATCTCACATTCAGTATAGCAGTTGTTAAAAAAATTAAAATTCGAAAGATGCTAAAGAATAAAGATTTCAATAAGACAAAGATACAATTATGTAACCGATTTTTCCTTTGCTTCTTCCAGCTGATTGAATAATTGACGTTCTCTAATGTTCAACTGCTCTTCCAGCAGTAGAGAATATCTAAGTCGATAAATCTTTAATTCTTCCTGTTTTTGGGAGTTAATGAATTTTTTATTGGGCAGCCACAAAACAATGTTTTTTGTTTGTAATAGACAGCTTTTCTAACGAGTTCAATTTTAAAGTTATGAATATTCGAAAACAAAATTTGAATGCAACCTGCTGGATGGCCGATTGAACGAGTATTTTCTTGCTGATCAAAAACGATAATTTTTCATCAAAATCATGGATTGTGTCGGACACGAATGCCTGAAGTTTTTTCAGCTCAACTTCCAATGACTGGAAAAATTATTTCAAAATATTTAAAATTAATTTAAACTAAAAAATTTGATAAAATATCAAATAAATTTATAAAAATCTACGATATAAAAATATTACACCATAGTCAATCTTATAAAAAGGCAAATTTAAAAATATTTATTTGGCTAGTAAACAATTGAAAAACACATATCTATCTCTTTCGTTTGAGGGCGCATAATACGACAATTAAAATTATGCCTAAATAACAAAATAATAAATTACTATTTGAACCATTAAATAAAAGACTTAAAATAGAAAACATTTTTTATTATTTATTTAATAATTTAAAAAAACCAACTTTTTTATATTTCTCTCTCTCTTCTTCCAATTCTTTCAAATTGATTTTATACTCACTGACAAGCTTCCTGTCATCTTCCGTCCATTTATCTTCCGGCTTTTCAACCATGCAGACTGGCATCGGAATATCCTGCAATAAAATAAAAACATGCTTGCAAAAAAACCAACAAAATTATTAGAATATTACACCATAGTCATTTATCATTATCACCATCATCATCATTAACATCATCATTATCATCATCATCATCATCATTATCATCATCATCATCATCATCATCACCACCATCACCACCACCATCATCATCATCATCATCATCATCATCATCATCATCATCATAATCATAATCATCAAGAACATAAATTTTCCAAGTTTTTACATCCAAAAAATACTGGCCAATTCAATCTTAGAGACAAATAATAATTGATTTTTATAGAAAACATGCAGTTATACAGTGAAATCTCATCTCAACAAGACCTTGCTAACAAGACAGTCAAGAGCTGTAGAAATTAAGTATTTCATAAAAAAATTTCATCGTTTAAATTATTTTTTTAAACACTTTAAAAAGTATAATATCAGTTCTCTATTAAATAAGAAACAATTTATTTTATTATAATATTCCACAGTAACAGAACCTCAAAACTGCAAAAAAAAACCTTTTTCAATTCATCTTCTTTTTTGATCTCCAGCAATCCTCCCATCATCAACTCCAATCCTCTCTCTCTCCAATTATCTCTCTTTTCTCTTAATTTTCTCTCCTCTTCATATTTCTTCTCCTCTTCCTGCCTCTTCCACTGTTCCGGAGTCAAATACTTATCCACTTTGACCTGAAAATATCGTAGATATAAATATTATCGTCTTTTTTTCAGCGACATTTTTCTAACAAGCAAAAAATCATGAAATTATAACAAGGATTTCTAGCTACTAATCGATATAGAGCAAAAAATTCTAATAAAAATGACATGTTGACACCTACGAAAACGAAAGGTTTGTGACGATCAAAAATTTAATTTATAAAAGCAGATTTTAAAGAGAAAAAAACTCAAATGTGAACAGAAGCGATAGAAAAGTAAGAAAGGAAAAGAAAATGTGAATAATAATTCATTTCTTTTGATCTGATCATCTACATTCTACATGTTTTGAGTGATAGCATGTAATTCTAGTCTTCTTACTGGAACGTGTTTAACATAGGTTCTCAGTTTCTTGAACAACTCAGTAGAGGTTTTAGGAGCAACCTGGGTTGTTATTATAAATCTAAATAGTTTAGTTATCGTTAAAATTATTAGAATGAACGTAATTTTTATGTAATTTAATGACTATTCATAAGATAGAAGACAAAAACTATGTAGGGTCAAAAATGGTTTTTGCTTTAAAATCGAGTGATGGTTTTTTTAAACAAAAAAGTTAATAATATTATATTATAAGATTAATTCTTCAAATTATGTTTATAATTTAAATACTTGTAATACCGCTGATGCAAAATCAATTTTCAATTTATTAAAAAAATATAGAAAACTGAATGACAGAATAAAAACATATACTATTTATATATTTACACAGTATATACAATTTTGTGTATATGCATATATATATATATATATATATATATATATATATATATATATATATATATATATATATATATATATATATATATATATATATATATATATATATATATACAAAATATGAGCATGTGTTTGTTTTATAATAGCAATAATTGTTAGTACTAAATAGTTAAAACAGTAATCGTTTAACCGTAAATAATTACAATGATTGTTAGTACTAAATAGTTAAAACCGTAATCGTTTAATCGTAAAACTACCTCGTCGTCAGAAGTAAAAAAGAGCAACTCCGGCCTTTCTGCGGATGTCAATTCAGGATCCGACACCACCTCATTGGAGTCGATGTCTTTCAAGATCTTTCTGATTCGCTGATTTTTTTCCTTGATTTTTGCAATGTCCTGTTCTTTCTTCACGAGTAGCTGATCAAATTCTTTGTTGAATGCTGTTTTTATTCTATAGATTGCATCCTGAGTTTTTTTTAATGTAGAATATTAGAAATCAATCTATTCTGTAGCTGAAACAAGCTCTTCCCTCATTCAGGTTTGAATACAAAACAATGTTTAGAACAAATATTTTTAAATACTCACCTTCAATAGAACAATTTGTTTGATCTTTTGAAATTTAGTACATAATTCAAACTGGGAATAAAATAAGTCACTGTCTCCACCAACAAGAGATCCTGAAATCATTGAAAAGAAATAGAATCAAATTAAGTTTTTGATGTCTCAAAATCTGAAAATTAAAATACCAATGAACAGGAAAATAATTAAGGAATAAAAAAAGAAAAGAAACGATCTAGAACCTAAACTTCCAGTGATTGTGTTGTGTAATTTTCTATCAATTGAACTTTCTTCTTTCTCATTTTCATCTTCACTTTTCTACAAATAATGTTGTTGTTGCAGGTTGTATTAAATTGTCAGTTGAATGTTGTTGCAAATTGCATTAAAATGTCAGTTGAATGTTGTTGCAAGTTGTATTAAATTGTCAGTTGAATGTTGTTGCAAGTTGTATTAAATTGTCAGTTGAATGTTGTTGCAAGTTGTATTAAATTGTCAGTTGAATATTTTGAAAACATAAAATTATTTAAAAACAATAATGGATTTGATTCAAGTATAAATATCAGCAAAGAGTGCAATATGAAGACAGTATATATATATATATATATATATATATATATATATATATATATATATATAATATATATATATATATATATATATATATATATATATAAATATATATATATATATATATATATATATATATATATATATATATATATATATACTAGCGGGGGCGCCCGGCGTTGCCCGGGGTTTTTAGAGGTTTTTCTAATGTTTGTCTCTCTTGCTCCCGTTTCCTTCTCAGCTTTCCCGTTCCCGTCGCGTTCCCGGTCGCTTTCCCTTTCCCGCTCTATCTTTTGCTCTCAGTTGGCTTCCCGTTCCCGTTTTCGCTCATTTATGTATGTATATGTATGTGTATATATATGTATATAATTCCTGCTCGCTCACCCGCTCCGCTCCGTTCATTTTGTGACGGATTTCAATTTTTTTTCTCTATATTTGATTCCCCTTGACTCTCAAGGTTGTGTGAAAATTTCATTACGATCGGATGAATGGTGTAGCAATGCATGAATAACATACATGCATATATACATACATACATACATACATACATACAAACATTCATTTTTATATATATAGATATTCAAGTGTAAATATCAGCAAACAGTGCAATATGAAGACAGTATATATATATATATATATATATATATATATATATATATATATATATATATATATATATATATATATATATATATATATATATATATAAATATTGCTTTTAAAAAAGACTGTGCTTTATATAAATAGAAACAATGTATTAACAAAACCATGCATTACATAAATTACTGGTGAGGAGCTGTTATGCCCATGCCAAGAATTATATTAAAAAAGAATTTATATAAAATAGAGGCATTGTGGTACTGCAATGATACGATATATTTGAATTCTAAGCTTACGTTTCCGTGTTTAATTTTGCAGCCAGAAAACTTCCAAATCATATCACTTTTTAGTTGGCTGAGGTCAAATTGGGTTTTATTCAATTTTCATATAAGTGCCAGTGTTCAATGCACATCGATTACAACCATCAAGTATGGCTGCTTATACCAATAGTTTTTTTTTTCAAATTGATTGATTGATTGATAGAAAACTATCAAAGCATTTAATATATGGCCATTTATATTATCTTAGCAATTTTGAAATCGATGAATTGGCCGATAATAACATTACCTTAGTTTTACAAAACTTGGAAAATATAAACAAACAGCAAACTTACAACGCTGTGTTTTGATTTTTTGAGAAGAAGCAAATCTTTGCATTTTATTCTCATCTGGAATATAATAATTATTATAATAAAAAAATATAAAAAATATAATTTGCTAAAATTTGAATAATCATGTAAAAACAAAAATTAATAATAAAAAAAACAAAAAATGAATTTCCTTTAATATTTCATATAAAATAAAAACAAATAAATTAAAAGCAATATTATTACAAATAAAACTTGGAAAATACAAATTAACAGAATAAAACTGCATCTATCTGTTCCCTGATAGATGCATTTAAATAATAATAATAATAAATGTATTTCAAAAATAATTTCAAAGGAAAAAATACCAGATCATCTGCAATTTCTACTCTTCTTTGAGCCGAAACTATTTTCAATTCATGAATTTCTTCTTTCGTTCTCTCCTTCATCGGATAGTTGTCAACGAAATGCTCAGAAGAGAAACTCTGCATATAATTGTGATTATTATTTTTATTATTATTGGCATTATTATTTGAGCATTATATATATATAATCATTATATTTTAATTTAACAAGAACCTTTCATTCCACTGACAATAATACAACTAAAAGTTCAAAGAAAATTTAGCGAAAAAGAAAACTTTATAATAAAATTATAAGCAACAACAAACTTTAATTCCTCTGCCCTTGATAAACATTTCATCCCAGCATTCCTGCTTGATTCGTTCAGTCAGATGTTTCTTTGTCGTGTTTTCTTTCTCTTTTTCATCTCTCAACTTCGATGAAGTAAATAATTTTTTTTATATTTAAAACGATATATAATATTCGATAAAACAATTTTTAATTAAAATACAATAGAACCGAAAAAACAAATTTTTATTAAAATTTTTTATATTTTGATTTTTTTGGGATAAAGGCAAACATTTCTTTCGAATTAAAAATTATGCCTTTTTACGAAAAGCAAATCAATATTCAAAGTTTCAGCTCAATTGGATGACGTAAAGTTTGTTGATTTCCACTTCCATATATAATATTCGATAAAACAATTTTTAATTAAAATACAATAGAACCGAAAAAACAAATTTTTATTAAAATTTTTTATATTTTGGATTTTTTTGGGATAAAGGCAAAACATTTTCTTTCGAATTAAAAATTATGCCTTTTTACGAAAAGCAAATCAATATTCAAAGTTTCAGCTCGATTGGATGACGTAAAGTTTGTTGATTTCCACTTCCAAGATTTGCAAACATTCAAGCAAGCAAGCAAACTTGACCAGTGGTGAAATTAATATAAGGCATTTAAAAAAACCTGGCTTTTAAATGAACAAAAATAAAATAAAACAATTTTAAAGAACCTTTTGAACTTCAGCTTCGCAAGCCGCTCTCAGATTTTTTTGTTCTTCGAGGTCCAAATCAAACTCGCAGTGAGGTAACTTTTCAAGTTCAGAAGCCTCCTCGTTGTCATTCATCATTTTTCTTAACTTAATTTATTAAATTAAATAAATAAATAAACCAATACAACAATACGATAAGCAATTCATTAAATAATCTCTGCCTCTCATAGAAACATCAGAAATGAGAATAAAAATAATAAAAAAAGTAAATTATAGCTTAGAGATCTTATAGGTCTTAAAAAAAACTAAAAACATTTTTTTTAATAAAGCATTTTATGATGTTTTTCATCTAGTACGGAAATATTTGCCCCAGTCAATCTGCTGTTTGTTGAAATTCCAAACATGAAAAAAATTACTTTTCTTCTTAGTCTCCTGATTTTCGTTCTCAGCTGCAATTTCAAAGGATTCACTGAAGCTTCCTCATCTTCCAGTGCCTAGAAAAATAAAAAAAAATTAATGTTAGGCATTTTAATTTCCTGAAAGAAAATCAACAAATGTAACCTCGCTGGTTATGTATATAATTAAGTAAGGAAAATTCATTTTCTTTCACCTCATGCTTTCTAACTTCCAGCCAAGAAGAATCCGGTCCCGGTTTAGTCAGTACAGGTGCATATATCTCATCCATTTTAATAGCATATTCAATATCTGCAACGGTGGTCGCTTTATCCACAGTTACCTGGAAATGTCAAATTTAACAAAGAATAATTTCCGGGATTTTTTTATAAATTTTTCAAATAAAAATTTAAATGCATGAACAGTAAATATGCAGTTTATAAATTTAGGTGGCCAACATATGGCTTAAACAAGCAAAAGAGCAAGCAAGCAAACACGGGGAAGTTAATATAAATTTCCGCAACTGCAGTTTCGTCATTATTACTTAGTGTAGTTTGATTGATTATCAATGGTTTAATAATAATAATAATAATAATAATAATAATAACAATAAAAATAATAATAATAATAATAATAATAATAATAATAATAATAATAATAATAATAATAATAATAATAATAATCAAGGATTTAAAATTAATGTAAAATAAATTTAAAAAAAACTTTCATTACAGGACAAAAAGATTCCTTCTGAATGAACGTCTGAGTGAGTGCACCGAGCCTTCCGAATTCCATGTGTTCGTTTCTCTGCTCGTGCTTGATGGAATTGTAAAATGCCGAAACGACATCCGTTTGCATTTTAAACACATCTTGATAATCCGATTCTATCGATGTCAGCATTTGTACTCTGGTCGATTTTATATGGTTTTTTTTATCATTTAGTACCTTTAATCTGACATTACTAAATTTTTAAATTAAATAATAAAAGACTTTTAATAAAGCTCCATATAATAATTATTGTTAAAAGTTTAATTTTATTTTATAATCAAATGCCGATATGGTGAAAACTGACAACTGAAGCGAGCAGAAAATGTTGTTTGATCCAGAACAGGCTATCTTCTGAGAATCTGGAGACATGGCAAGATGTGTTATGCCTTTATTCCAGAAATCCATGCACGGCAGTGACCACAGAAGCTCCTGAAAGTTTATAATTAATTTATTTATTTGCATAACATTCTGTAAAAAAAGAAATACTAAAATAATATTTTATTTTAAAATAAAGCTATTTCAGTTTCCGGTACTGCCTAGTAATCATTTATATAAAAAATAACTTCGAGAATAGTAGCTAAAATACATCGAAATGGTGAATTTATTAATTACACTGATTCAAAAATATATAAATTTTTCTATAGTATAATTTATAATGGTTATAACGAGATTTAATTGACTTGTCCAATAATTATTCAGTTAACTGATTTCAATAAATCAAAACTTACATGACTATTGATATCAATAAATCAAAACTTACATGACTATTGATATCAATAAATCAAAACTTACATGACTATTGATATCAATAAATCAAAACTTACATGACTATTGATATCAATAAATCAAAACTTACATGACTATTGATATCAATAAATCAAAACTTACATGACTATTGATATCGTGTATCTTGACTACTCCATCCTGCCCTCCAGTGACGATCCACTTTTCTGTGTGAGACACCTCCAGGAATGAACACACCAGCTTGTGACTTTCAAACTTATCGACTTTTCTTAAATCTAACATGTAATCATCTTCCTGCTAAAATGGTAAATAAAAATAAATTAATAAAAGTGAGAATAGATCAAATTAAAAAACAACTGAAATAAGCAAAAGAAATTTAAAACTAGAAAAGTCAAAAAACCTACTTGGCAGCCAAAAATAACTTACACATTACACAGCGACACAAGAACGATTAATGTATTTCAGATCAAACCGTTTCAAATTTATGCGAGTGGATAATAATTACAACTATAAATATAATTATATACATACGAAATTTATAATTGTTACATAAAAATAACATAAAACCATTATAAATAAAATCTGCATGTTTTAAAGAACACATTCAAATATTGAGATTACCTTTACAGCTTTTTGGTTTAGTTTTCCTTACAGAACATTTGTATATTTTGGCAAGTGTTAAGTAATTACCATTTAATAAATAAAATTTATAATATATAGAATAAGATGATAAGAAATTATTAAACAAATAAAGACAAACAGATGTCTTGAAGATGTCTTCGACATCAAAGTTGGTAAGCTCCAGACTTTCCAATGTTCCTCTGCCTTCCTGACTTGACAGCATTTGCTGTAATTGTTTTGTTTATTACTCAGTTAATTTAAAAAAAACTGTTAAATTTTGTATACTACATCGAGTTAAGGTAATATATATATATATATACATACGTATAAAGTTTCATGAACAAATATGAAGTTTAAATCATATAATAAAGTGAACTTAAATTACATAAATATATAGTTTAAGTCATGATCATTGAATTTGAGCTATGAATAATCAAATAAAATGAAAATATTTCTAAATCCAATTCATTTGAAAAATTAATTTTGTTTTACCTTTTTCGAGCTTGAAGGATAGCCCTTATTGGCTTTCATGCTTTCGGATAATGTCGTCTGAAAAATAAAAACATGACAGTACAGTTATTGTACAGTGAATGTACAGCGAATGTATATTCGCTGTACATTCACTGTACAATAACTGTACATTCACTGAACATTCACCGTACATTCACTGTACATTAATTCTACATTCACTGTACATTAATTCTACATTCACTGTACATTCACTGTACCCCAACAATGCTGATCAGCTTATAGTTATAAAAGTGAATATTGTTTCAATATTGAATCTGTAAACGGATTAATACATGGTCACTAGAAACAGACTTTTATTTAAAAAATCAACTTCATAGAACCATCAGAAGAGGGCCTAAAAAAAACTTTAAAAAAAATCACACAGACAACATCGCAGGTTGTTAAACTCAAGCTTAGGCGGAAAACGTACGGCACTCCGGCTTCGTCTGTTCTTCTTACGATAAGACATCACAGATGGAGTGCGCGGTTTTGACTTTTTTCCTTCCGTAGGCGGCTCCTCTGTAGATCTTTCGGACGCAGAAATTGAGGGCCTTAGCGATGCCTTAGCGAAACTCATCCTCTGGATGAAACACAATCCAAACATTAAATAACATAATTATTATTATTTGTATTATTAGTATTATAGCTAATGTAATACAATCCAAACATTAAATAACATAATTATTATTATTTGTATTATTAGTATTATAGCTAATGTAATACAATCCAATCATTAAGTAATATAATTATTATTATTTGTATTATTAGTATTATAGCTAATGTAATACAATCCAATCATTAAATAACATAATTATTATTATTTGTATTATTAGTGTATTATAGCTAATGTAATATAAACATACTACAGTCATCTGAAAATTTTCTAAATTTCTAAATTTAAGATTTTGAAATGCTTAGAATTTTATTATAAAGTTTTGAAACACAAGTTGTCAGTTAAAGCACATAAATTTATTCAATATGGATACATGTAAAAATTAAAAAATAAATAAATTTGTAACCTCTAAATTGTTATAATCAGCCACAATGTAATCAACAATATTTTTATTGGAATGGGATACGATGACTCTATCAAGTCCCAGCAAGACCACATCTATTACCGGTACATCCATTGGACATACCACTCTTTTCAACATCGCCAAGTTGAATCTATACCTTTTGTCCACAAGCATTTCAGGTTCTGGAATCAATAAATTCAATTTTAATATATATTTATGCATTATGCATATATAATATATTTATTTAATTAAAAATTTTTATAATTTTTTGTACACTTGCTTCTTGTAAGGGTCTCCTTGTCAAAAGAAACAAAGGACAATAGCTGCCTCGATTCACTGACTTGTGTCAGAACCACAAGACCAAACCTTTTAATACTTTCCGACGTTGATATATTTAGTAGCATCCCTTCAAATTCTAAAACATATAACACATCATCGTCACAACTATAAAAACATCTAAGAAAATGTCTAGCAAATACTGTGAGTAATAATTTATATTAACTTGATTAAAAAACAATAGAGATGTACCCATATAACCGATCACTTCAAAGTTTTTTGAAGGAACTCCACTGAGCAAAAACACAAGTCCATCTGAATATCCGACAGCCATAAACCTGCCATTCTTGAAAAACCTAATTAAAACGCAATGACATCTTCATAATATTTTAATATATTTTAAAATATATTTTAAAATATATATATATAATATTGAAATTGAGTCTTAACCAAAGATTGCCTATAATAAAAAATAAACAAACATTATCATAAATCAAACAAATACTAAAAAAAATACATAATATAGTTTTAAATAAATCGTTTGAGGTGAAAACTCACTTGATGGATTTGACTTCTCCACAGTGAACCCTCAGACAACTCATCCACTTGGGTTCGGCAAAACTGATAAACGTGCCAACAAAGACGACTCCGATGCTGGTACCGACAACGATCATGTTCAACAAACAGCTGACTGCCATAACCGTTACCTGGCGCAAACAAATTACAACATGGGTTTCCGAAATAACTCGATTTAAACTTCATTTGAGAAAAATTGATAAGAAACCTCCATTCTTGGATCCAGCTGAAGAGATGATACAATCTTACCATCACCACCCCAAACGTTCGCCAATCCAGATTTCTTCATTGTCTGAGAATAAATATATTGAAAAATATATACATACATTATACATACATACATACATACACACATACATACATACATACATACATACATACATACATACATACACACATGCATACATACACACATGCATACATACATACCACAAAATGAGTTGAAAACATCGGCAGAATTCCTATGGATATTATTGAAGAATTTTCATAGCTGAACATTTCTATGACCTTTTTAGGATTGCTCAGCATCACATAATACAGGCTTCCCTTTTAAGATGGTTGAAAAATTAATAAAAAACATTCAAAACAAACAATACAAAAACGTATTATTGTACCCAAAAATAATAAATAACTTTAAATCCTTTCATTTAAAGAAATCAAATTCTCAAATTAATTGGAAAAATATAAAATTCATATATTTTAGAATATCGACTTCTTAATTCTCACTTCTTCAGTTCCTATCAGCAGTTTTCCTTGACTCCCAGTAAAACACAAAGAAGAAATCTTCTGGCCAATCATAACAGAATCCAGAAGTTTGTAACTATCAGAGCCAGTCATTTCAAAAAACCTCAAAATCTTATCACTGCCTCCCATAACAAAAAGCTTCTTGTAATACACCATGCTTTTTATCATTCTGGTTTGCTCTTCGAGTTTTGAAACGCTCTCATTCGGAGTCGAAGCTGCTATAATTGAAGAAACTGTTTAATGATCTTTTTGCAAAAATTAAAAATAAACTGATAAAAAAATTAAAACACTAACAAACTTCCTGAAAAACAGTCACCAGCTCATAGTTCTCTGGATTTATCTGCAAAAAAATTAAATAGATATTGAAAAAAAAACAGTATTTAATTCATTAAAAAAACTGAATATTCAATCTATTTAGATTAACAAATAATAAATTTGGTGGCAGAGCGTTTGCCTGTCGATTATTAGGTCGGCAGTACAAGCCTCACCGGCGTCACCAGCGTAACTCCCTTAAGCAAGGAGTTCACTCGCATTGCTAAAGGGGTAGGCGCCTATAAATGGCTGCCTCTGCAAAGAATACTTCAGTGGCCTTGAAGTCCTTTAGGATTTACGCCACTCTAAATTATGTCAAACATTATTATTATTATTTATTATCATTTATTATTATTTATTATTATTTATTATTATTTATTATTATTTATTATTATTTATTATTATTTATTATTATTTATTATTATTTATTATTATTTATTATTATTTATTATTATTTATTATTATTTTTTTGTTAGAACCTTTAAAATCTGTCCAGATCTGCACCCGACGAATAACGTTCCATCGGTTGACCAATACAAACACTGAGGAATGACCTTGACATTGTTCTGCAAATAGTGCTCAAAGTCTTCCAGTTCGGTTCCTGTTAATCCAACTATGCATGACCTGATTATCAATTATGTCTTTGATTTATAATCATTATTATTATATAAAACGATAATTTGTATAGCGCCGTGTGCAGCAGAATCAGCTTAAGGGGTGCATAGTGCACATTAGATGGGCAAATACATTAGAATAAACTCGTTATAAATTATCTTAATCAGGTTTTAAGAAAAAAAAACTATAAGCAATAAACTTTCCTAATAAACAAAAAAATTACAAAACATATTTTCATATAAAATAATAAAAAGAAACAACATGTAATTCAAGAGAATCGTAAGAAAAAATAAATAAGCAATGGCTAAAACCTCGAGACAAAATGTAAACAAAACAAAAAAAGATGAAACAAATATTTGTACAACAAACGACCTCGGGAGGTTGAGAAAAGACTTAACGAGATCATTTGTTGAATAACTGGCCATGACTGAGTAGTCGTAGAGGGCATCTTTTTTAGAGCCATCCACGCAAGGAAGTCCAATGTGTCTTTTGATTTTAATAAATTAGAAAAAAATTATTGAAATCTTTAAAAGTCACTACAGTTAGTTTTAAGCCGGGATGAAAAATTAAGTGAATAAATATTTTGGCAATACTTTTATTTATTTAGAATCTTTAAAACGAGTTCCAAAAATCCTGACTTTAACATTTCGTCAGCTTTTTTACCACACAAACAATGATTGAACTATAACCTCATTTTTGCATCACTGTTTTGATCAAATGTCCATAAGATTAGTTCTTTTTCAGAA
>OZ022238.1:46629709-46667209 GCA_963978895.1 Erpobdella octoculata | reverse complement strand
GGTCTTTTTCGCTCTAGGACGCTGCATTTAAAAGTCAGCGTTTGAAATTTTGAAAAAAAAAGTTTGACAAAACTGAAAAATAATTTGGTATTCTAACAGAACTCGAGCTATCCATCACGAAATTGAGGTCGTATTCGCTTTAGGAGGCTCCGTTTTTAAGAGATACAGCGGTTTAAAGTGGTTTTAAGTGGTTTAAAGTCTTGAATAATTTAAATTGTTAAAACTTAGAAATAACTTCCTATCCTAATAGAACTTGGCCCGACAATCACGAAAAAGTGGTCCTTTTTGCTCTAGGACGCTCCGTTTAGGAGATATAGTGGTTTAAAATTTTAAAAATTTTAAATTGTTAAAACTTAAAACTTATTTCAGATCCTAATAGAACTCAGCCCGACAATCACAAAAAAGTGGTCCTTTTTGCTCTAGGACGCTCCGTTTAGGCGATATAGCGGTTTAAAGTTTAGAAAAATTTAAATTGTTGAACTTAAAATTTATTTCAGATCCTAATAGAATTTGTCCCGACAATCACGAAAAAGTGGTCCTTTTTTGCAGGAGATATAGCGATTTAAAGTTTTGAAAAATTTAAATTGTTAAAACTTAAAATTTATTTCAGATCTTGAAAGAACTCGGACCGACAATCACGAAAAATGGTCCTTTTTGCTCTAGGACGCTCCGTTTAGGAGATATAGCGGTTTAAAGTTTTGAAAAATTTAAATTGTTAAAACTTAAAATTTATTTCAGATCGTATCAGAACTCGGTCCGTCGATTACGAAAAAGGGGTCCTTTTTGCTCTATGACGCTCCGTTTAGGAGATATAGCGGTTTAAAGTTTAGACAAATTAAAATTGCCAAAATGATAAAATATCTTCTTATCCTAATAGAACTCGGCCCGACGATCACGAAAAAGTGGTCCTTTTCTCTATGATGCTCCGTTTAAGAGATAAAGCGGTTTAAATTTAGAAAAATTTAAATTGTTAAAACTTAAAAATAACTTCTTATCTTGGCCCGACAATCACGAAAAAGTGGACCTTTTTGCTCTAAGTTTAGGAGATATATGGGTTAATTTTATATTTATTAGATCCTAATAGAACTTGACCCGAGGATCACGAACCTAAAGTCTTTTTCGTTCTAAGACGCTGCGTTTCGGAGATACAGCGGTATAAAGTTTTGAAAAATAAAAGTTGTCAAAACTGAAAAATTGTATTGGGTCCCAATAGAACTGGGCCCAAGGATCACGAAACCAAAGTCTTTTCGTTCTAAGACGCTCCGTTACGAAGATACAGCGGTTTAAAGTTTTGAAAAATAAAATATTAATTAGATCCTAACAGAACTTGACCCGAGGATCACGAAAATGAGGTCCTTTTCGTTCTAGGACGCTCCGTTTCGGAGATACAGCGGTTTAATTTTTTAAGAAAAGTTGTCAAAACTAAAAACTTGTATTTAGTCCTAATAGAACTCGTCCCGAGGATCACAAAAATAAGGTCCTTTTCGCTCTAGGACGCTCCGTTTCGGAGATACAGCGGTTTAAATTTGAAAAATAAAAGTTGTTGAAACTAAAAAAATTTATTAGATCCTAACAGAACTTGACCCGAGGATCACGAAAATCAGGTCCTTTTCACTTTGGGACGCTCCGTTTAGGAGATGCTGGGACGCTCCGTTTAGGAGATGCAGTAGTTTAAAGTTTTGAAAAATAAAAGTTGTCAAAACTGAAAAATTGTTTTAACCCTAATAGAACTCAACCCGAAGATCACGAAACCGAGGTCTTTTTAGTTCTAGGACGCACCGTTTCGGAGATACAGCGGTTTAAAGTTTTTAAAAATAAAAGTTGTCAAACCTGAAAACCGAAAATGAGGTCGTTTTTGCTCTAAGACCTGTTCAGGAGATACAGCGGTGTAAAGTTTTGAAAAAATTTTTTTGACAAAACTGACTACGTTGGTATTCTAATAGAACTCGACCCAACAATCACGAAAATGAGGTCCTTTTCGCTCTAGGACGCTCCGTTTAAAAGATACAGCGGTTTAAAGTTTTAAAAAAATTGCAAATACTGAAAAATAAGTTGATATTGTAATAAAACTCGACCCAACGATCACAAAATGAGGTCTTTTTTGCTTAGGGACGCTTAGGAGTTACAGCGGTTTTAAGTTTAAAAAAAAAAGTTTGCCAAAACTGAAAATTAGGTTGGTATTCTAATAGAACTTGACCCAACGACCACGAAAATGAAAGGTTTTCGCTCTACGACGCTCTGTTTATGAGATACAGCGGTTTGAAGTTTTGAAAAAAAGTTTGCCAAAATTTTATTCTATAGAATAACAAAAAACTCTAACCCTAACCTTAACAACAAACCCTAACCCTAACCATAACCATAACCTTAACACCAAACCCTTACCCTAACCTTAACCCTAACTCTAACCATATCTCTAACCCTAAACCCTAACATCAAACTATAACCCTAATCTTCATCTTCACCCTAACCCCAAACTTAACACCAAACCCTAGCCTTGACACCAAACCTTAACTTTAACAACAAACCCTAATTCCAACCCTAATCCCAACCCTAACCCTAAACCCTAACCGTAAAACTAACCCTAACAGAACTTGGCCAGATGATCACGAAAATGGGGTCTTATTTCTTAGGGGTCGCCGGACTTTTGCGAGCAGTCCGTAGAAGAATTGTATTCTTTTATAACTCAACGCACTGATCACTAAAATGAGCGGACACGGGAGAGGAAGCGGGAAAGGAAAAGAGACCGGGAGCGGAAGAGCGAGAAGAAGCATGAGAGCGAGCGGGGGCGAGAAAGCGATCGAGAGAACGAAAGCAACCGGGAACGGGAAATCGACCGGAAAAGGAAGAGCTAGTGAAAGCGGAAAGTGACTGGAAACGGGAGAGCAACCGGGGACGAGAAAGCGGCCGGGGGAAAGGGAGAGCAAGCGGAACGGGAAAGTGATCGGGTGGGGGGAAAGAAAGCGGTGAAGGAAACGGGAGCGAAAGAAACACGGATAGAAAAACTTCTAAAACTCCGGCAACGCCGGGTATACCGTTAGTTATTTATATTTATATCTAAGTTCATAACTGTTTTATACAATCTGAAAACACCATAGATTTTCAAATTTTATAATAATATCATTTAGCCATCTATGGATTCATTTATTTTCATAACGACGACAATACATTTAATTCTCGTATATCCGTGGCGATTTAAGTCATTTTAAGTCAAGTAGATTAAAACTTAATCATTAAGATTTTCAGTTGGCTCTTTTCGTTGATGATCTTTTAAATTCTTTTAAAAATATGAGCCAACGAGCGATTTTGAAATGAAATAGTTCTAAATTCTAAAATCTAAGTTTGTTGAAACAGATTTTGTCAAATTCCGCTGCGTACTGCGAATTTATTAATTTTTTCACTGCGTGATTGTAAATTTTGGATTTATTTGTCACCAATAGCCGTAGCGATTATGACTGAAGAAGTTCCTATTGACAAGCTCTTTAACTTTAACAGGTCTTATTTTATTTTTCATCTTCGGACTGGCCCAGTGGCGCAGTGCTAATTAAAAATTAAATTAATCATTCAGACTCTCTCTCCCTCTTTTTTTTTTCTATTCAGTCTATTCTATTCTATACCCTGCCATAGTCACTGATAAATATATGGTAATCTCCTAGTTTAGCAACTTGCACTAATTTTAAGAATTATTCGTTTTTTTAATGAACGTTGACGTAAATGATATTTTAAAAGACTAATTAGAAAAGAAATAATTAAATAAAAACAACAATTATGGCACTTAAGAACATTTAAAAATCGCTCCCGAAGCCAAATAGTTTCCAGTGAAGATATAGGAATATAGGTAGTTAGGTAGTAAAGTTTCATGTAAGCGAAACCCTATTTTTTAGAATCGGTGGAGTAATACAATCTCAGCGGTAATCATGCAGTATAGCGTCCTGAACCGATTTCGATGAAAAATGACCGGTTTTTTAACGTAAATGATATTTAAAACATAAGTAAAAAAAATAAAGACTAATTACAACATAAATAACTAAAAAAAAACAAAAATTATATCACTTTAAAACATTTCAAAATTACTCCCGAAGTTAACGTAGTTCCCGATGAAGATCTATTTGTCAATAGCGATAGAAGTGAATCGGAATAAAAAAAATAAAAATTAAAGACATTTAAAATAAAAAATAGAAAATTTAGGAAAAGAAATGAAAAAAATTATGAAAGTAAAAAAATTGAAAAATAATAGTTTGCTTTAGAAGTACGAGTTGCGTGAGCCGCTGCATGTCTAAAACCGTTTCTTTAAATGCGGCGGTTTTTGCATTAAGAAAAATAAAATAACATTGAAAACAATAAATTAGCAACAGAACACCAAGAAAAAATAAAATAATATAAAAGTAAATGTACTTGGCTGTCTTTGCCGATCATATTTCTTAGAGCAGAAATTCTGAGTTTTAGAGGTCATGTGGCTAGCAGAACCGTTTGGAGAGCGAAAGAGCGAGCGAGAAAGTGACCAGGAAGAGAAGAGCAAGCGGGGACGGGAATGCGATCGGGAGCGGGAAGGCGATCGGGAGAGCAAGCGGGAAGGAAACGGGGGCAAAAAATGATGGAAAACCCCGGCAACGCTGGATCCCCGCTAGTCATAGATAAATTTCCACTCAGCACTCTGATTCCTAAAATTTAAAATGCATATTAAATAATTAAAAATTTATAGTAACTTTTTAAAATGTATTTATTATTTAATTATGTTATTTTATTTCAATATTAACTCTTCCTTGCTTTTCATTCCTTGAATTGTATTACTCCGCGTATCAACACTGCCTTGGATATTTTTGCTTAAAGTCGGTTTTTAGTAAGTTTTTCTGTAAAATACTTGTTCGTAATATGTTTTGATAATGTTCTATGGTTATTCTATTAAACAGTTTTTTAAACCGTTTTTTCATCGAAATCGGTTCAGGACGCTATACTGCAGGATTACCATCTCAGCTATAAACACGATGAAAAGTAACCACTAGTTAAAACACTTAGTATTCAATTATAAATAATTAAAACAATTTTTAAAATAATATAATATATCGGGTCAGGTCAGACCGAAGTGGGTCAGGTCATTAAATTAAGAGCGGTTATGGGTCGTGTCAACGTTTCTGGCGTGTCAGGTCCTGAAAATTTGACCCATGAACAACTCTGATCTGAATTTAGCCAATTATTAGATTAACTCAAAATTTTTCTTCTATTGCACGTACAAACACAGGGCGCAGGAGAAGGTTTTTATGCTCCCTGGATGATCTGCTTGCTGTTCATGATGTTTAAATATAAATTCAATCCATTATTTTCAACAGGTTTCAGGGTGGCTTGAGTTTATTTCTTCTGCTACTGTATTTTCCGATTGGTTTTTGTCTTGCCGTCATTCGGTTTTTTATCGGTCTCCACATATACTTGATTGCATGCGTTTTGCCAAAGAGATCTCTTTTGCGAAGGTTCGTTCCTTTGAATCGATTATTTGAGTATTAATTAGATGTTTCAACTGACGGTTGTTAATTTATATGGCAGGTTTGTTATGAGATGCATGTGTGCCGTGGTTGGTATCGTCGTAGTTCAAGAGGATTGTAATTATTTTGATGAAGAATGCAAGGTTCTCGTTGCAAATTATACAACAAAGTTGGATTATGTACCACTTCAGCTAGTTGTCCCACATCTCATGGTTAATGATATTTTATTAAATATCTTTTTTATAATTTCTAACTATTTTTTAGTGTAAAAAATTTTTTCGTGGAAGATTGACAACATGATTGTTCTATCAAATTTTGGTGGAATGTTATTAATTAGTAATAGAGACAAATTCTAATTCAAGCCATCCAAATCCTAGATTTAAAAAAAATTTAATTGCCAATAAGCTTTGGTATGTGCTGGTCCTGTTGGGATAACTAACAAATTAAAATGCATGAAATATAGATCGTATCTACCAATAATATTGATACCTGTATAAACATATAGTGCCAACTTGAGAATCTGAGATTATAAACGATAGCAATAAATATATTGCTATGTCTTTTCAATCTTTTAATAAGCACTGAAACTGATGCTTTGGTTTATCTGGCTTTCATATTTTATCAATTGTGACCCTGAATCATCAGATTGACTAATGCTTGGCTCAATAAAAACTGGAAAAACTGTTAATTGCGATAGTTCATTAATATCACACCTATTACAGTGTCTTCTCGAAAATTTCCAAGAGTCTTTGTAGTGATTAATGTCATACTTAACTTTATATTGGTTGTACTGGGTTCAATTTCAATGGCTGAAGAAGCCTTTTTCGGGTTCTTCCAGTGAGCAACAAATTCACTCTTAACTGCTCAGATTTTCAGTCAGCTCTGGTTGTCAAATGAGTACCAGCTTAGATGCACATGAGTGGTCCAAATAATAATAATAATAATAACAAATTATCACAGATTTTCAGTTGGTAATGATAGTTGAGAAAATGTGTATTTCAAAAATGGGAAAAATACAACAAAATATCACTTTTTCTTAGCAAAATGATTGGCGTATTTAAATACACTAACTGTGTAGTTTTTTTTATATATATGTGTTGATGTATGTAGTCAATAATTTTATGTCTGAATGAAAAATCTGATTTTCTCTATTTTAAAATACTATAAAATCTCAAAAACTATAAAATATGCTGGATACTGTAAAATCATTTGATAAAGGAAATATTATGATAGAGAAAAGCTTAAAGTTTTGTTGATAAATCATTGTACTTCTCTTACACTTTTGTTTTAAGAAAAATACATGTTAAATGCATTTCTTCTGATTGGAGAAATGTACTGTTTGTGTTTTTTAGTTTTCTGTTTTTCATGTTTAATGAACTGTTTAAAGTATGTCATATTTCTTGCATTAATTATTTTTTTTTTAAATAATTATTATTTTAAACAAATCTGTCACTTTTCAAGGTCTCTATTTGGAATTTCCCTGAACTAGTTACGAAGCTATTAGGATATCATGATCTCGGAGCTCAGTTTGGAAGGGAAACTTTAATTGCTAATGCCAAGAAACACACAGAAAGTGGTTATTACATTAAATTGCCATTAAAATAATCCAAGCTAATGTTTTCATACTCATTATCATAAATAATAAGATTTCTCTATACTGCTCTGAAGGCGCTTCTGATTCGGTCGTTTGTATTTATATTATTTATTAAATTGACATTTTAAATAACACAGACTGCATTATAATTAATTTCTTATTATTAACTATTAATTAGTTATTATATCTTTTTAAGTTTTTTCTAACAGTTTTTTAACACTATTTGTTCAACATAAATGCAAAAAATCATTATAATTGTTATTATTTACTATTCCAATTTAATGCTGATAGTAGATGTTTTTTTTACACACTTTTACTTGACTGCTCTGTCTGTCTATCTGTCTGTCGTCAAATTTTGCAATCGATTTTAAACTAACTTCCCGATGAGCTAGAGACTTCAAAACTTAAACATACCTCCGAACTAATTAACAATGCATTCTATCAAATTTTCGGATCGATTTGACAAAATTTAATTAAATAATTATTTGTGATATTTTCGTCAAATTATTTATTGTCTATGCTAATATGTTTGTTTATGTAGTAAAAAAAATATAAAAGTGTGTTTTAAAAAAACGTTGTTTTTGCTTCACTTGTTTTCTTATCTCTTTCTGTGTCACAGATTCCAACCTTCCACTTCTGAGCTTTCCCGAGGGTGGTACAACGAGTGGAACTTTGGGACTCCTCAAATTCAGGTTCATTTATCTTTCTTTCTCATACTTACAGTTGATCCTTCTTTAGGCGGTTTGGTTCATCATAAAAATCGTCAAGAATAAGTTGCATAAAATTATTAAATGGCTTGTAATCCTACATTGATGACATCTTTCTGGGAGAAACATTAAAAACTTTAGAAATTAATTCATGATTTAATTTATATTTATAAAATTTCAAGGGTTTTTTTTATAAATCTGTGATTGAAATTTCTTTTTCAGTGTCTGGCCGTTTTCTCTGGACGAGCCCGTCCAACCGGTGAGTAGAATGGGTTTTTTTGTATTATTTATTTGTGGCCCTTATAATAGGGATGTGATAACTACTATTTAAATTTTCTCATTTGTTAATTTGTTATTTTAAAACTTTTGAATTTTTTGGAATGCATTGTTATAGGTCTGGCTTCTTTTTATTTTTTTGTTTTCCATCGATAAAAATTTAATTTTTCAAATAATTTATTTTATTCAGGTCACCATAAAAATAGAAAGACCGCTTTTTCATGTAGCACCAGTAAGCGTGTGACTTTTTCTTTTTGACATTTCAATTTTTCTTACTCCCTTGTCCTCTTTTCAGTCATTGGCCGACAGTAAGCTGGCCATTGATTGGTTCTGGTTACTCTTTGTTCCGGTTACCGTTTTTCGTATCAGGTGAAGTTTAAACATTTAATTACGCTGTAATATCGTATTTTTACAATATTAATACGCGTTTGTCTATTCTGCAGCTACCTACCGGTGCAGACGATAGCAGACGATGAAGAGGCTTCAGAATTTGCCAAAAGAGTTCAGAAGTTAATGGCTCGAAAGTTGGGTGTCCGCGGAACGAACCACACATGCAGTGATAAATTTGAACTCCTCAAAAAGCTCTTTTCTGATAAGAAATATCTAGGTATTTTGTTGTTTAGTGATGTTATATGTATCTTTCTGATGTTTATGTTGTTGTTTGCATTGTTTACCACTCCAATAAATCTAAAGGGCCGATAAGATTTTATATTTTAGTGAAGATGTAGTTATTTTACTTTCTCAATTTTTTGATGGTTTTGTTTTATTTTAACAAAATTTATTTGTTCTTCAGCAAATGACCCAAAGTTTAAGAGATCCTCTATGCAATGTAAGGTTGAGCAGGTCAAAGCTGTTCTTCCCCACATATCCGATTCCATCATCAAGGAACACTTAGGTAAACGTAAAACATCAATCAAATCACAAGCATTTTACTGAGATATATTGACTATAAAAAGTAGTGATTTTTATGACAGCCATGACAAAAGACGTGGATCTGACCATCGCGAACATCCTCGAAGGGAAGACGGCATCCAATCAGAATGTCGGATCAGTCGAAAGAAATTCCTCCGTCCAAGAAACATTAAAATCCTCTCACAAGTCTTCTTCTTCTCCTCCTACATCTCTGTCTCCGAAAAAGGTGTCGTTTTGCTTAGTTTGCTTATTTTTCGCTCAATACCTGTCAGGCTCGTTGGATTTATTATATCTTAGTGGTTCGTAAGTATTTGTTGCTTTATTTCTCTGTAGAGAAATTGTTTTATCTGCGGAGTTTTTGCCGAAAGAGCTTCTAAGGAATGGATTCCCCTAGGTTTGAACCCGTGATTTGTTCAATTAGGGAGTCAATCTCTCCATATGTTTATTTCTACCTTCTCTTTTTTATGTAAATACATTTCAATGATTTATTAATGCACACGATATTATAATACTGTTAAGAAGAATTTTGGTGTCATTTTTCACATGTTCACTTAGAGGGTGTCGTTATACGGTAAGAATTGAGGCGTAACTTTATATTTCATGTCTTTTTTCATGCAGAGTGTTCACAGCAGTTCAACGTTCGGCAAGACGAGCAACGAGAGGCACCTTTCTTTTCAAGAGAGGAAGAGAATTATGATAGACCAAGCAAAAGAAAAATATCTCGAAAAATTTAAAAGTAGTCAGTGAAATCTCGATTTAAAATGGACACAGTGCCTTTTGCTATTGTGAACGATATGCATTGCGTATGTATTGTCATCTTTTAAAAGTATGTGTGAAGTAGTGGTGTAGTATGTTTTCTTTTTATAATCTATTTTTGCATGTTTTGATTTAAGTGATGTAAATTTTCTGTTTTAACATCTCTGTTGGATTTTTAATACTCTAATATCTAATGTAAGTTGATGCTATGAACATTTGAATCAAGTTAATGCTTTGAATATTTAAAACAATTTAATGCTATGAATATTTGAAACAAGCAAATGCTTTGAATATTCAAAACAAGTAGGTGCTATGAATATTCAAAGCAAGTAGGTGCTATGAATATTCAAGCAACTTTTTCTTTCCGGTTTCACATCCGTTTTTCCCTGCTTGCACGGGCTGGACAATTGATGTAAATATACTGTATTTGAAGTTCATCGTTCAGACGAATGCGATCTATTGAACTGAGTAAACTATAATTAAAATCTTCTAAGACGAAAGTTCAAAGCTAATCGGCACACTTGCGCATTGCCGATTTCTGAAGCTCGTTTCCCTATGCTTTTCATACTGACAATGTATTCTCTCAATCACTGTATTAGATACGTGTTTCGATTCATCTACCACCTCTACATAGAAGATGACGGCGTAGATGTAGCTTCAAAAAAGTAGCATTGTTGTTGATTATTAATGTTATGGCTATTATCATGAAATGCCCATCCATTGCCTGGTTCTCTTTTGTTTTATTACGACACGTTTAAAATTAGAGTCTTGCGTCAATTCTTCCTTTGTACATTCATGACGTAGAAAACAAGTCAAGTTTCTATATTGTTTGAATTGGTGTAGTAAACTTTTAGAACAATTCTTAAAGAATTAACTTGATTTGTAATTTATTTGTAAGAATCAAAGAATTGCAATGATTAGATTTGAACAGTAAATTGTGACCAATTCAACCGGAGTTTTTCGTCTTTACAGAAGTTTTTACCTCAATTAATAAACATGATTGTTCCTCACAATTAATTCGGTCTCAAAAACATGTTTCACAATTTAGCATAAACTATTAAATTCGCAAAATGTTATCAGCTTTAAATGAACACTAATTAATTATTGATATGGGTGAGGAACAGGGCTGTGAAAGGCAGGCTGATGTCCATTATAGGTCTCGTCTCGTCGAACGGTCCTTCATTATAGCTGTGACAGCGTCGTGAACCGTCACATAGATTTCTACGTAAGCGAGTTTTTCCATTCTCATGGCTTTCTTTAGCTTTGCATAGACGTCGTCTGAAAAATCAAGAAAAATACTATAGAATTTAATATAGAATCGGTTATTTTCTCAGTTCGTCTGCAATCTTAAATTTGGTCAAGTTCGGAATTGTATAGATAATGCAGTAGTCTATGTCTATGGCGTAGACTCATGAACCGCGGTAGAGTCTTTGACTCCTACGCTGGATATCCCGGACTGGAAATCCACATCACGTAACTTTCTTGGTCAAAAAGTTCACTCTTATTACGACTCCGGACAACTCAGTCTTCATCCACTTGTGGTAGTCAAATGAGTACTAGTTTTTCAACTGGGAAGGGAAGGATAAGACTTGGTACCTTTCGGATTCGGATACCTTTCATGGCGGGTGCTGTCTGATCATATATGCACCAGCTGATCAGTAATTCTGACGTTACTGTGTAACCTTCAGTACAAAAGCGATTCTATAAGGAAATTGTCTTTACTTTTACCAACAATTTCTTATCGGGAAATAAAAGATCTTAACCATGTATTTTTTTATAATAGTTTATAGTCCTTTAAACTAGGCGTCTTAAGGCTGATATATCAGTATGTATGAAATACCGAAGTAAATCCTGTCGTGGATCATAATTTGATTCTTTTAACTGTTCCCTCCTCCTTTGTCCAGGCTTGGGACTGGCTCTCATAAGCAATGCCAAATTTGTTGACCATATATCAACGACTACCTCTTATACTAATTTTATAATATGATAATATAAGCAAGACAATTAATAAAGCAAACAAATTGTCTAAACTCACTACTGCATCTGGCCAGGAAAACGGTTACTTTCAGTGATCGGTAGTCATTTATGATCTGTTGTCATGTCAGTTATGATAAATTTTAATTATTAAAAATAAATGATCAACATAAATAATTTCTTATGTATGTATGTATGTATGTATGTATGTATGTATGTATTTTAGAACTTCACGTAACGCTTCACGGTGCTGCAATCATAACCCAAGAAAAGGAATAAAATAGAAATAAGTTGTTATGATATAGGAGAAAAACTAAAAAAAGAAATAGTGAAGGTAAACGCCGTGTAAAAGTTTTGCAAGCTAACTTAAAACCAAGAGAGAACATGCCTGCCTCCCCAAATAGCGTGCCTGGAGGACTGCCCACTAATAAAATATTCATCATCCTCTCCACCAGAAAATCCTGGTACCGTTCCTGGGTATGGGAGTCAAAACAGTCAACATTTCAATTCTGCAGGCCCTTTTTTTATCTATGTGCACACCTCTAGCCCCAAACGTTAAAAAAGAATAATATATATATATATATATATATATATATATATATATATATATATATATATATATATATATATATATATATATATATATATATATATATATTTATAGCAAATTTTGGCAATAAATTTTCTTCTATACATGCTCGAAGAAAAACAGCTCTAAACTTAAAAGAAACAACTTTTTTCATAACACGTTCCACTTTTCTAAACTGTGGAACAAGACGAGCCTCAAACAAACTATTAAAATTCATAGTTAGAAATTATTTTGATTACATATAATGCCGACGCGTTTCGGAGAGAAACTCTCCATTAGTACCGATACATTCTTCAGCAGCCAGTGAAACCGCAACTACATCCGTCGTCTCCAACGTGTGAGATCTGTCAACCTCTCCCTGATGCACCAGAATCGTTGGATGTTGATTCTACTCATGATATGTTCCAACATGTGATAGACAATGTAAATATCACACAACGAAGGCGAAAGAAGTAGATCGTATCTTGCTTATTTCCCCCCCTTATGATTGTTTCGTTTTACTCGTTATTTATTTTATTTTATTTATTTATTATTATATATAAATTTATTTTTTCTTTCTATTTTATTTTTATTATTTATTTTTCTTCTTTTGCTTTTCGAATATTTGAGCAACATTTTCGTTGTATATATACAAATGAGATCAAAATAATAACTTACCTGGTTGAGAGCTGCAATTCCGTCAGCGTCAACAAATGCTACCAAACTGCAGTCTACAATCAGATCGGTGATTGGTGTGACTCCGCACCAATCAGCGCCGTGCTTCATGTAAAAAATAAGAATTCATCTGATTTCTTGAATCGGTTATTTTTGTTTGTAAACAACGCGTATTAAATTTCACAACAGAGTTTTGATTACAGAAAAAACTCGCTAATGACCTATGCCCGCCAGAGTAACGTGACAAAACATAAAGCATTGGATTTATCACGTGATGCCACTTTATCAACGAAAGGTTATTAAAAGGTCACCTTTGACACGTCGTAGTTTCCGACATTCTTTCCAGGACAGCAATGAAATTCTTCTTCTTGTGCGACGGTCAAATTGCAGAGTTTTGGCAGTTGTAGTTTCTCAGTAAAATGAGAGGCGTTTGCAAAGTAGAGTGGAGAGTCGAAACTGACGATCTTGATTCTATCGACCTCTTTTGCCTATAAATAGAAGTTGCGTATAGCTTATAATTTAAGAAATGGAATGTTTAAATTCATGTACAGTGGCGTAGCTTATATGTTTGAATTTCTCCCAAAAAAAAATTTTGATGACCTGTGGTAATAAAAGCTACTAAACTTTTTTTTCTTAAATTTTCTGTTTTTAAAAACTTTTTGCTTTCCCCGCCTTCTAAAGAAACCACACGGAACGGGCCACCCCAGTCTCGCCCCTACGTTGTTACGCCACTGGAGATGAGTCACTTACGTTGGAAAATTCTGCTATGTCTTGATAGCATTCCGTTCCCTGAACGTTTCCCAGTGTGCGTATCTTTGCACTTGATTAAAAATTGAATCAATTAAAGATTTAGTAGTAATGATAAGATAAACTTAATTAAACGCTTCTCCTACTTTTGAGTCCTCAGAACAATCGACAGAAAAGCAAATGAAACTCCGATTAGTAATCCTGGAGCAATGTCGAACACGATGACGGCAAGACAAGTAATGATCCAGACGAGCTAAACACAGAACATTTTCAACATGAAACCAAACTTTTAAATAGTCATAAAATGTATCTAAAAAGCGTTTAATCAGATGCTGCCATAGTGGTTGAACACTTGTTTAATACTTAGACAGTTATTATTCTAATATGGCTGCCATAGTGGTTGAACACTTGTTTAATACTAGGCATACTGGAATATGCTTGTCCTGTATGGCACAGCATGCTAACAAAGAAGCTGTCATCCAAAATTGAATCGCAGCAGATACGGGCATTGCGCATCATATACGGTGACTTGAAGTACGACGCGGCTCTGATGACTGCGGGGATCTCCTTACTACACGACAGGCGCGAGAGGCTGACTCGCGATTTCTTCCAGTCTGTTCGTCAACCATCCAGCTGCCTTCACCACCTCATGCCGGCTCGGCGTGATCTAGAACCTCTATCGAAGCTGCGAAATGCTTCAGAATATCTAGGTTAGCTGAGTTGGTAAAGGGTTAGCCTTGAATGTGAGAGCTTCACGGTTCGACTCCCACTCACTGCCTAGTAGCCCATGTCAACGGAAAATTTAGCGGGTAAAATCGTTCTCTCCGTGGGGCATGTAAAAGAACAGCGCCTTTGAACAAAGCGGAAAAGGCGCTCAATAAATTAGCAAACATTTACATTTTTTAGGTGCCTTACTGTAAAACTAAAAGATTTCAAACATCGTTCTTGCCATATTTTCTTAAGAACTTTCAATAATTCAATATCACCTTCTTCCTATCTTCGATCTTATATGTATATATATACATTATATACAAAATAACTGGTGATCTCATTATAAATTCAGTCAATAATATAATAGAGCAATGAACTGTCATGTTAACAATTAAAATTGCTTATTGTAACAGTTCATTTTAACATCTCATTCTATAATCTACTAGAATTCTTATTGTATGATTCCCCACCGTTGATCAATGAACTTACAATGATACAGTTCATTGTAACATAATACTTGATCTGATTTGATTATATTTTATTCTATCTGTTTTTATCTTTATCTTATATTTATATTTATCTTTATTTCACACTAACATCTCATTTACTATAATTCATATTATGTGATTTGAGTGATTTCCCATTGTTCCAATCCAGCTTTTTGGCGGCAATACAAATAAAAATTATATCTCAGTTATTATTCAAATCTCTAATCTGAATAGCTCTGGCTCAGAGTACACGATCAACGCACGATCCGGACAGTTTGTAATCCGAACCCGACTAGCTTTAATGAGCGTAGGAGGAAAGCATGTCTCTTTAATGAAACATTATTGTCGAATATGGAGATGTCTGTCGTATCCTATGTCAAGTTTCTGACGGAGATTATTAGACTATTATTTTTAGAAAAACAACAATCAAGCAGCTTACAGCATCAGGAATGGCCACTTTCCAAAGAAATCTCAAATCCAGCACTTGTAAGAAGATTCCTTTCAGATTGACAATAATGATTGCAGCCAGGACACACTACAATGTTAGTTTAAAATAGCACTGATAAAAACGAACGACTGAAAACCTTTCAATGATTAACGTTTTCGATGCAAGAAAAAAACGCTGACATTTGGAAGTTCTCTGAAGAGTGGTCCAACTGCCAAGATGACAACGAGGAGTAACGAGCAAGAAACAAGACCAGCTACCTGTTTGTAAAGTTGATTGATTACATAATAATATGTTTGTAAAGTTGATTGATTACATAATAATATGTCTGTAAAGTTAATTAATTACATAATAATACGTTTGTAAAGTTTATTGATAACATAATAATATGTTTGTAAAGTTGATTGATTACATAATAATATGTTTGTAAAGTTGATTGATTACATAATAATATGTCTGTAAAGTTAATTAATTACATAATAATACGTTTGTAAAGTTAATTGATAACATAATAATATGTTTGTAAAGTTAATTGATAACATAATAATATGTTTGTAAAGTTAATTGATTACATAATAATATGTCTGTAAAGTTAATTAATTACATAATAATACGTTTGTAAAGTTAATTGATAACATAATAATATGTTTGTAAAGTTAATTGATAACATAATAATATGTTTGTAAAGTTAATTGATTACATAATAATACGTTTGTAAAGTTAATTGATAACATAATAATATGTTTGTAAAGTTAATTGATAACATAATAATATGTTTGTAAAGTTAATTGATAACATAATAATATGTTTATATATCCAGTTAAAATGTGGTGTTTTTTTAATATTTTCATTAGCCGCTCAGATTACTAATTGCTACGCATGTAATTTTTATTGAAAAATTCGGGTTAGCGTTATAGAACATGTCATAATCTAACGTTATAGAACAAGCCATAATGTTTACGATATAAAATATGTCATAAGGTATACGTTATAGAACATGTCGTAATGTTTACGTTATAGAACATGTCATAATGTTTACGATATAGAACATGTCATAATGTTTACACAATAAAACAAGACATAATTTTTACGTTATAGAGCATGCTTACTTTATAGAGAATGTCATTATGTTGTTTTTAGTTACTTTATAGAATATGTCATTATGTTGTTTTTAGTTACTTTATAGAATATGTCATTATGCTATTTATATTTACGTTATAGAGTATGTCATAATGTTTACGCTATAGAACATGTCATAATCTTTACTTTATAAAATAAGTCATTGTTCATTTATGTTTATGTCAGTACGTCATGATGTTTACATTATTGAACATGTCATTATGTTATTTATGTTTACGTCATAAAACGTCATAATGGTAAGTTATAGAACATGACATAATGGTAAGTTGTAGAACATGTCATAATGTTACGTTAAAGAACATGTCATAATGGTACGTTAAAGAGCATGTCATAATGTCAGTTTGTTATCATAGACCTTCTTTTTCTGATTTTTCGGTCGGCGAAAGTAGCAAGTTAAAACCTTTATCGGCAATGTTGACCAGATTGGAGATTGTGTTTAACTTATAATTAGACAAAACACGTGAAATAGTTTAAACATTTGAGAGCTCAAAATGCAAGTTTAAATAAGTTTTGATTGTTCTCACCTGAGTTTTTCCTCCAGAAGAATACTGAATGTAACTTCTTGATAAGGAAGCAGTACTGACGTAACAGTTCAACGGGGCACAAGCAATATTTGTGATGCCATATGCGATCAGTTCCTGGTTGGAATCGACTTCGTATTTTTGTAGGTTGGAAAACAATTTGGCCATTGAGATGCTCACTATGAATGAAACTAAAGCGATTACTGCGGCGTCCATAAACAAAAAGGACATTCCAGAAAACTTTGGCAAATGAGGTGGTGGAATTCTGCGATTTCAATTCGGAACGAAAAAATATCACTTTTAGTATAATAGGAATAAATCTTTATTTTAATTTTTTTGTACAAACAGTTTTTCTCACCCCTGCGGAATGTTTCCAACAACTTTCATACTAAACACTTGAGGACTGGAAAATTTGAAGGCATACGAAATGGCTGTTCCAACTATCAGCTGGGAAAATGAATATTGACATATTTTTTTTAGAAACTTTCTGCGAATTAAACCATTTATCAATTCTAAAGTATCCTTACAAGAATAAACTCAGATGGTAACGGCATTTTAATGTAAGGCTTCACTTTGGGACTGACCCATCGCTGAAGACAGTAGAGGACCACACAGCAGATGAGGGACATAACAACAGCTGCAACGTTTGTTCTACCGATTCTTTCGAAAAACTTCATATATGTCTGCAAGAAAAATAACATTTTCCTTCCTTAATTCAAGCGCGTGAAAAATCAATTTTAAATGTTGGAAGAAAATTTCAAATACAAAAAAAGAACATACGTAGTACAACTTAAAATTTATAAATCTTCCAGTCCGAATGCCAAATACGTGTTTAATTTGACTCGTGAAGATGTGAACGGCCGCGCCAGTTGTCAGTGCTCTCGTCAGCGACGACGACAAGTACTTTGTCACCATACCAAATTGAATCAAGGCAAGTCCAAGCTTTGACAAGAAGAAAAACAACAAACAACAAACGCGTGACTCTCATGTAAAGCAAACGTGCAATGTCATAACAAGCATTTTTTTCATCGGCTAACCTGGATAAGTCCGGCGAGAAAAGTAACAGAAACGATGATTTCAAGTTTGCATTTGTCTATTTCTGCTTTTACGGCGTCTTCTAAGCCATTTCCAGAACCGTTGTTGCTCTTGTTTCCGTTTGAGTTTAGTTTAACAGTTTCGTTGAGAAAGTCCGCATCGTAGAATTTATCGCATTCTCCTTTGTCCACAGCTGCTCCCAGCATAAGGCTCACAACGGCAAATGTTCCTAGGTATTAGGTTGTTAAAAAAGGTTATAAACAACTTGTTAATTTTCCATAAATTTTCTGAAAAATGGTACCCATAGAAATGTGTTTTGAAGTTCCAAACAGGAAGTAAACGAGAACGGGAAAGAATGAAGTATATAATCCATAAACTGGATCCACGTTTGCCAGCATTCCATAAGCCATTCCTGATGTCGTATTTTAATGTTAATCAACGTTTTTTACAAACTTTTATTTAGGTTACTATCTCTGTTTTTGTGTGTGTGTGTGTGTGTGGCTTTCTCTGTACACAAATCTTACAAGTAAAATTTAGCTAGCTTTTTGACTAGCAAGGAAGCTGAAACTTTCAGCATAGCTTTATATTGAATGACAATACATGATTCAATTAAAAAAAATTATTTTGAACATCCTTCGTATTTCTTAATCGAGTGTATTTGAAATTAAAGTTTGTGTTAAAAAAACTCGTTTTTTTTTTACTTGTTTTATATGAACCTAACATGCATGAATAACGTTTCAGGTTATACTTTAATAACCTTAGTGACTGGTTTATGGTACCCTAGCTTAGCTACGGCGACATGGTACGTGTCACCAGCCGCTGGCATTCCTACTAATCAACGAACCCAAAATTTATTTTACTATAATTTAAAAACAATGAGCAAACCTTGAGGAATGTGCATAATTCCAACTGTCAGACCTGAGACCAAATCACTGAGGAAATCAGAAGTTTTGTAATTACTCAGAATGCCGATGAATGGGAAAAAAGATAGAAACTTTTTCAGACAACTCGAAGCACTAAACGTGCAGTATTTTTTGAATGCTTCTTTTATCCTTTCTTTAGGAGTCTTTTGCGGTTTGTTGAAGGCCCCGTAAATGTCGAAGAGGGAGCGAGTGTAGGGGGGTCGATTGATTTGTATGTTTGTGAAAACGTTTTGATCCAATGGCCCGTCCATAGTTTAGCTCTTTTTGGTATTTCTTCTAAAAGTTTTTATTTCGATGTTCAACTTGGTTCTTTAGTTTTGGTTTCTTTTCAAATTATAGGCACATGTATGGATTTTTTGTAATAAACATAAACAAGTGTATTATAGTTATCTGAAGATAATTTAAAACGATATATTATCGTTGCTAAAGTCAAACTCTAGCTGCTTTATGTTTGCTCTATCATCACTAACCTGGTTGAATCGTGTCTGGTCTCAAAACCACTGTAAATTTCTTTGCTTCAATGAAAAAGGCTCCAAACAGTTTCATTCCAGTCGGTACAGCGCAACCGAAAGTTGAGTTTCTTCTTTTTATATTTCTTTGAGAATGTACAATGTTGCTTTTAATTTATGCTGTCCAACTCTGTTTTTGTTACAGAAAGGTTATTTCGCGATGATCTTCCGTCTACTTTTAGTCACGTTAGCCGAGAAAGTTAGCTGAATTTAAGGTAAGTTAAGTAAGCAAGGTGAGGAAATGTGGAGTTTTTATCGTCAGAACAAATCGATTGCGATTGTTCAGTCAGCTCATCTGAGCAGCACCTATCTATAATTAATTAAATCGTAATCAGATATTACTTTGAAGAGCAAGTGCCATAGCTTATTCGATTAGTTATGGAATCACTGAACCGGATTAACGATATAGAGAGAGAGAAGCTCAACTAAATAATGTTGGCTTTTTTAAATTACTTATATTAATTTCACCACCGGTCTTGCTTGCCTGATTGTTTTCAAGCCTTAAAACAAAATTAAACAGACTTTCCGTCAACCAATCGGGTTGAAAATTGAAATATAGGCTCTCTCCTCATGACAATGCATTCTATTGAATTTAAAAAGTTTTCTAAAAAATTTATTTAAAAATTAATCATCTATGTTTTGAAACAACAAAAAATCAAACATAATTTTAAAATTGGTTATATTTATACATTTTAAAAATATCTCGTTTTATACAAAAAAACTTGCATTAAATGAATCTAAGATCAGGGTTTCTTTCAGACAATACCTATGATTTTGGGGCTTGTCAGTAGTTCTGGGAGCTAGTTTTTTGTACTAAATAAAAAATTTAATTTTTTTCAGTTAAATAAAATAATTTTAATTAACTACAACACACAAACAAATTAAAAACCCATCACAAAAGCAGTAATAGCGAGGTTATCTATCGCCCGAGGGAAAGGTATAGGAAATGCGCCTCCATTTTCCACAGTCCTGCCAATTGGACGACCAAAACCTAGGTGACCAAAGGCGCTCGAGCCATATCCGGGGCTTATAGTGAGTTAGTGAGCCTCTCCCAATGATAATTTTGAAAATCACTTGTGTGAAATAGTGCATTTTAAGAAAATAGTCACATTTTGTTGGATAATTTAAAAAAATACAAACTATATTTTAACAGCAACTAACAGTTAATTATCAGACGCAAATAATTAACAATCAGTACTGAACAAAGAGGTCAGGCCTTGGAGAAATGAATTTTTGTTTAATTGGTTTGCTTGGGAAGTCGACTATTTTTTAATTATGACAAATCAATTTTAGAGAAATTATCAAATTATAATGCATGTATAAACTAAAGGAGCAAGTAAAGCTAATAATTATATTTTAAATTATGCTTTTAATATTTGTAGACCTTCAGAAGAAATTTTATATATAGACTAGTCCTACAGTAAATTAATTTTTCTAGCCTTATCTGAGACAAACTGATCTATGACATTGTCGAAGTTAATTGCATTTAAAGTTTCCCTTTCAATGCTGAGAAGGGCGAGCTTGCTAATACGGTCCTGTCCCATTGATGCTCGCAGTTACGAAAGGATAATCTTTAGTTTGCTGAAGGACCGCTCACAACTGGCAATGGAAACGGCAATTTTTAGACAAATCTGCAGAGAGATACGCAAATTTGGGAATAGATACATCTTCACCATATGTTACAATGAAAGAAAGAAGTTGTAACGGACTCTGAATTTAATTTAATTTAAAAACGACAATTTGTATAGCGCCGTATGCAGCAGAAGCCGCTTAAAGGGCGCTTAACAGAACAGTTGCAAAAATTAGGTCAGATAATTAATAGAAATGTGATCCAAAACAAAAACAAAACAAAAATAAATTAATTAATTAAAATTAAAATAATTTAAAAAATTTAAAAAAATAATAATTAAAAAAAATAAATAAAAAAAAATAAAAAAACAAAAAAAGTGGCGAAAATAATAATACAGAATTATAAAAGCAGCTTGAGGGGCGCATCACAAAACTATGTAACGAATGAACGATCAAACAAGTGAGTTTTTAGAAGTTTCTTGAAGATGGAAAGTATTTTCGCGCTTTGAACTGAGAACGGGAGAGAGTTCCAGGATGAAGGTCCAGCAACGCAGAATGCGCAATCACCGGCATGAGTGCGGGTGCGTGGGAAGAAGACGTCGAGTGAACTGGATGATCGAAGCCGTTGCCGATTTGGGTCGTCTGAGAGGAGATTGATCTGTTTGCATAGATATTGTGGTGTGCAAGGTTATGAAAGCCTTTGAAGACGAGAAGATGCGTTCGTTTATTTTCAATATATGCAGATCGTCACGCAGAACTGGTGTGATGTGCTCGTATCTACCGACGGAATAGATGAGTCTTGCCGCTCCGTTGATGACGGCTTGGAGCCGAGAGATCTGGCGCTGAGGCAGTCCAGCGAAAGCAGCATTGCAGTAGTCTATGTGCGAGATGACGAAGGACAGAACCAGTAGACGCCTGACAGCTAGAAGCAACGATCTCATTACAAATCGAAGCCGTCGAAGCGCTCCAAAGCAGGTTCGCACAGCCTTGGTGACGTGCGGGGCCAGTGTGAGACCATTATCGAGTAGAAGGTCAAGGTTGCGTACTATGCCAGATGATCCCAGAGGCGTCGAGTAGAGGTTGAGTAGGAAGGCGGCATGACTTGAAGGTGAGTAGACCACTTGATGAAAAGATGGTCGGACAGGCTGGTGTCGATGAGGCTAGTCGTAGGCGCCGGCAGATCATACCGGGTCAAGACCACGTCAAGAAGGCCGCCGCGGTCGTGTGTTGGCTGGTTAATACGATTGATGAGACCGAAAGACTCGATGAGTTCACGGAACCGCAGAGCCTATATTTAAAATTTCGGTATGTGGACTTTTCATCAAAGGACGATTCATCAAGGGACTGTTCATCGAGGACTATTCATCAAGGGACTATTCATCAAGAGACTATTCATCAAAGGACTATTCATCTAGAGGACTGTTCATCATAAGGACTGTTCATCATAAGGACTGTTCATCATAAGAACTGTTCATCTAAAGTCTATTCATCAAGAGGACTATTCATAAAATTTTGAAGCCAATCCTCAACAACCTTTATCAATATATACCCAAGATATTTTCAGCGTAAAGTAATTTGATGTGTTTTAAAAGACAGTTCTTCATCTTTGATAAAATAAATTTTAAACATAGTGGTAATTTAAAAAAAATAGTGATGGCAACCAGGGTTGTTAAGAGCGGTACTATTGGCTTACGAGATCGTTGATGGCAACGCCGCTACATTTTTTTAGCGCTATTCGCAACCGCTACTTTTATTCAAAAACAAAATAGGTTTTTTATATCAATTAAATGATTTCCAATGTATTCAGTTCTTATTTGAAGTTCGCATGAAATCTGAGTCTGGTTGATTTATAGACGAGCGTAAACGTCTCTTTGAAATGTGGAACCTCTCTTGACCTCGATAAAACAAGCGTGTGTGTCTCTTTGAAGTTTGGCAGAAGTGGTAGACCGGGTGTTAGTGATGTTTTGAGATTTATGGTATCTGGCTGTTTGAGTGTGTATATACCTACAGTTTGTACGAACAGTCGAAGGGGCAGTTTTTTAAACTTTATATTCAATTGTCTTTTGCTCTTTTTGATCTTAAGATTTTGACGTTATTTCTTGTCCAGTTGTTTTATTTACTATATGTGACGAATAAAATTGTTGTATATTACAACCATGTTTTCTACAAACTTGTTGATTGCTAGAGGCATAAGTGTCTTTGAAGCTTGGCCCCTTGGCGTTAAACGACCGATGCCAGATTTGACATAGCGTGTGGCGGGCATGCGTGATGCTTTGATGTGTTTGTGGCCTTTCAAATTTAGTTTTTCTGGTGCTGTGACCGAGAGCGGTAAGGCAACCGGGAGCGGGAGACAAGCGGGAAAAAAGAGCGACCGGGAGCGTGAGAGCAAGCGGGGAAGGAAACGGGAGCAAGAGAGAAAAACGATCGAAAAACCTCTAAAAACCCCGGGCAACGCCGGTTATCCCGCTAGTTCTATTATAAAGAATAAAGTATTTGGATGCAAGCACAGTAGCGCTGTAAATTTGATATAAATTACTCTACATTTTGGTAACATATTTTGGTTGAAAATAACATCTTAAACAATTTTCTTAACTTTTTTTGATGAATAGTCCGCTTGATGAATAGACATTAGATGAACAGTCCTTATTATGAACCGTCCTCTTGATGAATAGTCCATTGATGAATAGTCCGTTGATGAATACTCCTTTGATGAATAGTCCTTGATGAACAGTCCTTTGATGAATCTCCTTTGATGAACAGTCCTAGATTCAAAATTTCAAATCGATTGGATGACGGGAAGTTAGTTAATTTTCATTTTCAAAGTTTGCAAACATTCATGACCTTGAGAAGTGCGGTTTCAGTTGAATGTTCAGAGCGGTAAGCCGATTGGAGAGATGAGTATAGGTTATTCAGGGCCGCCGAGAGACCATTACGGCCCCTGTGCTGGGGTATACGGGCCCCCTGAAAGCCAGACGGTAGTGCTTAAAAAATGTAAATGTTCTTGCACATTCACTCATTGGCACCTGGCGGTGAATTCTTTATATAATTTTCTTATATATATATATATATATATATATATATATATATATATATATATATATATATATATATATATATATATATATATATTTATATATATATATATATATATATATATTAGCTGACCCAGCAAACGTTGTTCTGCCTAATAAATTATTTTGGTTTTCTTATTAAAAGTTCAATGTACAAAATTATTACAATTAAAAAAAATCAATATCAATCCTTCCCCGCTTGCTCTCCCGTTCCCGCTTGCTAAGGTAGAATAAAGGAAAATGCATATATATATATATATATATATATATATATATATATATATATATATATATATATATATATATATATATATATATATATATATATATATATATATATATATATATATATATATATATATATATATATATATAGTCTGTCTATATCAATCAGCCATTTACAGGTATAAGTATGTACATGATCTTTCACCCCAATATTCAACGATTCACCTTTATAAAGCAGAAGAAGTTCACAACCATTTGGTGCGTTCTAAACACTGTTTCCGTTCAGGATTGATCCGCTCGACACTTGGAATGCACTCGATAAAATTTGTAGGTCCTAAGATCTGGAATTCTCTGCCGCATGACATCAACCAAAGTTCTCTCAGCTCATTCAAGGCTTCTCTGAAAAGCTACCTGCTGCACAAGACTTTGAAAGACTTTATACCAATTCAGTGAAGATATTTGCTCTTTTGTAAATTTTTACTTTTTTACAATTTTATGTACAGGGTAACAGTCTCGCAGAAACATTTGTTCTTTTTCTGTTGCCCCTTATTTGTTTTTTGTTTTTTTTTGTCGAAATTGTGATTTTTTTACCAATGCTTTTATTAACTCGTCGGCTCTGTTTCTCTGTCTGTTTCTCTGTTTCAAATCTTGCAATCAATTTTTGAGTCACTTCCTGATGATAGATTTTTTTCAAATTTTGCATACATGCTCAAGATAGAAGACAATGCAATATTCAATTATTAGTTTTACAATAAGTCAATTAATTTAGTTAATTTTCTTGAGGATTTTATATATATATATATATATATATATATATATATATATATATGTTTATTATATTTATTTGTTGTATATTGCGACTTTAATATAAAATAAAAGAGTAATATAAGAAAAAATTGATTGCAAAATTTTTGTTTATGAGCTTAATGGAAATCGCAATGCTCTTCGAACCATATTACGCCAGGCCAGACTTTAATATAAAATAAAAGAGTAATATAAGAAAAAATTGATTGCAAAATTTGTGTCTTAATTACATATAAGAGCATTGGTTTTAAAAATTCGTTTTTAATTTACTTGTTTATAAATAAATTTGTGGAAAAAAAATGTATGCAAACGCATAACTCCCGAACAACTGCACCAAATTTGATCATTCTTTTTTTGTTGTGTTTGTTATTGTCATGAAAAGGTTTAGCCATATATTTAAAAAGTATTTATTAAAAAATTAATTCTGGTCATAGATAATCGCATGGTTGTTGGGACTATAAAGTGTATTTTGCTGTTGTAGATTGTTACTTTTTAAGTCTAACAAAATTACATTTTTTATTAACATTTTAACGCCACTTAAATCATTAAATTCATTACTTTCTAGACAAGAAGCTCTATCAAAGCATTTCTTGCAGAATATTTAAACTTACAACAGTGTGTTCCAAATGACATCTTTTGGTGCTAATATAATAGAAAATAGGAGTTTCATTCCGACTATTAAGGTAGTTTTTAATTCTTTAACATATAACTATGATTAAAAAATGTATGGAAGTTCATAAATGAATTTTATTATTACAGATTCAAGCACAGATTCACCATCCTGCAGGAGCATTGTTGCCATCAGCTGGTTGTTAATACAAATTTCTCCAAATTTAATTTCTTGGGAATCTTGAAGCTGTGCCATCAATCGAGCAGTTAAGAAATATATCATCGTGTAATTCCAACAACTCTTGCATGATCACAATCAGTTGATCCAATTGTTTAGAACGGTCTTAGAAATTATGCTATCGAACGATCATAAAATAGTGATCCGAGCAAAAAACCAGCCGGAAAACATGAGACGCTTCAATGCACTGACGTTAAATGAAGTTGCCATTGTGGTTGTTGGAGAGGATATGGAGTCTCATGATATTCTAATTCAACGACGTGGTTGTGGCAACCTTCAGCGTATCAACGAAATACATCGTTCATATGATGTATTACAATACTCTCTAATATTTTGTCGAGGAGAAGATGGATACTGGATACCATTTATTGATCAAGATGATTAATCCAGCGACAAGTATGTATTAATTCGAAATTAAAAATCACTGTAAGAGAGAACCAATGTTACCTATCTAAATGAGTATGCAAGTTTTTTTTAAATTTCCTAATGTTTTTAATATATGTATGTTCATTGATGTGCCCTTCTTCGTTAATTTTTATCACCTTCAGTACAACTGTCAAAGAGTGGGATACATCTATTTAAATTGAATTATCTTTATCAATGCATAACAGAAATAATTACAGAAATAACCCAATAAATAATGTTTTTTTTAAACTGATTCCATTTATATCTTTAATCAAAGTAGATTATTTTTTATAGGTTGAGAACTGCTGCTATAAGGCATTATATTAGAGTGCCTATGTGTGATTGAATATTTTAGAATCAGTTGAAATGAGGCAATTGAGATTATTTTTTAAATATTTATTGACATCAAATTGTATAAACAACCAGACAAGAAAGCAAGTTAAGAAAAACGTGGTAAAAAGGCATTCTACTTTCAATTCTCAATATTTGTTTAGTAAATCCAGTGGTTTTAAGACAGATAAATCAGAATTAACTAAATCATTTCAAAAATTTGATTTTGAAATTGCATTTTAGGTGCTTCATTTTATCAATTATTTCCAAGGAAACGTCATTTTTGTATTCTGTACAAAATGCTTTCCACACAATTTGTGAATCTAAAAGATCTAAAAATAACCACAGAAATCTGAATGTATTGCTGATAGATTGGGATATATATATTAGGGATGGACCGAAACTCGTCTCGGCAACTCGGACTTGGCGGTACTCGGCAAAAACTCGGACTCGGCCGATTTGGCGGTACTCGGCAAAAACTCGGACTCGGCCAAAAAGGAGTCGCCGAGTTTAAAAAAGTTCCTATCAACAATTCAGAATATTATATATATTTGTTAATATATAAAAGAACATGTCCTGACTGACTGACTGACTGACTGACTGACTGACTGACTGACTGACTGACTGACTGACTGACTGACTGACTGACTGACTGACTGACTGACTGACTGACTGACTGATGACTGACTGATAATCAACGCCGAGCTCAAACGCCTTATCCTAGGAACGTGAAATTTGGAACTTATATTACTTTTATAGCGTAAACATCCGCTAAGAAAGGATTTTTGAAAATTTTGCTCCTGAGGGGAAAAAACTGGAAAACAAACTTTTTTCTAAAACAATGTATATCTCGAAAACCAAAAATGAGGAGATTTTGAAATTTGGTATATAGATTCTTTTTGAAAAATAAAAAGATACGTGTTTCACCAATTTTTGAAAATTCGGTTTCCCGGACCTCAAATGTGGGTTGGAAAATTGGGTTATTTGGTTTTTAAAGTAGCTTCTACTCAAAAACTGTTAATGCTACAGGAATAAAAATTAGTATTTAGTTTCTACTCCAAAAATAATGAAATACGTGTTTTAGCATTTTTTGAAAATTTGGTTTCCAGGACTTCAAATGTGGGGTGGAAAATAGGGCTAATTGTCTTTTATTGTAACTGCTACTCAAAAACAGTAAATACCACAGATGTAAAAATTATTATTTAGTTTCTTTTCTAATAATAAAGATATACGTGTTTCACCATTTTTTACAAATTTGGTTTCCCGGACCTCAAATGTGGGTTGGAAAATTGGGTTATTTGGTTTTTAAAGTAGCTTCTACTCAAAAACTGTTAATGCTACAAAAATAAAAATTAGTATTTAGTTTCTACTCTAAAAATAATCATATACGGGCTTCACAATTTTTTGAAAATTTGGTTTCCAGGACTTCAAATATGGGGTGGAAAATAGGGTTACTTGGTTTTTAAAGTAACTGCTACTCAAAAACTGTAAATGCTACAAAAGTAAAATTAGTATTTAGTTTCTACTCTACAAAATAAAGATATACGTGTTTCACCATTTTTTGAAAATTTGGTTTCCAGGACCTCAAATGTGAAGTGGAAAAAGGGTTATTTGATTTTAAAATAACTGCTACTCAAAAACTGTAAGTGCTACAGATGTGAAAATTAGTATTTTGAGGTTTTGTGCCGGTTAAAAGTAGATGAGTTCAGTTTATCACCGGACGGACGGGCCAAGCCGTTATTTTAGGGTCTTCATACGGCCCTGTCCAAACCTTAAATCAAGGTGGTAAGGACCGAGATTTTTAACCAAGTATATAGACATTTTAGTGATTTTAGGGTGTTCAGACGGGCCTGGCTAAACCTGAAGTCAAGCTGGGACGGGCCGAAGTTTTTCATCAAGTATATAGAACTTCTAGGCCTGTAAAAACGGGCCGGGCCCATATTAGACGGGCCGTGCCGGGCCAGGAATTTCGGTTTTTGAAACGGACTGGGCCAAGTTGTCGACGGGCCGAGCCGAGACCTAAAAAATTGATCCGTGCAGTACTCTACTATGTATGCACGGTTCAAATTCTCCAATTTTATGCGAGCGAAGCCGCTACGGGCACTGCTAGTTATATATATTTGTTAATGTATATGTATGTTTTATAAAATATTTTTATTGATTAAACATGTATATATATATATATATATATATATATTTATTTATATATATATATATATATATATATATATATATATATATATATATATATTTATTTATATATATATATATATATATATATATATATATATATATATATATATATATATATATATATATATATATATATATATATATATATATATATATATATATATGATTTTGGAACTGGTAAGATGAGATCGAGGATGCTGATGGATTTAAAGGCAAGATATGCTGATATAGAGAACAGTCGTTTGTGTGTCATATCAACAAGTCGTGGCCAAACGCTTCTTAGGAACACCGCCATCAAGCGTCGACAGTGAACGTCTATTTAGCACTGCAGGTGGTGTATGCACTGACAAAAGCCGGCGACTTTCTGCTTCAAAATCCGAAATAAAAATGAACTTTAACTACTAACTTGAATTGTTTTGAACAGCTTCAAGTTTTTATATTTTATTCTTTATTATTTTAATTTTTAATTGTAAATAAATTTATTATAACCCATTTGACCTAACTGATTATTTGATCACTATTTTTAATTTGTTACGATCTTCTGAATGGAAGCAAGTGCCGAAATAACATAAATATCTTATCCAATATTTAACTATAGATGGTTCACCCAAGCCTTGTAAAATCTTTTGAAGAACAAAGGATGGCTAAAAGATCAGGAAGCATTAATCAGTCAGAATCAAAAGGGATAAAGATGGAAACGCCAAGTGTTGCCGAATATGTTGAGAGCAATCGGGGAAAATCAATAACGCAAAATCAAGTTGACAAGTTATACGTGGTATGTAAAATGCGTCCATGTGCAACAGTTGAGAGTTGAGAAGCCAGCTTTTAAAGCACTTGTCGAAGGATTGTCTGGTAACAAGAAAGTTATGTGTCGCAAAACGCTTTCGAGTGAACTTGTGAAGAGCAACACAGTAAAATGCTGTCTAGCACAACTGCAGAAATGAAAACTGACAAGTGGATATCCGCAAATGCTGATATATGGTCTGCCAACACTCACTTACTGAACAAGTTCCAAGTAGTGATTTACGTGATTTAAATACATTTATGTTTGATTTTGATTCATATCACTTTTCAGTGACTGATCTTGAGCTGATTTACAAATCATTTTTGAGTCTGTGATTTTGATTTAATTCATTTCAATTGTGATCCCGTTCCCGTTTGCTCTCTCGTTCTCATATATATATATATATATATATATATATATATATATATATATATATATATATATATATATATATATATATATATATATATATATATATATATATATATATATATATATATATATATATATATATATATATATATATATATATATATATATATATATATATATATATATATATATATATATATATATATATATATATATATATATGAGTGTCTGTTTGTTTGTTTGTCTCTCTGTCCTTTGTTTTTCCAAAATGACTTTTTTAAATAATTTAAAAAAATATTCTAAATAGCCATGTACCTATCCTCAGACCTACCAAATGTACACAAAAAATTCATAAAAATCGGTTCAGCCGTTTCAGAGGAGTTCAATTTCAAACACTATGACACGAGATTTATATATATATATATATATATATATATATATATATATATATATATATATATATATATATATATATATATATATATATATATATATATATATATATATATATATATATATATATATATATGACAATGTGTATGTGCAAAACGTCAGAAAATTGCTATTCAGAAAAATTGTCACTTCTATATTATAAGATTTATTTGAAATACACACTAGTTTTGCGGGTCAGTAAACCTAGCGACTATTTAGGCTGGCAACTAGATGTATTGCTTAAGTTTTAAATAAGACAAAAAACGTTTAATAAAAAAAAATTATTTTATTCAAAATAATATTTGGATCTTCTGGCAGCTGCAGCAGCTCCAATAGCAAGTATTTCTTCTGGATCAAGTTTATTGTTTGGTGCTTTGCCAAATATTTCTTCAACCAATTCTTTGACTTTTCAAATAGTAATTAAAATATAATTAACTTCCCCAGTTATAGTGTAATTATTATATTTAGTAATGATCTCTTATCATGACCAGTACACTAAATGATGTTTACTATTAACAGAGCTTGAATAACCTTTGGCAATTTTGTCATTTGACCAACTAACAAAACTTCATCGATGTCTTTCTTGTTAATACCAGACATTTCCAAGTTTTTTTCACACAGAGGAATTGTTCTCTTGAACAAATCATCCGTTTTGTTTTCAAATTCTTTTCTCGTCAGTTCACCAGCATTGTAAGACGACCATTCTGTTTTAGTACTATCTAACATTTTGATTTTTGCATTAACTACGTCTTCTCTAAGCCTCTGCAACTCTTCATCCTCATTTATGAAACCTTCACCAGTCTGTAAATGTACAAGTCATAATAGCATCATCATAAAAATATCATGATGCCTATAACCATCAACACCTAGTTGAGTAAATTATGTATTGCACAGCTAAACAATTGTGTTATTCAACTCAAAATCTACTATACGAGCTCTAGTATCTATATTTTCAGTTCATATATTTGTTCAAAATATTACATGAACTACAAAAGTTTACCAACCTCTTCTCTCATTTTTTGATTTAAATAATTCATGAGAACATTGTCAATCAGACTTCCATTAAGCATTAAATCACCGTATGAATAAAGATGCATACGTTCATTTTTGGATTTAATTATTGAGACCTCAAATTTGTCATCACCAAAATCGTACACAGCAATCCTGAAACCACAAAAGTATAATTCTGAATTCATTCAACTATAAAATCACAAAAATTTATAATTTCCTAATAAAAGGGCACAGATTACAACTAACACTTTATCACCAGAAGTAGATTCTTGGGAATCCAATGAATCGAGTGCAAGTACAGCAGCAATTGGTTCTTTGACAACATCAATTCGTTCAAATCCAGCAAGGCTGGCAGCTTCTTTGTAATTAAAAATAATTACCTCAAAACAAGTTGCACCACTTGGAACGGCAACAACAGCATTACGAACTTGTTTTTCCAAATAAAATTCTGTTAATAATTCAATTAGTATTTTTAAAGTAACAAGTTTTTAATAATCTTATAACAATAAAACCAACCAGCTAATTTTCTCATTTTCCTCAAAAGAGGTGCAGCAGTTTCACATGGTTTATAAAGTCTGCCTTCTTCTCCGGATTTAATTAAAGGAAGATTTTTTGGTCCTTTTACAACTTTGAAGTCAAGGGTTTTCCTTAATTTAAAAAAAAAACATCAATATAATGTTTAAATTTCCTATCCTATTGTCAGATAGATTTAGCAATGTTTTTTTCTAAAAAATAGCAGTTATACAGTACAATGTTACCAAAATCACTTACAGGTATTCCATGACATCTTTATCATCAAATTTACTAAACAGTAGTTTCTTTACACCACTTATATATTTATAAGGACTACCGTAAACAGCCCACTCTGAGCGCTCATCAACAATTTCTCCATAATCTAATATAGCCACACTTGATTTTGTTTTAAAGACTTTAAAACCTTTTTCATCACTGACAGCTGCACAAGTGTTTGTTGTTCCAAAATCAATTCCAACAGCGCTATCTTTATTGATGCAACTGCAATAGAACATGAACTTATTTTCATCTCATTTTTTTGTCTATTTGTTTGAAAAGAAAACCATACCTAGTTGCTTTCTCAATTGAATAGATATGACTCACAGATTCATCCTGATCAAATAACAGTTCATAATATAATTCATATTTTTCAATTTTAAGATAGTGTATTTTTTATCCGAACTGCCTAAAAAATCTACACAACAGTTGGAATAAAAGTAAAGTATATCTTTATAAGGGACCACCAGGGGTACACTAGAAATGAGAAAGAAAACAATAACAAAAATAACAAGTAAAGGAAAAAACGAGTTTTTTAACACAAACTTTGATTTCAAATACACTCGATGTGTGTCTGTGTGTGTATGAATACAAAAGATGTTCAAATTACGTTTTTTTTTGTTTTTTATTAATTGAATCATGTATTTTCATCCAATAGGATATGCTGAAAGTTTAAGCTTCCTAGCTAGTCAAAAAGCTGGTTAAATTTCACTTGCAAGATTTGCGTACAGAGAAAGCCACACACACACACACACAGTGTTACCTAAGTAAGTTTGTAAAAAATAAACAAAATAGAAAAGAGACAAAAAAAGTAAAAGACCGGCAGGTAGAAAAATAAAAAACGTTTAATTATGTTTGTTTTAAAAGACAAAAACATAGTATTAAAATTTATTTTAATAAATTATTACTTGTTTAATGTGATTTTGTGCTAGATACAAAACTGATAGAATGGATAAAAATTTGAAAAGTAAGATCAGTCGGTTTTTTTGACAGTAAAACTAATTTGTATATCACAAAGGCAATGAGAATTTTACAACTTCATAGAGTTCAATGGGGTATAAAATGTTATAATAGGTTAGAATTATGAGTTCAAACTCCGTTGAGTTAATAATATGAGTCTTATCAATGACTGATGTGACAGTGGCAAAATTAAAAAAAAATCGTTTAATAGTAAAATTCAACAACTGTTCACAAAATTTTGTACATTTTTTTCAGAAACAAATTTAATGTATGCCAAATTTATTAAACTCACTTGAAAATTGTGAACGTTTATTGATACAAGTGTGGGTTATTCAACTTCCGCTTGCTTTCCGGTTCCCACTCGCTCTCCCGTTTTTACTCGCTCTTCTGTTTCCGCTCTCACTCACTTTCCCGTTCCCACACGCTCTCGTTTCCGCTCTCCCGTTCACTCTCACTATCCGTGCACGCTCCAATTTGCTTTCCCAATCCCACTTGCTTCAGACAACTGCAAGTAAGCTTTCAACAGCTGTAGTAACCTAAATTCTAGTACCTACAAGCCCGATAGTTTATGCCCCGTGTTTGGATTCACCAAAAAAATGTACAGCAAGAATTAGTAAAAATTTCGGTTTGCACAAAATTATTGTCAATTTTCCTATATACTTCCTGTTTTCCGAGGGCCTAGGCCTAGATTATTACGTCTATAACCTCAAGTTCAGGTTATTTCAGAATTATTTTTAAATTTTTGGGTTAAACAAATAATTTACTACGAAAATCAATTTAGCTTTGTGCTCACTCATTTATTTGTTTTTATAATCTAATTCTATTTGACTTTTCGATGGAAACAACGTCCTTACGCACAGTTTTAAATTTTTTTACACACTCACTTAACTTGACTTCTCTGTCTGTCCGTCTGTCGTCAAATATTGCAATCGATTTTAAACTAACTTTCCAATGAGCTAGAGACTTAAAAATTTAAATATACCTTTGAATTGATTAACAATGCATTCTATCATATTTTCGGATTGATTGGACAAAATATAATTAAATAAACATGTTATATTTTCGTCGAACTATTTATTGTCTATGCTAATAAGCTTGTTGTTTATGTAACAGAATGTGGCCTACACAATCGATTATATAAAAGTGTGTTTTACTTTTCACTTGTTACTTATTTGAATTCAGCAAATAATTTACAACAAAATCTGAAAATAATTTAAACTCGCAAGAAATTATTTACATTTGATTTCTATTTTTCTGGTTTTTAAATGTAGAAATAATAAAAGTTTAGTTGATTTTATTTTCTACTCCAATTTGACTTTTTTATGCTAAAATCTTTATTAAAGGAAAAAAGTCAATAACGTCTGGCACCTTAAGCTCAGTTTTATAAAAAAAATATATATATTTACATATTTGAATTAAACAAATAATTATATTAATATACTTAAATTAAGCAAATACATTTTTTATTTATTTCCTGGGGGCATATAATTTATTACAAAAATCAATTTTTAGAAAAATTTAGTTTTTTTTATAATCTACTTTTTGTGTCTAAAATAACATTCGTTGCCTAAATCGCTGCAACTTCATGAACTTAACAAGTAAATTAAAAACGAATTTTTAAAACCAATGCTCTTATATGTAATTAAAACACAAATTTTGCAATCAATTTTTTCTTATATTACTCTGTTATTTTATATTAAAGTCGAAATATCTTAATTAGGGATGTCACGGGTAGTACTTTTTGGAGTTTTCGGGTTCGGGTTTGTGAAACTAGAGTTTTCGGGTTCGGGTTTGTAAAACTCGAGTTTTCGGGTTCGGGTTTGTGAAACTCAGGTTTTCGGGTTCGGGTTTGTAGTTTTCCAAAAACCGGGTTCGGGTTCGGGTACTGGCTTATGATTTCAAATTCCTGGATTGATTTTAAATTTACCTAGTGTATATACATATACACACGAGAGCGATCAATTCATGCAATAGACATTACACGTATTGAATAAACTCTAACAAGTTATTTTTTTAGCTTTCCAAATAATGTGATTTCTTTGGCCGAAGGAGGCCTAATTATTTTAGTTCGTTCGTGGCTCGGTCCGGCCAGATAATCAGGCGGATTAGTGGTCTAGCTTACACACTCAACAATAAAATGACCCATTTGTGTTATTTGTTACGCAAAGGTGATAATACAAAACTTGCATGGCTTGCGACTAGTATAATACGTTACCTCTTAAATTATTGGAATTTATTTTTTTTTTCGCGGCTCGGTCCGGTCGGGTAATCAGGCGGATTAGTGTCCTAGCTTACACATTTGCCAATAAAATGACTGTGACGCATAGATCATTTATAGACTTTGCCAGTTAAAGTTTAGGATTATGCAAGATTATCTTTATAACAAAGGGTCTTTGTTATATCAGAAAAACTTTGAGTATATGAATGAATAAATATAAGGTTATAAATCTATAATAAAAAGTTTAGAGTCATGGCTATCCGCGATTTCTTCGACCAAAGGAGGCTTAATTATTTTAGTTCGTTCGTGGCTCGGTCCGGCCTGATAATCAAACGGATTAGTGGTCTAGTTTACACAATCACTAATAAAATGACGTATTTGTGTTATTTGTTACGCAAAGGTGATAATACAAAACTTCTACGCTCGCGATTAGTATAATATGTTACGTCAACAAAACTTGTAATTTATTAATCTCAAAGACACAGCTTTTATAAAGATTTATTTGTTCACAACTGCGAGTTCGGTTATTAGGCTTATAAATTTTCGGGTTCGGGTATCAAGTTTTCACATTTTCGGGTTCGAGTTCGGGTATCAAGTTTTCTCATTTTCGGGTTCGGGTATCAAGTTTTCACATTTTCGGGTTCGGGTATCAAATTTTCACACTTTCGGGTTCGAGTTCGGGTATCAGAAAAAGACCGGGTAGTACCGAACTCGGGTTCGGGTACCCGTGACATCCCTAATCTTAATTATATCGAAATATCGAAATTAATTAAAATTAACTAAATTAATTGACTTATTGTAAAACTAATAATTGAATATTGCATAGTCTTCTATTTTGAGCATGAGCATGTATGCAAAATTTGAAAAAAATCTATCATCAGGAAACAGAGAAACAGACAGAGAAACAGAGACGACGAGTTAATAAAAGCATTGGTAAAAAGAGTATACGTCTAAATGATTAGACGTAAAATCGGCACTTATGCATAAGTGCGGGTACCGGCAATTTGTTTACATTCGGCCCGTAACATAGATATATATTTTGAACGACAAAGCGCAATTAGTATAACACAATAATTTCTTTATTCACTAAAATGGAGAGTCACCAAATCTTTGTCTCCAATCTTGAATTCTTGATCAATTCTTTTATGTTTGCCTATCTTCTTATTAAATAGAATAATACGAGTACTACAACGTATACGGGTTTTCCAACAAAATAAAAATAAATTAATGTAAATAAATAAATAAGTAAATTAAAAAAAATCATCATTATTAACTATAAAAAACTAACATATAAGTTGCCTTTCGACAACGAACCAATCGATCGACTAACTGGCCATAACTGTTTTCGAAGTACAAAAGCTTACTATTGCGGAGCATCCCGAACCTTCGATACTAATCAAAAAACCAACTACGGAAGCTGAGAGTAATCAATAGCTTAAAATAAATAATGACCATCGATAAAACAGTTTAAATTATAGAAAAAACAAATAAATAGATGTTTTAATAAATAAAAAATTTAGAATTAAAATTTAGGCAAAAAATTTTCCGCTGATCAAATAAAAGTTACAAGTAAACCGTGAAAATCCAGGTTTTTTAACAACATTTTTATGTTTCTAAATTTGCCGGTTTTTTGTTTCATTGCAAAAAATGTTTTATTAAATTGACATTTTTGGAATTTATACATTTATTTAATTGTATTTCACTTTATACAGCTATTTAATTGTTTTTGACCTTATACATTTATTTAATTGTATTTGATCTGTTTCTGTTTGAAGACATAGATATTCATTATTTTTAATTAAAACATTTTTTTAAATGTTTAACTTTGATAGAATGCATTGTCATGAGGAGTAAGACCTTATTTTAAATTTCATCTCGATTAAATAGGAACGGAATGTTATTTAATTTTCACTTTCAAGGTTTGCAAACATTCAAGCAGACAAGCAATCAACACCAGCGGTGAAATTAATATAAAATGTTATTGAGTCAAACTGATAAACTACGTTGGTTCTCTTAAGAAAATTAGAATTAACCA
>OZ022238.1:46482209-46627209 GCA_963978895.1 Erpobdella octoculata | reverse complement strand
GTATTTCTAAATCGAGTGTATTTAAAATTAAAGTTTGTGTTAAAAAACTCGTTTTTTTCCTTACTTGGTTTTTATCTTTACTTGTTCTATTGTTCTATCTTGCTCCCGTTTCCTTCCCCGCTTACTCTCTCGTTCCCGTTTGCTTTCTCGTTCCCGCTTGCTCTCCCGTTCCCGTTTACTCTCTTAATTGACATTATTTTTTTACAGTATTTTTCAATAATAAACTTTCTTGGATTTTCATGTTAGAAATAAAAGTCAATTCAGCTTTAGCAAAAGTGATTTATTAAAATTAGCTAATCAATCAGCCTATCAAATACATTTATGTAAAATATAAATGCACGTAATTAAAAAAAAACACGCCTGTTTATGAGTTGATCTAACACTGCTTCTAATAGTAGGCTACTCATGTGAATAAAATGTTCCAAATACAGAAAAATGTAAAGTTAAAAAAGTATACATTGGACGACATCTGAACCACGCATTTAACACGATTACTAAAAGCGTTAAAATAATATGATAATCAAAATATCGATATTTTTGTTTGATAATCGGACTGCCATATCGATATTTTTTAAATATCGGTAATCGTGAAATCCGATATTTTTTAAATATCGACAACCCTAATATTCATATCATTTATTGTATTAGTTATTTATGTTATTCAAACTGATTTATCGTTGGTCATTTTCAGTTATAAGGCCTAATACTCATTGCACATAACATTTAGTCTAGTTATGTTGTGCAGTACTAAGCTATCTCAACTTTTGAGGAAACAGGCATGGTCCTTGAGTCGATCAATCAGCTGGTCAACAAAGTACGACTTAAATGTTAGTTTTGTAACTTGTTGTTTTTTTTAACTTTTATTGAATACTAAATCCGCTAAATAGATCCATCGAGTGAGCGGTCAAATCGGAAGACAAGACCTTTATTCTTGCTATAGCTGGTTAAATTTGCGTTTTTCTATTAGTTTAAAATGGTTCAATTAGTCATAAAAATTTGGTTGACTCATTCTTTCTTCTGACTCAGTCTGTTGATAGACCTAAATTCTTTGCACTTGGCCAACAAATTTTGTTCCAGCCCATTCTAAATTCTTAAAATCAATGCCCGCGCAGTGGTTTTACCGGTGATTGACAATTTTTTGAAGAAACATTCTAAGCCCCTGCCGATTATAGACCTTATTTAAGCTCACCCAAGCTAAGCTACTACTTCTACCACTATTGGGGGGATGAAGAAAAAGGTCATACGCAAAATCTTTACAACAAAAGATTCTATCTTTTTCAAAATAAACGCCTAAAAATGTATAAGCATTAGGGATGTCACGGGTACTCGAACCCGAGTTCACAAACCCGAACCCGAAAACTCGAGTTTTACAAACCCGAACCCGAACCCGAAAACTCTAGTTTCCCAAACCCAAACCCGAACCCGAAAACTCCAAAAAGTACTACCCGTGACATCCCTAATATATATATATATATCACATGCTCATATGTTGTGTATATATATATATATATATATATATATATATATATATATATATATATATATATATATATATATATATATATATATATATATATATATATATATATATATATATATATATATATATATATATATATATATATATATATATATACACACAACATATGAGCATGTGATTGTTTTATAATAACCATAATTGTTAGTACTGATTTTTTTCCTTGATTTTTGCAATGTCCTGTTCTTTCTTCACGAGTAGCTGATCAAACCCAAACCTGAACCCGAACCCGAACCCGGTTTTTGAGAAACTACAAACTCGAACCCGAAAACTTGAGTTTCACAAACCCGAACCCGAAAACTTGAGTTTTACAAACCCGAACCCGAACCCGAAAACTCTAGTTTCACAAACCCGAACCCGAACCCGAAAACTCTAGTTTCACAAACCCGAACCCGAACCCAAAAACTTCAAAAAGTACTACCCGTGACATCCCTAATAAGCATCTAGTAGCTAGTTATATGTAAAAATAATTAAAGTAATAAAAACTATTGCATGGAAAGGCAAAAAAATCGAAAAAAATTGCTGAAAATAAGATTTGCGAGTGAAATAAATTCAAAAATAAATCAGTATCAACAATCTAGCAACGGATATTGATAAAAAAGAAAAACGTTACTAAATTGGTCACTAAAGGAAGAACGCGGAACTGCGGAAAATAGAAAATGTATATCACTTAATGATAAAAAACAAATTAAGAAAAAAAAAACATTCGCGAATTTACATAGCCATTAAAAATAAGGGACATATGTATGCACTTTATGTAAGGCAAGAGGTAAGAAAAGAACAGAATGCAAAACCATTTTTCTCAGTTATTAAAAAATTTTTAAACTTTTAAAAACCTATGTAAGCACAAAAGTAAAAAAATGTATAGATCTAGACAATAAATAGTTCGACGAAAATATCACAAATAATTATTTAATTAAATTTAGTTCAATCGATCCGAAAATAGAGCATTTTATTTAAGGCAAGAGGTAAGAAAAAAAAATAATGCGAAACTAATTAAAACCAGTTTTTCTCAGTTATTAAAAAATTTTCAAACATTTTTTACCACAGAAGTCATTTGTGCTGTTTCTTGGTTTTTAAAACTTTCAGTTTATCAAGCTATAGAGCAGCACTGTAAAATCGACTTTGTTTTATCTATATAGATCTGGTTGTTCGATAAAACGTCTTTTTTGAAGTATAGTATTTAATCAAGCCCGTCCTTTTTAAGTCTGTTATATCAATTTAACCATGTTTGCTTGCTTGAACCATGCGTTTCTTTTTATCTGATTTTACTAAAAGCAACTACAACTAACAAAAAATAGAGCAAAAAAGTCCACACAAATAAAGACAAGGACATGAAACCGCGGGGCAATTCATAAATTTTTCGAAATTTAAGATATTGAAATTCCTCAAGATTTAGTTACAAATAATCAAGAACAGAGAGAGGTCAGCACGCGCAACTAAACCTTTAAAACATGAAAAAGTGCCAAATTTAAAAGAATTATTGAACAAAAATAATTAACTTATCATCGTAAAAATTGCAAACAACTATAAGCCGACACTTTACAAAATTATGAAATATTTTAAAGTAAAGTTTAAGTTCCACTTGTTAAATTCTTTATATTAATTTTACCTTTTTTGCTTTTGTCATATGTTTGGACTCTGACGCTTGAAGAACCCATTTTTCCATTATTCAATAAATTGAAATTTGATGGATTTATTTGACGTCAAGGACTACCTTTTTTTAAATTTCAGATCGATTAGACATAATTTTAGTGAGATAGAATACAATTATATAAAAATTAATTTTTAAAAATAAGTTTTCTGTAAAAAATAAACCATCAGTTACAGTTTTAAAGAAAGTAATATTTAATTAAATGGTCCCAAAGTATGGCTAAACATTAAGCAACTTTTTCCACTGCTCGATTATCTTTTTCTACAACTTCTAGTCTCTTTTCTCATTCTGTCTCGAATTGACTATTGAAATTTTTTCTACTATGATCTACCTGACTTTACCCTTCATCTTTTTTCTAAAGCCTTCAATTGTGATGACGCTTAGTTTCTCGCACCGCTTTTTTCTCTTATCTCTTCATCTCTCGTTCTTCACTGGCTTCCTCCTAAATATAGGGTGATTTTTTAAATCTGCTTACTAATGGTTAAAATTAGAAATTGCTCTTCTTCACTCTACCTAACTAACTTAATAAAATACCTCCTAAGTCTGGTCTTCGATCTTCCTCTCTTAGTCACTTTTGTATCTTTTCTGATAAGCATTCTTTTGCTAAATGCTCTTTTCCTACTCTGGTCCATTTCTCTGGAACTCTCTTCCTACTTCTCTTACTAAATCTAAATCTACTTCTCATTGTTTTCCGTCTGGGGCTTAAAACTTTTCTAACATAATATAGTTTTAAAGTTTACAGTACTGTAACTGTCTGTTTTAGTTTCTTAATAAAATTTAATTATAAATATTAAATCGACAATTTGATCAGAATTAACTAACCTGAAATTCTTAGGGTCAATATCACTAAATTTACGAAACAATAATTTATTTACATCCCATACAACTCCAGCAATATTTCTATCTGTATTTGGAATATATTTATATTTAAATTCTTCATGAGCTTCAGAATCTTGAAAATATATGACATATATTTTCAAGATTATATGTCATCATCATCGTATATGTAATCATTGTATATGGTCACATTTGAAAGGATTTTCTTTTGCTTTCCACAAAAAGAATGATAGATTTCCAAAATTTTATTACCGGCGTTGTGACTACTAAATGAGATCGTCATCTTATATCTGTATTCAATTTCACAATACAAAAACATACCTTGGTGGTATACATTTGGAGTAGATATAACTCACCGGTTCTTCCTGAAAACGATTTATAATATATCTTAAAAAAATTAACTCATAAAAAGTGATTTTAATATAAAAAATTAACATTTTAAACGTTCGAAAAGTTTATGAGAAAAGACTTCACAATTTGAGTCTTTACCGTTTACAATCAGAAAAAAATTAAATTAGAGGTTTTGATTTACACTAAAAAAATTTTTTTTCATTTATGTAGTTTTTAGATTTATAGACAAATCTTCATGAAAATATTTGCATTAAATTGGTATCGTTCTATCTCAAATATATACAGGATTTTTAATAAACGAAGTTTTTTATGGTTCACTTGTTTCTAAATCCTATATATTAACGTCACTGTGTTTGCTTGTTTCCTTCAATAAGTTATCGGATTGCATGTAATAAAAGTTAAAAATGCAATTGTACACGGTCAGATCCACAACCTACTCTAGTAGGCCTAGACAGTTCAACCAATTACGTCATCGTTACATCAAAATTTTTAGAAATATGATATAACTACTATGCTTTTGTAGTTTGTTACATCAATTTATTTATAATTATGATATAAGAAGCGATAAAACATTAGGCCTACTAGAATAGGTTGTGGATCCAGTTGTTATATCAAGATATCCTTGGTCAGTCCTAAAGATCCAAACAGTTTTTCTCAAATTTATTATGCAAGAGGTTATCCGATTGCATTAAACATAATGCCTGATTTATTGTTCAGAAGAAAACACCGCTTTAGATATTAAAGCTGTCTTACGAATGCATGGCATGAAATTTGATGATTTTAATTTTCTTGAATCATGTTTGATCAAAGGCATTTAATAATGGTAGAGAAAGAAAACGTTCTTTATTTAATATCTGACAGCTTGATGAATTTGAATTTTGAATTTGCTTATTATCAGAACCAAAAATATAAAAAACGTCTATAGAATCTAGCCATAAAAAATTAATAAGTCTGAAAGTTATATTTTTGATGAAGAGGAGCTACATCAGGCTCCTCTATACTGACAGAAGCTGGAGGACTCGCGACTCCTAAGAGATGCGATCCTTGAAAGCGTTTACTGTCGGGACGTCAATTGTGTATTGCGTAAGCGCATTCCATGGAGCGACAATCCGGTTTGTGAAAAAATTGTATCGCTCTTCGCAACCTCTGACATACTGACGCTCTAATTTGCAGTTGTGGCCACGCAGGTTGTATGCCGTGTGGCCGGCTGCTCGAGTTTGTGGAACGGAAAAGCTGGCGTCGTCGATGTTGCGGGCGATTTTGAACTGCTCGATCAGGTCACCTCTCGAACGGCGGTCTTGTAGCGTTGTGATCCCAAGCTGTTGCAGACGATGTTCATAGGGCTGATGTTTTAGTGTTGCAATGATTTTTGTTGCCCGACGTTGGACCTGCTCAAGAAGGTTAATATCGCCCTTTTGATAAGGCGACCAAGATTGAACAGCAAATTCAAGATGTGGGCGGACGTAGGAGAGGTAAAGTGTACGCCACAGTATGAGGCTGCGGCTGCGGAAAGCTTTTCTGAGTCGGCTGAGCATATGATTGGCTGATGACGCTGCTTTTTCGACCTGTGCTCGGACCTTTAGATCATCTCTGAGACGAGAACACCAAGATCACGTTCGACTTTTGTGACTTCGAGTGGTCGCCGTGTGCCGTCAATATGTCTCATAGAGTATTGGTGGGTTATTCTGTGTGAGCGACCGACATGCATGATTTTGCATTTCTCGACATTGAAGTGCATTAGCCAAGGGAATGACCACTTAACTGCATGGTCAATGTCAGCCTGGAGAGATGAAATGTCGGAAGCTGACTTGATGATGCCGATGATTTTGCTGTCGTCCGCGTACATTTTAATTTGGTGTGTGATAGTGTCCGGTAAGTCGTTAATATATAACACAAAAAGTAGTGGACCAAGAACGGAGCCTTGAGGAACGCCACTTGTCACATTCTTGATGTGGTCTTTGACAAACTGCTTGCTACGGACATGTGAATGAAGAAGTTTTGGATTGGATTTGGAAGCACTGACTAGTTGTTCCTCATACGTGAGAATTGCCGACTTGACTGTTTTAGCTACACGCTTGCAAGCCTCTCGATGAGATTCTCGTAGAATAACTGCAGAGTCGCGCCCCGATGCGATGTATTTAGCCCAGACCTGGCGCTTGACTCTGGTCGCTTTTATAACTTCGGGTGTTACCCAAGGTTTTTTTTTCTGGACAAATGGAGTTGTTGTAGATGGGATGTGTAGTGCAACCGCTTCGTTGTATCGGTCGATAAGAAGCTGATAAGTGTCAGGTACTGAAAGGCCATCAAATAAGTTTTCCCAGTCGGTGTTTGAAATACAAGATGACAGCGCATTGTAGTCAGCTTTGCTCCATATAAAACGTTTGTGCGTCGGAGAAACACGTGAATTGTTCAGACGGCCACAGTGAACCGACCGGTTATAAAGCAATGGGATTGGCCCATGGGCGTGTATCCAAGTGAGTCAGCTTCAAGTATTTCGATAGCTCGGTCGGGGTCGTTGGTAATAATGAGGTCAAGAGTGCTACTAGGTCTAACATAACGATTACAGCGGTACGTGGGAAACGTGACAAGCTGTGTAAGGTGGCAGTCGTTGAGGCACTCTTGAAATCTAATGTCACTAGGATGTTCCTTACCTATATGGGCAACTGTTGCCACGCCACCACCCACGTCGATTGGAGCATATTTTGTGTGAGAGAAATTAAAATCGCCATAGAGCAACATAAATGAGCAGCTCAAGGCGGAAAGTGAGCTACGAGCTGTTGTGACTGAAGCAATACAATGTGTGAGATAGTCGTCGTTCAAGTCATGAGGGCGATATAAACAACCAACGAGGAAAGTTTCTCCACCGAAACAAATGACTCGCCAGACTTGTTCAATAGCTGGAGAGTTGAGCTGAGGAATGCCGGTCTCACTGGTCACAACTTTATCCACAACGTAGATCGCAACACCTCCTCCAGCGCTCCTCTCTCTGTCTTTACGGTGCAGTTGATAGCCAGCTATGGAGGTGTCTGAGGATTCGTTAAACCATAATTCCACAAAAAACATGACATGTGGTCTAAGCGATTGGTCGAGGGCTGCTATTCTTGCTGTTAGCTCATTGCGTTTATCTTTATTGAGCGAGCATGGGTTGTTAGACCAAAACCGAAAGTGATTTAGAGACGAGGTAGGTGAAGAGGATTTGGGCTGACTTTTCTTGTTGGGGTGACGCATTCTCTGTGGCTTTTGCAAGAGTGAATTATTGGGCCTTCTTGAATTTGTGCAGTTGATTGCCACGGATGCCGTATCAAAAGGGCGAATCATTACCAAGTTGAGCATTGAGTTTGTTTCTTTCTTGCCTCAACTGGTAGTCTAATTGTCTTTCTGCCTCTGATAAATCCGGGCTGATATAAACGGCCTTGTACGTACTGTTGCTTCTCAAACCTTTAGCTGCCAAGAGGGTCGGGCTTCTGAGACTTGCATCAGTTAGTTCCACGAGGATTGGGCCCGGTTTTGTTTGATTTTTAGATCTTAATCTCTTTATGCATACTGGTTTTACCTCAGACTTGCCGATTGAACAAAAAAGATCTTTTACAAACTTTTCGTCTTCAGATCTTTTGTCAACTTGCACTGCACACGACGGTTCCGGAACTTCGTAAACGATAACAGATCTTTTACAAACTTTGATAAAAACAAAAAGAACCGTCATTTTTGACGGGATATTTATAGTGCAAAAAATAATTTTATGTTTTTGGGTTAGAGTCTTGATATTAATTAAAGTCTTATAAAAACAAGTTATTTTGTATATTTATTTTAATCTATTGTAATCAATAAAAATAATTAGTATTATTAATATCAATTAAAGTAACTGAGTATTGAATGTTTCTAATAAAAACTGTAACGTTCAAATTTACAGACTGGCTTAGATTGTGAGAAGTGTATTGATTTTGAGAAAGAAAAAGTACAGCTATCCAAAGATACTAAAATAAAAACAAAACTATGGAATTGTGTTAACAAGTCAAATCTAGAAATGGAGCTGACAAGAAAAGAATTTGAAAATCTCGTTGATGATTTGCTTAAGAGGACAATTCCTTTGTGCGAAGAGAGTATAAAATTAAATTAGCTAAAATTACCAAAAAGGATATTGATGAAGTTGTGTTAGTTGGTGGAATAACAAAAATGCCAAAGGTGAGTCAAGCTGTTTTAACGATACAGTGAAATCGAGTTATGTGTTGTAATATCAGACTGACAAATGAAGTGGAATTTTGTTATTAGCATTTGTATGATATAACTGGAATATACGAAAATGTTTTTCTTAACCAAGCTCTATTTTTTCAAGGTCAAGGATATAGTTGAAGAAATATTTGGTAAAGCACCAAACTAAAAATATGATCCAGAAGAAATACTTGCTGCGATTACCATGCACATTTCCAAAAGTAGTATATGGAAAAGAAAATGATATCAATAGAAGATAAATATACATGTGATAATGATGGAAAAGAAGAAGATCGATGAACCTAAATGATTACATTCCTAGGATTTGCAGTCTTAAATTAAACAGATTCAAAAACATATCATATTACATTATTTCTTTAGATATAAAAAAATCAATTTTGTCTTGACTTGAAATAAAAATTTATTTAAAAACTTTACATCAAGGAATTAAGTTGACAAAGTGTGTTTTGTGTGAGCAGACAAAAAAATTATGTATATTAGAGGCGCAGTCAGAAATTTTTTCGTGGGGGCCGGATTAGTAAGGAGTTTTAATGAGAAATTTACGACCCACAAGAGTCAAGGCTTAACGACAATTTCAGCAATAATTAGCAATAACAAACCATAAGACATTTAATTTAGAACAGTAAATTACAATTCAGCCGACGTTTTTTCTGCGAAAAGATGTCGATACGGTTTCTTCATTAAGGTTAATGTCGCGATTGATGGTCATCTGGACAAACCCATTCAGCTTTGTCTGGCCCATTGTCTGGCCCATTGTGGTGCGTAGATAAGATTTCAGTTTGCGCAGAGTTGAGAAGGATCTCTCGGTTGTCGCAGAAGAAAGGGGCAAGTGATGAAGAGTTTCAGCAGCGTATTTATCTGCAGGTAAATGGAATATTGACAATGCTGCAGAACATCAACTGCGGTATGTGGGTCCTGTCGGGTCGAGAACAGGTGATTCGGGTCAAAAAAGAAAAAAATAGTTTGGGTCAAATTTTCTGGCGGGTCGGGTTTTCAAAAATAGACCCATGGGCAACTCTCACCATAACATTTTTGATAACTTATTAAATATTTAATTTGCAAAATAATTGTTAAGTCAAATATATCTCGAAAACCCGGGCACGCGCGTCACTTCAACATCAACATTGGCAGGCTTTCGGAGGGGGCCGGGCCTCCCGTGCCTGTCCTGGCTGCGCCTCTGATGTAAATGCAAGCTTATGATTATAAATATGTGCGCAAAGCCGGATTAAGCGTGCCTACTGTGGGCCTAAGGTTTATTGTTACTAAAGAAGGGCATAATATTGCGAGCAAAATGACTTCAAGTAACAAAATATAGATAACATAAATTTTTTAAAAATAACAAAAACGTATTATATAAATCTAAATTTGTGTATTAATAAATGAATCAAAGCTATTTGAATGTTTAAAATCGTTTTTTTACTGGCCTTGGTGCTTGAAAAATTATGAATAATTTCATCAGGGTTTAAAACTCGAACAATATCTCTTTCAATGCTTAAAATCAATAATGTAGAAAGAAGTGTTTGGGACATGGTAGAACATAAGTAGTTCTTAACTCGTTTGATAACAGAACACTGCAGTTAGGGACCAGGGGAACCAAGAACAAACGCAGAGCTGTTTCGAAATTTGGAAAACTTTCATTGACATTTGTTTCAACAATAATTTTATACAACCACATAGATCTAGTTTCAGAGTTTTTTTCTTTGGAGGACGTTCTTTTTACAAATGCTACAAATTACTTATATTCGTGTGAAGTCTTCCTTAAAATCATCAGGATAGTTTTCACGCATGGCACAAACATCTTCAACATTTTCTGAAGCAGACATATTTTTTTAAATGTTTCCAATAATAACAAACACTCTATTAATATTTTTGTAGGCTACGATCCGTTTTGACAACTCTTGCATTAGTTTATCAGTTATTGGGATGAACGTTTGAACTCGAAATGCTTCCTTATCAGTGGAATCTACAGATGCAGCATCCTCACATTTAAATATAGCCTTGTTCCTCAGGACAACGCATTCTATTTAAATTAAAAAAATTTTTGAAAACAAATTTTGTAATTAAAAATAATAATAGTTTTTGTTTGAATGCAAAACAAATGACTGCATTGGGTTTGTAACTTAATGCATTAGAAAGACAATAAAATTAGCTAAACATAGAAACCAATTTCTTAGAAATACTATAAAAATTAAAAATTTATGAAGCAAAATGTAGATCAGTATATGTTCTCCGTATAATAGAACCTAAAGTTTTCTCCATACATTTTGATGCGGAAAACATACCCTTTTCTACATTTTGCTTCATAACTTTTTTCATTTTTGGTCTATTTCCAAAACATTAGTTTCTATGAATGAAAAATCTTCTCCATACTTTTAAATATAACTTTTTTTATTTTTTAGAATAATAAATTTATTTTTTCATCATTATATTTTTTTAAATACCTACTGGCGACGATACTGGAACAGTTACCGACTCAGTACAATCTGGTGCAGCAGCTTCAGAAGGTGGATCCCACAGATCGCGCGGATCCGTCGGCAAGATATTCTCTTTGGAGAGAAGTAGATGTCGACGGTTACGACGAAATTCACCACGCTGAGTCTCGACATTGTACGACCGTGGTGATGGATGAACAGAGGTCATTCAAGCCGGTACCCATTTGTTGAGATGACGAGCCCGGACATAATCGCCAGTCTTCAAAGGTGGTAGTGGGCGTGTGTGTCGATCGTAAATAAGTTTCTGCTTAAGTTGTCGACGTGTCAGTGTCAACTCTGATTGAACGATCTGTGGCTAGGCTGTAGACTAACTGCTGCTGATGGCAGTTTGGTACGAAGCCTACGACCATACAGTAACTGGGATTGACTAACATAAGTCCTGACAAGGATGTTGCTCGATACTGCATAAGAGCGATGCACGGATCTGCACCACTTTTCCTCTGCTTTTTGTAGCAATAACTTCACAGCTTGTATTGAACGTTCAGATTGTCAATTACTTTGAGCGTAGTGTGGGCTGGAAGTCGTGATTGTAAAATTCCAACTAGCCGCAAACTTACGCATCTCAAAGCTGTTGAAAGGCATATTGTCACTCATCAGCACTTCTGGGATGCCGTTACGAGAAAATATAGACTTCAAATGCGTTATAAAACTTGATGCAGTTTTGCTCGACAGTAGACAAACTTCACGAAGCTTGCTGTAGTAATCAACGACTAACAGATAGTCTTTTTCTTATAGTGTGAAGATGTCTGCTCCAAGTTTCTGCCATGGTCGATCTGGGATTTCATGAGGAATTAACGGTTCACGTTGTTGACATGGTCGATATGATATGCGCAGGTTGAACACTTGTCCACAAAGTTATCAATGTCCTTGGCCATGCCGAACCAAAACATTATTGAACGTGCTAGGGCCTTGCACTTTTCACGACCCTGATGTCCTTCATGAATCCAGTTCCACATCTGCGGTTGTAAAGTGAAAGGAATGATGATTGCCTCTCCAAACAACAATAGTCCCTCAACTTCATGAATGTCACCACTAATGCTGTATAAACGACGCAAGTCTGCAGGCAGTTTGCTAACATTAGAAGGGAATCCTGAACGAACGTATTTTCTAAGCTGAGAAAGGATCTCATCAGCCTCTGTTGCAGTTCTCAAATCAGCCATAGTGTTGATTAATACCTCTGAATCATATAGTAAAGTATGTACGGTCACGTCAATATCTTCAGCCAATTCCAGTTTTTCCCTTGTTGGCAGTTCTTTCAGGAAAGCACGAGATAACGTATCAGCTAAGTACATCCGTTTGCCAGGAGTGTACTAAACGTCGAGATCGTATTTCAAAAGACGTAGCAGCATACGTTGTAAACGTGGCGTTGTTTGAGCGACTGCTTTTTTAAAGATAATTTCCAGAGGACGATGATCGCTCTGGACAATAACTTTTCGACCATAGATGAATTGTGAAAATTTATCACAGGCGAATACAATTGCGAGCAGTTCTTTCTCGATCTGAGCATCATGAGTTTCAACGTCGTTAACGCACGTGATGCAAATGCGATTAGCTGTTCTTGCTAAAGAAGACACGAACCAATCCCTCCAGATGAGATGTCTGTTTGAATGACGACTGGAAGACTGGGGTCAAAGTATCGCAAAACAGGTGTTGCCGTATGAATTTGCTTTAAGTTCTGAAATGCTTCTTCATGACTTGACGACCAATTCTAAGTCAAATCACTTTTCAGAAATGGACGTAATGGTTCAATGACTTTAGAATAGTTTGGAATGAACTTTGAAAGATAGTTTGTCATTCCCATGATGCGACGTAAGTCATTTGAATTCACTGGAGTTGGCATGTTAACCAATGCCTTAACCTTATCAGGATCAGGATCACCATGTTCTGAGAGTATGTGTCCAGCATACTTGACCTTGCTAACTTTCAGTTGCAATTTATCACGGTTGAATCGGACGTTAAACGTTTTGGCACGAACCAGTCTGAGGATGTTGTCGTGCTCTGTCTCATTTTATGCTGCAATAATTAAGTCATCAAATATGATATGCACACCCGGAATGTCTCCAAAGATTCGAACATTCTTCTTCTGAAAAATTTCTGGAGATGATGAAATTCCAAAGGGCATTCGCAGGAATGAGTATCGCGCAAACGGAGTGTTAAACGTACATAATTTAGAACTCTCTTCATCCAGTGCAATCTGCCAGAAAGCATCTTTCATGTCGATTACCGTGTAGAGTGTCTTACGGTGTAGATGGGCAATAACGTCTTCAACTGTAAATATCAGGAATCGCTCACGTTTGATGAAATTGTTTAGATCTTTGGGGTCTAAACAAAAACGGAGTGATTTGTTTTTCTTTTCCACAATCAATAGACTATTTACCCAATCAGTCGGTTCCTTGCGTTTGATGATGATTCCCTTGTTAACCATCATTTGCAGGGTAGATTTGAGCTTTGGTTGAAGAGTTAATGGAACACGACAAGGAGGATGTATCACTGGAACAGCGTGTTTGCTCAATGCTATATGATAAGCACCAGGAAAACATCCAAGACCCAAGAATACATCGACGTATTCGTCTAGGAGATCTGATGATGAACTCACTGTGACTGTGTTGATGCGTCGGACGACATCTAACTGTTGACATGTTGGCAAACCAATAATCGTAGCGGCTTTGTGCGCGACGACGAAAAATGACAGTTTGTAGACTCTTCCTTTGTATTCTAGGTTCAAAGTAGCAACACCAAGAAAAGAAAATCTACAGTTATTGTACGAAGAGAGTGTAGTCGTTGTTGGTTTCATCTCTGCGAGGTGTTCGACGATGATGATGGTCACCTTGGCTGAACTGTTGAGCCTCATTCATCGGCTTCAAAAGTTTCCTGGTCGATCGGCAGTACAAGGCAAAATGATTGAGCTTGGAACACGATCTGCAAACTTTTTCATAAGTCGGACAGGCTCTGGGCACATGGACGGTGCCACAGTTGCCACACTGTTTTACATGCTGGTTGCACTGTTGTTGTTGTTGTTGCTGTTTACGACGTGAACTGTTGACTGCAGCTACTACTGTTGTAGACAGCGTGTGGTCGGCTCTTGAGTGGATGATACGAAGTTGCTCTTGTGTAATCTCAGCAGCACGACTCAGTTGTAAGGCTTTATCGAGAGTCAAGTCTGGTTCGCGGAAAAGGCTTTCCTGTAGACGAGAATCGGCACAAGACAACACCACAAAATCACGAATTAACAAGTCTTCTTGATGCTCAAACTCGCAAGACTGAGCAAGCAAACGAAGTCTAGGAATCGGAAAGCTACATGTCGACTGTGCCATGTCGTGGTTTTGTGTTATACCATAGACTAGCATTCCCGTCGCGGCTCCACTCGCTTGAAAAAGAGAATACGCATCCACAGTAATGTAGTGCACGGAGAGATTTTTTACGGCCCGACTCGGTCCGGTCCGTCGACAACTTGGCCGGGCCCTCTTCATAAGCCAAAATTTCAGGCCCGGCACGGCCTATCTAATTTGGCGCTGGCCCGTTTTAACAAGCCTACAATTTCTATATACTTGGCGAAAAATCTCGGCCCGTCCCACCTTGACTTCAGGTTTGGCCCATCCATTCTGAAGACCCTAAAATCACGGCCTGGCCCGGTCCGTGCAGCATTCTAATCCATAGTGCCCTACACGGATTTTTTTAGACCCGGTCCGGCTTATTTCATAGACATAAAATTTCAGGCCTGGCTTGTTATTTAGGCTCGAACTGCCCTTTTTTTTATAAACAAACTAGCTGGGTTACCCGGCGTTGCCCGGGGATTTTAAAGGTTTTTTTTTCGTTTTTCTCTCTGGCTCCCGTTTCCTTAACCGCTTGCTTTCCCGTTCCAGGTCGCTTTCTCACTCCTGGTCGCATTTCTGCTCATGGTCGCTTTCCCGGCCCCGGTCTCTTTTACTTTTCCCGCTCCCAGTTGCTTTTACGCTTTACCGCTCCAGCTTGCTCTCCTCTTCCTGCTCGCTCTTTTCACTCACAGTCGCTTTTCTGTTCCTCTATTAAATTTCTTTAATGTATTGGTTCTACTCTGCAAGTGTGATCTTCTGCAAAGGATTATTTTGATTGACTAAAGCTGAAAAAAAAAGAATTCATTAGTTAACGCTGCAATAATGTTAAAAACCGCTCATATATCTCAAAAGGTTATATTTATTTTAAATACTTGTAAGATTATAAATGCTTACAATAGATTTATCACACACTGTTCAACAGCTGCTTTTCGAAAAATCGCTAGTCTTAGTTTTTGAGTTGTTCTTAGTTTTTAAGTGTCATGTCTACAGAAAGCATATAACGCTACATGTGGCATGTTAATAAATATTGACCCGTGGCTTTGAAAAATGTGATATAAAACACAGATTGAAATAAAACATGAAGTAATAATAATATTAAAAACCTTCAACATATATATATATATATATATAACTAATTAAGATCATTGCGACTCTTATTAAAGAGAAGATAACAATTTTTTCTAAAATAATAGGTGACTATAAACCTGGTTATATTTATGGTAATGTTAAAATACATAAGAAAGATAACTCATTAAGACCTATTATTTCACAATGTCCTGCTGTTACTTATAATGTTGCTAAAGAAATTAATAAAATTATTTCTCCTTATTGTCCTTCTCAATATAGTCTTAAATCTTCTTATGATTTTGTTGATCTTATTCATAGTAATGGAAGTTCTAATATAATTGCGTCTTTAGATGTTGAAAGTTTGTTTACCAACGTACCTGTTATAGACACTATAAATATAATTTGTAAGTGTGTTTATTCACATCCTAGTATTCAACCTCCTCAAATCAGCCCTGAAGTCTTGAAAGAATTACTTTATATATGTACAACGCAATCTCCTTTTTTATCACCTAATGGAGACTTATATGTACAAATTGACGGTGTAGCTGTGGGGTCCCCGTTGGGCCCGACTTTCGCTAATTTTTATATGGGTGATCTTGAAGCACGTGTATTTGAAAATCTCACCAAACCTTTTCTGTATTGCCGTTATGTTGACGATATATTTGTTTCAGTTGATAACTTAGAAGAGCTATTTAAACTGAGAGATGCATTTGTAAAAAATTCAATTCTAAACTACAATTTACTTATGAACTTGCTAATAATAAACATCAAATTCCTTTTTTTGGATACTTTAGTTACTCGAAATGTATCAAAACTATCTTGCCAGGTCTATACTAAACCCACAAACACAGACAATTGTCTTAATTATAATAGCGATTGTCCTGAAAGATATAAACTAAATGTTATTAATAATTATATTAATAGGGCCTATAAATTTTCCGAAACATGGTCTGATTTTCACAACGAAATTCTACAAGTGAAACAACTTTTGATAAATAATAATTATTCTAATTCTATTGTTGATGCAACTATAAATAAATTTATGTCACGTATTACTGATAAAAAACATGTTTCAAAACCTAATACCAATAACTCATCAAATTCTTGTATAATTCCATTATATTATGCTAATCAGATGTCTAATAATTATAAAATAGATGAAAAAGTGTTGAAAAACATTGTGTATGATAATATTAAGGTTGTAAATAAAGATAATACACTCAAGTTACACATCTATTATAACAATGGAAAAACTCATAATCTTTTAATTAAAAATAGTATAAATAATGTTTCTAGCCCTGTAGCACAAACCAGCCTAGTGTACCAATTTTCGTGTCCGTTTCCACATGGTCAGGTGGAAAATTACATTGGTCATACTAGAACTACTCTGTCTCGTAGATTGACTATGCATTGTCAAAGTGGTGCCATATACCAACATATGTCAACACAACATTCAATCAAACCATCACATAAATTTCTAATTGATAACACCAGTATACTAATGAAAGAAAATCAACCCAATAAGTTAAAACTAAAAGAAGCTTTAGCTATTAATAAATGTAAGCCTTTAATTAATAAACAATGGTATTCTTTTGATTTAACTCTTAAACTTTTTGGTTCTCTAAATAGTAATAAAACTAATAATAATAATAATAAATGTTTTAACTCATCTACAACTTCTGTTAAAAATATGCACGTTAATAGTGCCAATGTTTCTTCAGGTATTTCTCCGTTGAATGAATGTTTTGTACCAGACGTTTGTGTTTCAAAGGTTATAGATAATGTATGTGATTCTTCTTCCAGTCACGTCCTTGAAGTTGACTGTAATTCCGTTGTTAAAGGCTTTACTAACTGATCTTAATTATTTAGTTATTACTGTTATTATTATTATTATTTTAATTTAAATATTTTTATGTTGTTACATTTGTATATAATGAATTTAAATTTTATTTTAATTGTATTTTAATTCCTTTCAATTAGTTGTATCTTTTACCATTTAGTCACTGCATTTTATTTTAAAAAAGTTAAACGGCTCTGATGATGGCAAAAAATTGCCGAAATAGATCTATAAGCCTATAAGATTATGGAGTTTGTGTTTGGTAATAAATTATTTTTAAACCGATTTAGAGTATTGGAAAAAATTAAAAATAAAATCGATTCAGCCAAGTGCGCCACTTTTTTCAATCGAGCTTGCCTAAAAGAATATATATATATATATATATATATATATATATATATATATATATATATATATATATATATATATATATATATATATATATATATATATATATATATATATATATATATATATATATATATATGTATGTATGTATGTATATATGTGTATATATATATATATGAGTTTTTATTCTATTTCCTTCTTAATCATATCATGAACAAACAAATTTATATTAAGAATATTTTAACCAGAAAGATCTAGTAAGTGTTAGCAACCACTTAGGTAGATTATATTATTACCATTTAATTAGAATAATAAAGATATAACATTGGCGACCAGGATGTCAAAGGACCAAGATTCAAACATAGCACAATTGCTTAAGTTTCTAATGGAAGAGAAACTTGAGAGGGAAGCTCGAGAAAGAGAAGAAAAGAGAATTGAAAAAGAAGAGAAACTTGAGAGGGGAGCTCGAGAAAAAGAAGAAAAGAGAATTGAAAAAGAAGAAACTGAAAAAAAATTTCTTCAGTTAATCTCAATGATGCAGGACAATAGAACCGTCAAAGTAAGACCAGACCTCTACAAACGAATTGAGCAATTTGTTTACGATCCAGATCAAGGCCTTACATTCACTGATTGGATTGGGCGATTTGAAGAAGCTGTTCAGTCAGTCGGAGGCGAATCAATGAGCGATTCAGAAAAAAGAGCAACTCTGAACGGGAAGCTTCAACAAAACGAATACACACTACTTAAGGGTAGTATATTGCCGAGAACAATCGAGAATCTAAACTATGAAGAGACAAAAGGTTGGTTAGAAAAACTGTTTGGCAATAAAAAAAGCATTCATCAAAGACGGTTTGATTTTGAAAACGTCCAAATAAGGGACTCAGAGACTTTCAGGGCATTCGGCACAAGGGTGAACAGGCTGTGCAACGAAGCACAATGGGAAAATTTTACAAAAGAAGCCAGTATGTGCTTACATTTTATATGGGGATTGAAGGATCCGAAATATTTAAACATTAAGCACAAATTACTGCTCAGGGTAGAACAAGAGTGCTCACTGGAAGAACTTATTGAAGAATGTGAAAAGATAAAACTGTTACATACAGAACAAATAATGATTTCAGAAACCTTAGTTAATAAGGTTAATCACTATTCAGAGAAATCTCTTAAAAAACTTCCAGCCAAGAAATCAGGGGTTCGTCCGTAAACAAAAAATGTTTGTTTTCGCTGTGGAAAACCGGGACATTTTGCTGCCAACTGCAGAACTGATGATAGAAGTCCCAAAAGATTTTTCAGTAGAAAGAGAAGTCCAAGCTTAAGGAGAAGTCCAAGTCCGTCGTATAGGCGACACGAAATACGGCAAGTCAAAACAATTCCCAGCAAGCGAACAGTTATAGCAGCCAATAGAAGATACACCACTGTGAAATTTGGTGATGTCGAAATTAGGATGCAACTGGACCCGGAGCCGATGTCACAATCATAAGTACAAAAACTTGGGTAAAGATTGGTTCACCACGGCTAGATAAGGCAACAACAAAAATTGGTGCTGCAAACGGTACTGAAATTCAAGTACTAGGTGAATTTCAAACCAAATTTTTGTGCGCAGGATTCACAGGCAATGGACGCTGTTTTGTGGCCAAAAATACGACACAGCTTCTAGGAATTGAATGGATGGATCAACTTCCACCAATGATAAAAGCGTTTGATGCAATCTGTTGTTCTGTTGCAGAAAAGCCTTCGCAGGAAGAAACCAGTTTAGCTGTTCGTTTACAAACAGAGTTTCCAAATGTTTTCAAGGAAGAATTGGGCCATTGCAGTAAAAAGAAGGCAAGATTGCTCCTTAAGTCAGAGTCTCAGCCAAAATTTTGCAGACCACGAAAAATACCTTTTGCTTACGAAGAAATAACCATTAGGGAACTTGAAAGACTAGTCAATGTAGGAGTTCTTAAAAGAGTTGAATACAGTCACTGGGCGGCACCGATTGTTGTTGTTCCAGAGAAAAGCGGAACGGTGCGCATCTGTGCTGATTTTAAAACAGGCCTTAACGACGCGCTTGAGATGCACCAACATCCACTTCCAACACCGGATGAAATTTTTTCAAAATTAAACCAAGGAGCTTGGTTTACTCAAGTAGATTTTGCTGATGCATATCTACAGTTGGAAATGGATGAATCGTCAAAAGAGCTCGTTACGATCAACACTCCTAAAGGTCTATATCAGTACCAGAGACTTCCCTTTGGAGTAAAAAGTGCACCAGGTATTTTCCAGGAAACAATGGATAATTTAACTTCAGGGTTAAAAGGTTGTGCGGCTTACCTGGACGATGTAATTGTGACCGGCACAACATTGGAAGAACACAATATGAATGTTCTTGAACTATTCAAACGGATTTCAGATTTTGGTTTTAGAGTCAAGATGGACAAGTGCTCTTTTGCCAAGAAAGAGATTAAATTTCTAGGTCATATTATCAGCAAAGAAGGCCGAAAACCAGACCCAGAAAAGATAACAGCAATTGTAGAAATGCCCCCACCAAAAGACAGGAAACAGTTAAAATCGTTTTTGGGTATGGTTAGTTACTATTCTGTTTTTGTACCAAAGATGAGACAAATGAGAGGCCCACTAGATGAATTGGAAAAAAATGAGAAATTTGAATGGTTAAGAGTACACCAGGAATCTTTCACAAGCCTTAAGAAGGTGTTACAATCAAATTTATTGCTGACGCATTATGATCCCAAAAGAGACATCGTAATAGCTGCTGATGCATGTGAATACGGAATTGGAGCAGTGATTTCACACCGATTTCGTAATGGAACAGAAAAAGCAGTCGCTCATGCAGGCGTGCGCTGACCCAAGCAGAAAAGAATTACGGCCAAATAGAAAAAGAAGCTTTAGCCCTAGTTTTTGCAGTAAGAAAATTCCATAAATTTGTTTATGGAAGGCGGTTTTCGCTTTTGACCGATCACAAGCCTCTCTTGTCAGTATTTGGTTCAAAAAAAGGAATATCTGCACACGCTGCAAACAGACTACAGAGATGGGAACTGATACTTTTAGCTTATGATTTTGAGATCGAATATCGACGAACAGCAAATTTTGGTCAAGCTGATGCCTTATCAAGACTCATTGATTCCAAAAAACAACAGGAAATGAGGATTTGATAATAGCAGGTGTAAACGAAGACATCACAATGATACAAGAGGATACGATGAGACAATTACCTGTTAGTAAGAAAGATATTCAAATTATGACAGAAGAAGACTCTGAACACAGAGTGTTAAGTGATATCATTAAAAAAGGATTTTGGCCAAAAGTTAAACCTGGATCAAACTGGAATGCATTCCAAAGTAAAGCAACTGATTTGACTTTACATGATGGCGTTCTATTTATGGATGTAAGAGCAGTAATTCCAAAAAAACTGCAACAGCGTATATTGAGGATGCTACATCAGGGTCATCCAGGAATTACGAGAATGAAAATGCTGGCCAGACAGTCGGTGTATTGGCATGGAATCGATAGAGATATTGAAAGTATGGTGAAAAGCTGTGATGCATGTCAAAAAGCAGCTAAAATGCCTATAAAAAACTCGTTGTCACCATGGCCTGAACCATCACAGGCCTGGGAGAGAATTCACATTGATTTTGCGGGATCAATGGAGAATTCAAAGTTTCTGGTTGTTGTGGACGCATATTCAAAATGGCCAGAAATAATACAAATGAGTGCGCTACCTCAACAACGACAATTCGCGAGCTGAACAGAATGTTTGCTCGGTATGGATTTCCCAAGACATTGGTATCAGATAACGGAACACAATTTACTTCTATGAAATTTGAAAGATTTTGTCAGTCAACATTTATCAGTCATATCCGAATACCTCCTTTTCATCCACAAAGTAATGGTCAAGCAGAAAGATTTGTTGATACTTTCAAAAGAACCATACAAAAGCTAAAAGGTGAAGGAATTACCGAGGAATTGGTGCAAAAGTTTTTGTTGTGTTATAGATCTACACCATGCCCATCTAGTCCACATCAAAAATCTCCCGCAGAAAATTTTTTGGGGAGACAAATTAGAACACAGACTTACAACTAAGTACTAAAAAAAACGAAAAGCATTCAGAAAAAAAGTCCTGCATGAAGAGACAGTTTGACAAAAGGAATGGGGCAAGACCGAGAGTCTTTAAAAAACAAGATGCGGTGTACGCTAGAGATTATAAAAATCCAAACCATCCCAGATGGATACCAGATTTTAAAAAGAATTGGAAAAACGGTTTACGAAGTCGAGATTGACAGAAGGATTACAAAAAGGCATACAAATCAATTAAAACCAAGGAATTTAGATTGGGCACTTAAAGAAATGTTTGAGACATTCAACTGCCAGTGCCCCTTCAAGATAAAAGTGATGGAGAGAAAGCCCCGGTAAGAATTGTGTTCCCAGAAGAGGAAGAGATGTTGGAACCAGACATAAACGCAACCCCTTGGGTTACGGAGAATGAGGATGGAGATAATAGACAAGGAGACCATGTTCCGAGCCATATAGATAATGAAGCCAATCCGGAGGAATTGTCACACATTCCAACAGGAAAAGAACCGGAGGCAAGACCTAAACCAGAAGTGGGCAAACTACGGCCCGACAAAGTATTTTATGCGGCCCGTTTAGAATTTTCGCTAAATTTTTGAAATTGTTATTTAGATTATCGGCTTCGATTTAAATAAATTATATTAACGTTTTTTTTTGTTGGTTGTTTTTACATAAAACTCACAACATCCCTATTCGCAACTGTGTTCGCGCTTAACCAAAAGTTAGTTTTGTTTAAATTTTGAAAGGTTTTAAACATTGTAATTTGAAAGTGAATAGAATAAGCGTTGATTTAACCATGAGTGCTGCCAAGAAAAGAAAAATTGAGGACGAATGTCGTGTTTTTAATGAAGATTGGACTGGTTCCACAATTCAAGAATATTATCAAAAACTGTGAACAGTTACATATTTCTCATTGATTATAATTGTATTCTGGTCAGATTGTATGCAAATTCAATTCCTTGTTCTTCATAATTACTATGATAGTAACAATAAACTTTTCTTGAAATGATTATTAATAATAAAATCTTATTTTTGTTCACTTTTTTGTTTCAGTTCATATTCTAAATGTGAAATAAAACGAGAAATACATGAGACTTTCAAACTTGTAAATTTTTATTAAAATAGAGAAAATATATATGCGGCCCGCGATAACAAAAAAGTTTTCAATGTGGCCCTCCGTAGAAAATGTTTGCCCACCCCTGACCTAAACGTTATTGCAACCCTCCAAAACGGATAGTACTGGACCCCAGTAGGAAACCATATGATTTTCTATAAAGAGGGGGAGGTGTTATATATATATGTTTGTATAAATATATATATATAAACGTATGTATGTATATATATATATATATATATATATATATATATATATATATATATATATATATATATATTAGAGATGGGAATCGAACCCAAAATTAGAAGTTCGAGTTCGGTTCGGTTGATCATTTTTGGGTTCGGGTTCGGTTCGGGTTCGGTCCCCTTTGGGTTCGAGTTCGGTTCGGGTTCGGTCCCTTTTGGGTTCGAGTTCGGTTCGGGTTCGGTTGCTGTGGCGTTCGAGTTCAGTTTGGGTTCGGTTGCTGTGGGGTTCGAGTTCGGTTCGACTTTTATTCGAGTTCGAATGTAATCGACCAGTTAAAGTTTGTTCGAGTTTAGCTCGAAATGTGATGACTATTGATTGAGTTTAGTTCAATTTTTTAATACACAAATAATAGGTACATTTTTACAATTCATTTAAAATTTATTTTATTAGCTCACACACGATTGAGTATTTAGATTAGTTGACGAAAGTAGTATTTAATATGTGTATATGTACAGAAATCAGAAATTGTAATTGTATTTTAAAAATATTAGTTGCTCTTTCAAAATCTGTTGAATGCAAATAAAGTAAATGTAAAAAACAAAAGTATTTTAAATAGCACCATACTTATAAAAATATTTTAAATAACACTATAATTATAGTCCCAAACTGTAATGACTTTGAATGTTATAATAGTTTAATAGACATAATTTAAATTTAATCATTTCATCTTTACCATCTTCAAAAGACAAACACACTTGAAACTATTCCAAATAGGACTCTTTGTCCATGTCGCATCTACTAATCGCGCCTGATTTTGAGACACCAGCTCATCAAAGTTTTTACAATCACTTCTAACTTTCGCTATATCAAGTTTTTTCGATGGAGAAGAAACAATGATACAATCCACTATAAATTATTGGATAGAAATGCCGCCGCTTATAACAATGAAAACAATAACAAAACAAATAACGCTGGTCCGTTTTTTCTTTTTCATAGATAAAAAAGCAAAGAAAAATAATCAAATAAGTGATATTAAAAAGCATGGCCCAATATTGTCATTTAATTTTCTGGGTTGGCTTTTTTTAATTTTGTTCAGATGATGTTTTAACTGGGTTCGAGTTCGGTTCGAGTTTGACCATTAATGGGTTCGAGTTCGACCATTAATGGGTTTGAGTTCGGTTCGAGTTCGACCGTCATTGGGTTCGAGTTCGGTTCGAGTTCGGTGCATAAAAATTTGGGTTCGTTCGAGTTCGGTTCGAAATCCTAAAATGTGGGTTCGAGTTCGAAAAGTTCGGTTCGAGTTCGGTTCGATTCCCATTTCTAATATATATATATATATATATATATATATATATCAGTGATGGGTAGTTACTAACTATAAATAGTTAACTACTAGTTATTAACTACTCTACAGTAGTTAAGAAATAGTTAATAACTACTTTTTGTTAAACTAGTTAACAACTAGTAATTAACTACTTTTTTAAATAGTTATTAACTACAGTAGTTAACTATTTTTTTAACTACTTTACTTTTTTGGTGGCTGAAAAAACTCTATAGATCATGAAACTGAAGTGGATGAGCCAGTATATGACATGTATGTAAATAATGAAGATCTAGTGGTGAAAGTATATCAGATTTGATAGAAAGTGAGCAAGATAATATTGATAATTCTGATGATGTGCTTCTTTTACCTCCTCATAAGCACTGTGACAATCTACATACATAATTTCCTATGTCTGTATGTATTTATGTATGTATGTATGTATGTTAGCAATTTTGCATAACGCAGAGGCCGCGGTGGGCAGCAGTCAGCAATTGGTAAAATTAGTGCGCGCAGGCGTGTGATTAAAGTTATTTCGCAATTGCACACTATCAGTTCCAAATATCCAAAACGTTTTTCCTAAGCTTTTATGCAAGAGGTTATCCGATTGCATGTAATAAAAGTTTTAATAAAAGTTGTACACTGTCAGTAGGTAAAGATCAAAAACGTTTTTCCTAGGCTTATTATGCAAGAGTTTTATCCGATTGCATCAAACATAATGCTGGATTTAAAGTTTAAAATAAAAAATCGCTAGATTTGAAACTGTCTTACGAAGCAAGGATATCTTGATATAACAACTGGATCCACAACCTACTCTAGTAGGCCTAGACAGTTCAGCCAATTACGTTATAGTTACATCAAAATTTGTAGAAGTATGCTATAACTACTATGCTTTAGTAGTTTGTTACATCAATTTATTTATAGGTATGATATAAGAAGCGATAAAACATTAGGCCTACTAGAGTAGGTTGTGGATCCAGTTGTTATATCAAGATATCCTTGTTACGAAGGTACGCATGAAATTCAACCCGTTTAGGTCCAAAACTTTATTAATTAGATTTCTATTATTTTTTTTGTTATTTCTAAGTTACTTGCTTATGTTTTAACAGATTTATTTTTAATTATTTTTTATTTGAAAGAAAACTTTGAAAATTCACTATGCTCGTTTTTCGAACGATGGTCGTATAGACTACTGAAAACGACAAAATGTTTAAAAGTCAATTTTTTTGTTCTCAACGCAAACAATTATAATATAAATTTTAGGCTGTAAACAAAAAAGCTAAAAACACATTTCTGACTTTATCAGTAACACAGTTCAATAAAATCCAAAAATTTAGCATTCAATAAATCAGTCAAGCAGTTCATGATAGTCGTTTCAGAACCGGATGAGTGTGCGGAAAGCACCAAAACAATTCCGATGAAGTCGTTTGCCGCACTTGGCCCACATGTACAGTGTTTTGCCATAATTTTCCAGCTTGTAGCGACCTACTGTTTTCGCCTTTTCCAGATCATGACCATGGCCATTTGCTGAATCTTCCCTATCGTTTTGTTTCTTCAACCGTGCATGAATTCATTTCATCGGTATAAAACAACCTAAACAGCCTATATGGGGTTTTTCAAGCAAAGCACCATTGTGGTGTTTCAAACTCGTTATATATAGACTGTTTTAAAAGTGGCTATTCAAATGACTCTTTTTGGTCCAAGTGCATTTCAATCGTTTTTGGCGTTTTGGTTGCCGCGGCATTGAACTGACCGTATTTGCGACCTACATTTCTTCACCCAAAGAACAGACACAGTCTAATCCCATCCCATCATTAGTATAATAAACTTCTACCTTCCCGGATATTACAAAGAATAACATTTCTTCCTCATTTGCTTATTCATCAGTCACGTATTATGATGCGCCGGGCGGAAGAATGACAAGTATGTCAACCTCAATGCTATCATCATCATCAAGAATTAGTTACATAGCTTCTTTCAACGTGAAAAAACGTTCTGTTTGACGCCTTTCATTTTTAAACTTTACAAACATTTCATTCGAAGAATGAAATTTGCAAAAAACACTATCACCAATTCAACCACTGCACACCTATAAGCTGAATAAACTAGTTTCGACTCGTTCGCATACAGTACTCTATACGCCCAACGATCGTAGAACGAGCATGACTCATACATGTTCAGATTGTGGGTTAGTGTAAACACAATAAAATTTAATTAACGTTGCTGTTTACTTTTGAGTACATCTTCTTTCGATATTTCAAACTTTTGTTATGATAACTCTCATGAAATTAGCATAATAAATTTTTAAAGTTATATCGGTCGAAAACCTTGAAAATGCTCATATTCTAACCCAGATTAAACTACTTAATATGAATAAAAAAATTATTTAAAAAATTGTATACAGTGTATTGAAGCTTTCTTAACATAAAAAAAAACTTTTAACAGAAAAAAAATTACGACTTAATTTTATGCAACGCCAAAAATAAGTGTGTTCGTAAAACGTACGATGGTCTAAAACGGCTTAACCCTGGTTCGATCCAAAGCATTGAACATTTTTTTGATATTGCTGAGCATCCACATATAATAATGGTAGAGAAGAAAACGTTCTTTATTTAATATCTGATAGTTCGATAAAAATCACAAAAACGGTAATTTTTGACGGGCTACTTCTAGTTATACCTTAAATTTTGTGGCAAGTGTTGGTGCATTGACAGTAAGGGATAATTTGAAATACAAACAACTTTATGATAGATCAATGGCAAAAGTTGTATCATTATCAAACTCCATTCATCGCAATGTAAAAAATGCTAAGGTTGTACAGGACATTAGTGGTTCAACATTTATAAAGCCAAATGTTACACGGCGGTGCTCAAAATTCTATTCGGTTGAAAAGATTGTTAATCTAGTTTTCAATAATGTTTGTGATTGTCAGAAGAAGTTAGGGCAAGCTGTATTTAAAGAGATTGAGTTTGCTTTTTTGAAATCGTTCATTCAGATTATAAAACCAATAGTCACCGCAATGGATATTTTCTAAAGTGAAAAGTCATACATTGGTCACATTATTCAAACCATTATAGGATTTAAAAAAATAACATCATATTCAGATAAAACCATCAATGCTCTTTTACAAGCACTATCTCAAGGTATAGAAAAAGGATTTGGTCCTGTTTTGGAAAATGAAGAATATCTTTTAGCAACAGCGATAATTCCCCAAATTAAATTAAATTTTTTGAATAATGAACAAAAAATATTTGATCAAAGAAACTTTGTTGACATACATAAATGAAATGATCCAAAAGTTTGAAAAATAAGATTTATTTAACTTGTATTTAATTGCAAATGTTTAAAGGTTTTTTGGTTAATGTTAAAAAGTAGTTAACTACTAGTTAACTACTAGACAGTAGTTAAGAGGTAGTTAATAACTACTTTTTTTATGAGTAGTTAAATAAAGTAGTTAACTACTTTTAAAGTAGTTAAAACCCATCACTGATATATATATATATAAATATATATATATATATATATATATATATATATATATATATATATATATATATATATATATATATATATATATATATATATATATATATATATATATATATATATATATATATATATATATATATATATATATATATATATATATATATATATATATATGTATGTATATATGTGTATATATATATATGAGTTTTTATTCTATTTCCTTCTTAATCATATCATGAACAAATAAATTTATATTAAGAATATTTTAACCAGAAAAATCTAGTAAGTGTTAGCAACCACTTAGGTACATTATATTATTACCATTTAATTAGAATAATAAAGATATAATAACAGATGCAATTATAAATTGAACAAAACAGCAGCAGATTGATAGGCTGGCTTGAGAACTTTGTTCATGATTTTGTTGAAACACAAAAATACTGCACTTGCTTTCATTTCTTTCAAATTTCATGCACCTCATATATCAGTGAAACTTTAACAATAAATTGGTGTTGCATGTAAGATTTTCTTTAAAATGTAATTTTCTAGTTTCCTCTGAAAAGTAAAAAATAAAATAAGACCGATAAATTAATTCATACCAAATCGGCTAATGTGAAAAAAAATTGAAATCGGTCACAAAATGAGCAGAGCGGGAGAGCGATCTTGATGAAATTTGGCGAGGATGAATGTTAAGAATATTTTGACACCCAACTCCGATCTCCCGGCTCAGTTAGGCTACAAAACGTTCCAGGCCGAAAGTGCCTATGTACGACAATCAAAGGTAATTTGTGTAATAAAATTCAAATTTAGTTTACGTAACAACGTTTGAAGGCTTCAAACAACTTTTAGCAAATCTATTTTACGTTTTATGGGCTAAAAGAAGTTACGAAAGAGTGGAAAGGAGAAAATGAGCGTGAGCGTGAGATGACAAATATTTGTTTATAAAATAGCAAATAACTTCTTTCAGTTCACGATGCGTGTTCGTGATTAAGAACCAATTAAAAATATCACTATGTTGACATTCAAATATCTTATCAGTGATATTTTTATTGATATCTGGAATATTTTCAGTGGGGCAAAAAACAACAGGAGAAATGAAGAGAGTAAAATGATTATTCCTAATGGGGGTGGGTAAAGAGATTTCGTTAGTATAATTTTCATGCAATTTTGTATTAAAATGTGATGAAAAAGTTTCCTTAGCAGTAGGGCAAGACGTAGCTCTAATTCGAAACTTATGTCTTAAAGATTCTGGTAGGGGCACTCGTCAAAGAGAGAGCGAATAGATACAGTGGAACCAAAAGAATCATTTAAGTTATCAATAGGAGAGGTGTCTACTAGGTGGGAAGGAAGAAAGGAAGGTGGAAGGTTGGAAGGTGGAATAGAAAGGATAAGAGAAGGTTGTGGGAGGGGAGTAGAAGAAGAATGAAGAAGGGAAGGTAAAGGATTAGGGGAAATTGGAGGAGGGAGTAAAGTGGAAGATGGGGTATTAAGAAAAATATTGTTGGACTTAGTAAGGAAAGAAATGGAAGTAGGAGGGATGGGTGGTATTTGTGTAAGATCGAATTTGTTTTATTTGATAGAAATATTTGGGGAAGGGTTTGAATGAGCCCGACGTCTCTTGGTAGGGGGTGGTTTAGAAAATGGAAGGATGGGAATGGGTGGAGGGAGGCAGAGGTGCGGGTAGGGGTGGGGGAAAGAGGACTGGAAAGAGAAAAGAGGGAAGTGTGAGAAAAGGGTAGGATAAGAGAAGGAAGAGTGGTTTTTTTCTGGTGGGATATAATTAGGTGAGACAGAACGATTATTGCTATTGAATGAGAAATATTTTGGCAGATTCTCTTTCACCCAAGATATACAACGTGAGGCTCTTTTATGGTTCCTAATTAAGAATTTGATTCGAGCCTCTAAATGTCTAATATTGAGACCATCAAGTAGTTTGTCCACATCATTATTAGAACGGAGGTCATTTTGGTATTTTTACAGGCATAGACGTTCTATATACTTGATGAAAAACTTCGGCCCGTCCCACCTTGACTTCAGGTTTAGCCCGGGCCCGTCTGAACACCCTAAAATGTCTATATACTTGGTTAAAAATCTCGGCCCGTCCCATTTTAATTTAAGGTTTGGGCAGGGCCGTATGAAGACCCTAAAATAACGGCTTGGCCCGTCCATCCGGTGATACACTGAACTCATCTACTTTTAACCGGCACAAAACCTCAAAATACTAATTTTCACATCTGTAGCACTTACAGTTTTTGAGTGGCAGTTATTTTAAAATCAAATAACCCTTTTTCCACTTCACATTTGAGGTCCTGGAAACCAAATTTTCAAAAAATGGTGAAACACGTATATCATTATTTTTAGAGTAGAAACTAAATACTAATTTTACTTTTGTAGCATTTACAGTTTTTGAGTAGCAGTTACTTTAAAAACCATGTAACCCTATTTTTCACCCCATATTTGAAGTCCTGGAAACCAAATTTTCAAAAAATGGTAAAACACGTATATCATTATTTCTGGAGTAGAAACCAAATACTAATTTTTACTCCTGTAGCATCTACAGTTTTCGAGTAGCAGTTACATTAAAAACCAAATAACCTTATTTTCCACCCCACATTTGAGGTCCTGGAAACCAAATTTTCAAAAAATGCTAAAACACGTATTTTATTATTTTTGTTATTTTTGGAGTAGAAACTAAATACTAATTTTTACTCCTGTAGCATTCACAGCTTTTGAGTAGCAGCTACTTAAAAACCAAATAACCCAATTTTCCAACCCACATTTGAGGTCCGGGAAACCGAATTTTCAAAAAATGGTGAAACAGGTATCTTTTTGTTTTTCAAGAAAAATCCATATACCAAATTTCAAAACCTCTTCATTTTTGGTTTTCGAGATATACATTGTTTTAGAAAAAAGTTTGTTTTCCAGTTTCTTCCCCTCAGGAGCAAAATTTTCAAAATTTCTTTCTTAGTAGATGCTTACGCAATAAAAGTAATATAAGTTCCAAATTTCACGTTCCTAGGATGAGGCGTTTGAGCTCGGCGTTGATTATCAGTCAGTCAGTCAGTCAGTCAGTCAGGACATGTTCTTTTATATATATATAGATAGATAACGTTCAAATAATAAGGAACAACGACTTCGATTTTATTAAGTACAGAAAGCAGTTACTTTTAAAACGTTTAGAAACAGTTCATTTTAAATAACAGGAGATAAGATGGCGACGACCGCTGGCTAGAGCTTATTGACATAATCACTGCACCGCAGCAGTCACGTGATAACGGCTTGCTTCTAAAGCGTATATCACGACAGAACCCGCGCGGGATGAATGCTCATTTAAATGATTTATTACCAGCCGGGATCTCCGCACGGGTCCCATCTCTATCCCGGTGTTCTATCACAACGAGCTGGGATAAACGGGTAACCCTGGGAAGTCTATTATTTTAAAAACTTTATAAATGAAACAAATATAATTAGTGTAAAATTGATATCTGCAATCAGAAAAAGAAAATCTGTTAATCAATAATTTTAATAATAAAAAGCCTCATATCGATAGTATAACGTAAATGATTAAAAGTAGAATTTAAAATTTGTTGTCTTTCAATGAAATAAACAATGACGCAACATTGCGTAGATTTTTTTAGCATAGCGTTTAACTGAAGATTAAAAAAAAATTGTTTTTGTGATTGACAACCTTAACATTACAACTTGCTAGGTGGCCATGTGCAGTGTTTTTTTCGTGCGACTCATTTGTTTACTAAAACAACAGGCAAAGTGTGGGCACCAAAATAAATTATCATAATCTATGCACCTTAAACGTAAACGCTAGGCAGTCGCTCCTGAGAAACTTACTGGAGCCATGTGGTGAGAATTTTTGACGCTTAAAAACATACTTTCTGTCATCAAATCAAGTTAAATTTTTGTCAATGACAATAAATTCCATTAAATTTTCAAAATGATTGGACAAGATTTCAAAAAGTCTAGCACTACAAAACGTTAAGCCATAATTCAGAAATTTGCAAAAGACGACTGCTAGTTCTGAAATGATTCAAAATTTCCCATGTCAACATATTACCAATCATTTTTAAATCCTTATATTAATTTTACCGTCGGTATTGCTTGAATGTTTGCAAACCTTGAAAGTGAAAATTAACTAAAAAAAAAACAAAGCACCACCGTCGGTGCAGTTAATATAAGGGATATGTGAAAAAAACTTGCTTTCCACATAATCTACAAATTCATTCAACCTTCATAAGAAACCAGATCATCTCCCTTTTTAAACTAATAATTTTCATTTTTTTTTAAATTTTTATACGTAATCAGCACAAGAACTTAGCAAATACAAAGAAATTTGTTAAAAAATTTCATATCAGCATTTAAACTACGTGTAGGTGCAAAATGTCAGAAAAATGGTCACTTCTATATTATAAGACTTATTTGAAATACACACTAGTTTTGCGGGTTAGTAAACCTAGCGAATATTTGGGCTGGCAACTAGATGTATTGCTTAAGTTTTAAATAAGACAAAAAACTTTTAATAAAAAAAAAGTATTTTATTCAAAATAATATTTGGATCTTCTGGCAGCAGCAGCAGCTCCAATAGCAAGTATTTCTTCTGGATCAAGTTTATTGTTTGGTGCTTTGCCAAATATTTCTTCAACTAATTTTTTGACCTTTCAAATAGTAATTAAAGTATAATTAACATACTTTGTTATAGTGTAATTATTATACTTAGTAATGATCTCTTATCATGACCAGTATACTAAATGATGTTTACTATTAATAAAGCTTGAATAACCTTTGGCAATTTTGTCATTTGACCAACTAACAAAACTTCATCGATGTCTTTTTTGTTAGTACCAGACCTTTCTAAGTTTTTTTCACAGAGAGGAATTGTCCTCTTGAACAAATCATCAGTTTTGTTTTCAAATTCTTTTCTCGTCAGTGTGCCATCATAGTAACGAGGATATACTTTTGTTATAGTACCATCTAACAAATCGATTTTTGCATCAACTACGCGTTCTCTAACCCACTGCAAATCTTCAATCATATTTCTGATATCTTCACCAGTCTGTAAATGTACAAGAAGCCATAATAGCATCATCATAAAAATATCATGATGCTTATAATCACCAACACCTAGCTAAGTAAAGTATTTATTGCTCAGCTAAACAATTGTGTTATTGTTTTATATTTCTATTCAAGATATCACATGAATTACAATTACAGTATGCCAACCTGTTCTCTTTTTTTTTTATTAAAATAGTTAATTAGAACATTGTCAATAAGACTTCCATTGAGCATTAAATCACCGTATGAATAAAGATGCATACGCCCATTTTTGGATTTAATTATAGAAACTTCAAATTTGTCATCACCAAAATCGTACACAGCAGTTCTAAAACAAAAGTAGATTTCTAAATTAAATCAAGTATAAAATCACAAAAAATAAAATTTGCAAATATAAGATCATAGGTTACAACTAACACTCTATCACCAGAAGTAGATTCTTGTGGATCCAATGAATCCAGTGCAAGCACAGCAGCAATTGGTTCTTTGACAACATCAATTCGTTCAAATCCAGCAAGTCTGCCAGCTTCTTTGAGTTCCTATTTATTCAAAAAAACAATTTAATTAAAAATGCAACTAAACATTTCAACAGCTTTTGTAATTAAAAAAAATTACCTCAAAACAAGTTGCACCACTTGGAACGGCAACAACAGCATTACGAACTTGTTTGTCCAAATAAAATTCTGTTAATAATTAAATTAGTATTTTTAAGTAACAAGTTTTCAATAATTTTATAACAATAAAACAAAAAATTAAAATAAAAAATAAAATAAACCAACCAGCTGATTTTCTCATTTTTCTCAACAGAGGTGCAGCCGTTTCACATGGTTTATAAAGTCTGTCCTGATATTTAATTAAAGGAAGATTTTTTGGTCCTTTTACAACTTTGAAATTAAGAATTTTCCTTAATTAAAAAAAACATAAATATAATGTTTAAATTTTTTTATTGTCAAATAAATTTTGGTAATTTTCTATTCAAAGATATACAGCTGTTAAAAAAAAGCAATTATACACAGTATAATGTTGCCAAAAAAACTTACAAGTATTCCTGGATATCTTTATCATCAAATTTACTAAACAGTAGTTTCTTTACACCTCTTATATATTCATCATCACGAGCCAAACCATAAGTGGCCCACTCTGAGTACTCATCAACAATATCTCCATAATCTAATATAGCCACACTTGAAAGTATTTCTTCAATGACTTCAAAACCTTCTTCATTACTGACAGCTACACTAGTGTTTGTTGTTCCAAAATCAATTCCAACAGCACCATCTTTATTGAAGCAACTACAATAGTAAATGAACTTATTTTCATCTTATTTTTTGTTTATTTGTTTGAAAAAAACATACCTAGTTGTTTTTTCAATTGAATAGATATGACTCACAGATTCATCCTGATCAAATAACAGTTCATAATATAATTCATATTTTTCATTTTATATTCATAAGATAGTGTATTTTTTTATCCGAACTGTCTAAAAAATCTACACAACAGTTGGAATAAAAGTATCTTTATAGGGGATCACCAGGGGTACACTAGAAATGAGAAAGAAAAAAACAACAAAAATAACAAGTAAAGGAAAAAACGAGTTTTTTAACACAAACTTTGATTTCAAATACACTCGATGTGTGTTTGTGTGTATGTATACGAAAGATATTTGTTTTGTTTTTAATTGAATCATGTATTGTCATCCAATATAAATCTATGCTAAAAGTTTCAGCTTCCTAGCTAATCAAAAAACTGGTTCAATTTCACTTGCAAGATTTGCGTACAGAGAACACAAATATATATACACACACAAAAACAGAGATTGTATCCTAAATAAAAGTTTGTAAAAAATAGACAATTTAGAAAACAGACCAAAAAAAAGAAAAAACGTTGAATTATATTTGTTTAAATTGTTTTAGGAGAAGGCCATATAGTTGCTGGTCTAATTATAATTAGACCAATTAGTGTGTGCATCAGAAATAAATTCAGAAATATAAAATGTAGCATTTTTCTGAAAAGCTATTTTTTGACAATTTTTATATAGACTTTATTTAAAATACAAAACATCGTATTAAAATTTTTTTAAATAAATTACTACTTGTTTAATGGGATTTTTTGCTAGATACAAAACTGAGAAAATGGATAAAAATTATTACTTTAAAAAGGAAGATCAGTCGGTTTCTTTTGACAGTCAAACCGATTTGTATACCACAAAGGCAATCTATGCCAAATTTATTAAACTCATTTGAAAATTGTAAACGTCTATTGATACAAGTGTGAGTTATTTTGCTTCCGGTTTCTTTCCCGTTCCCACTCGCTCTCCGTCCCCGCTTGCTTTTTTCCGCTCTCGCTCACTCTCCCTTTCCCACTTGCTCTCCCATTCTTACACGCTCTTCTGTTTCCGCTTTAGCTTGCTCTCCCGTTCACGCTCACTTCCCGTGCGCGCTCCAATTCGCTTTCCCAATCCCGTTTACTTCAGACAACATTGCAAGCTTTCAACAGCTGTAGTAACCTAAATTCTAGTACTTACAAGCCCCATATTTTATGCCCCGTGTTTGGATTCAGCAAAAAAAATGTACACCAAGATTTAGTAAAAATTTCGGTTTGCACAAAATTATTGTCAATTTTCCTATTTTTTCCTGTTTTCCGAGGGCCTAGGCCTAGATTATTGCGTCTATAACCTCAAGTTCAGGTTGTTTCAGAATTATTTTTAAATTTTTGGATTAAACAAATAATTTACTACGAAAATCAATTTAGCTTTGTGCTCACTCATTTATTTGTTTTTATAATCTAATTCCATTTGACTTTTCGATGGGAAAAGCGATATGGAGGGGGAACGGTCAACAGCGTCCTTACGCACAGTTTTAAATTTTTGTACACACTTAACTTGACTTCTCTGTCTGTCTGTCTGTCGTCAAATTTTGCAATCGATTTTAAACTAACTTCCCAATGAGCTAGTGACTTAAAAATTTAAACGAATTGATTAACAATGCATTCTATCAAATTTTCGGATTGATTGTACAAAATTTAATTAAATAAATATGTGATATTTTCGTCGAACTATTTATTGTCTATGCTAATAAGCTTGTTGTTTATGTAACAGAATGTGGCCAACAGAATCAATTATATAAAAGTGTGTTTTACTTTTCACTTGTTACTTATTTGAATTCAGCAAATAATTTACAACAAAATCTGAAAATAATTTAAACTCGCAAGAAATTATTTACATTTGATTTCTATTTTTCTGGTTTTTAAATGTAGAAATAATAAAAATTTAGTTTAGTTTTTTTAAATTTATTTTAACATTTTTGGATTAAACATATAAAGTTTTATAAGAATCAATTAAAACCTTTTGCTTGCACGTTTTTAGTTGATTTTATTTTCAACTCCAATTTGACTTTTTGATGCTAAAATCGTTATTGAGGGAAAAAAGTTAATAACGTCTGGCACCTTAAACTCAGTTTTATAAAAAAATATATATTTACATATTTGAATTAAACAAATAATTATATAAATATACTTAAATTAAATTCCTGGGGGCATATAATTTACTAGCAGTGCCCGTAGCGGCTTTGCTCGCATGAAATTAGAGAGTTTGAACCGTGCATCCATAGTAGAGATCATTTTTTTAGGTCTCGGCTCGGCCCGTCGACAAATTAGCCCAGCCCGTTTTAAAAACCCAAACTCCTGGCCCGGCACAGTCCGTCTGAATTAGGCCCGGCCCATTCTTACAGGCCTAGAAGTTCTATATACTTGATGAAAAACTTCGGCCCGTCCCACCTTGAACTCAGGTTTGGCCCGGCCAAACTGAAGACCCTAAAATCACTAAAATATCTATATACTTGGTGAAAAACCTCGGCCCGTCCCACTTTGATTTAAGGTTTGGCCTGGCCCGTGTGTAGACTCTAAAATAACGGCTTGGCCCGGCCGATGATAAACTGGACTTAGCTACTTTTAACCGGCACAAAACTTCAAAATACTAATTTTTACATTTGTAGCACTTACAGTTTGTGAGAAGCAGTTATTTTGAAATCAAATAACCCTTATTTCCACCCCACATTTGAGGTCCTGGAAACCAAATTTTCAAAAAATGGTGAAATACGTATCTTTTTATTTTTCAAAAAGAATCTATATACCAAATTTCAAAATCTCCTCATTTTTGGTTTTCGAGATAAACATTGTTTTATAAAAAAGTTTGTTTTCCAGTTTTTTCCCCTCAGGAGCAAAATTTTCAAAAATCCTTTCTTAGCGGATGTTTACGCTATAAAAGTAATATAAGTTCCAAATTTCACGTTCCTAGGATGAGGCGTTTGAGCTCGGCGTTGATTATCAGTCAGTCAGTCAGTCAGTCAGTCAGGACATGTTCTTTTATATATATAGATTACAAAAATCAATTTTTAGACAAATTTAGTTTTTCTTATAATCTACTTTTTGTGTCTAAAATAACATTCGTTGCCGAAATCGCTGCAGCTTCATGAACCTAAAATGAGTATACGTCCAAATGATTAGACGTAAAATCTTCTTATTAAATAGAATAATACGAGTACTACGACGTATACGGGTTTTCCAACAAAATAAAAAGAAATTAATGTAAATAAATAAATAAGTAAATTAAAAGAATTCATCATTATTAACTATAAAAAAACTAACATATAAGTTGCCTTTCGACAACGAGCCAATCGATCGACCAACTGGCCATAACTGTTTTCTAAAAAAGTCCAAAAGCTTAGTATTGCGGAGCATCCCGAACCTTCGATACTAATCAAAAAACCAACTACGGAAGCTGAGAGTAATCAATAGCTTAAAATAAATAATGACCATCGATAAAACAGTTTAAATTATAGAGAAAACAAATAATTAGATGTTTTAATAAATAAAAAATTTAGAATTAAAATTTAGGCAAAAAATTTTCCGCTGATCAAATAAAAGTTACAAGTAAACCGTGAAAATCCAGGTTTTTTAACAACATTTTTATATTTCTAAATTTGCCGGTTTTTTGTTTCAATGCAAAAAATGATTTATTAAATTGACATTTTTGGAATTTATACATTTATTTAATTGTATTTCACTTTATACAGCTATTTAATTGTTTTTGACCTTATACATTTATTTAATTGTATTTGATCTGTTTTTGTTTGAAGACATAGATATTCATTATTTTTAATTAAAACATTTTTTTTAAATGTTTAACTTTGATAGAATGCATTGTCATGAGGAGTAAGACCCTATTTTAATTTTCATCTCAATTAAATGACGGAATGTTATTTAATTTTCACTTTCAAGGTTTGCAAAGATTCAAGCAGACAAGCAATCAACACCAGCGGTGAAATTAATATAAAATGTTATTGAGTCAAACTGATAAACTACGTTGGTTCTCTTAAGAAAATTAGAATTAACCAGATTATTTTTATAACTAATTTATGAGCTTTTTTAGTTTTATGTAGATTATAATTTTTAACTGGTGAGTATCAAGAGAAGTGACAAAGACATTGTTTGAGATAATATCTGTAAGAACTTTTTCATCAGTCTCCAGTCCTCCATGCACTTGGGCTCCGTAGTATAACGCTATGGGAAGTTTTTTCCACAATCAGCAACAACTCCCATAGTATTTGCGAGCTTTTTGTCCAAAAACACCTGTATAGTTTTATCTATTTCAGTGTTTAAAAAGTCATTGTTCACAAACAAACAAAACTCCGCCTTGCTTTTGCAAGCCAGTCCCAAGCCTGGAGAAAGGAGGAGGGAAAAGTTAAAAGGATCAAATTATGATCCACGACTGGAAGTACTTAAGTGCTTCCTACATACAGCCATTAGAGTCTAAAAACACCTGGTGTAAAGGACTATAAACTATTATAAAAAAAACAAACAAACAAGCAAGCAAACAAACACAATGAATGAACGAACGAACGAACGAACGAACGAACGAACGAACGAACGAACGAACGAACGAACGAACGAACGAACGAACGAACGAACGAACGAACGAACGAACGAACGAACGAACGAACGAACGAATGAATGAATGAATGAATGAATAAATGAATAAATCTATATATATAAAAATGAATGTTTGTATCTATATATGTTAATGGCGTTTATGCATTGCTACACCATTCATCCGATCGTAATGAAATTTTTACACAACCTTGAGAGTCAATGGGAGTCAAAAATAAAATAAAAATTTTGAAATCCGTCACAAAATAAGCGGAGCGGAGCGGGTGAGCGAGCGGGAACTATATATATATGTATGTGCGTATGTATGTGTGTATGTATGTATGTGTATGTGCATGTATGTGTGTCTGTGTATGTGTTTATGTATGTACTAGCGGAGATACCCGGCGTTGCCCAGGTTTTTTAGAGGTTTTTCTAATGTTTGTCTCTTTCTCTCCCATTTCCTTTCCCACCTGCTTTCCCACTCCTGTTCGCTTTCCCGTTTTCGGTCGTTTTCCCGCTCCCGGTCGCTTTCCCGCTCCCGGTCGCTTTCCCGCTCCCGTCGCTTTCCCGCTCCCGGTCGTTTTCCCGTTCCCGGTCGCTGTCCCGCTCCCGGTCGTTTTCCCGTTCCCGGTCGCTGTCCCGCTCCCGGTCGTTTTCCCGTTCCCGGTCGCTGTCCCGTTCCCGCTCACGTTTGCTCTCCCATTCCCGCTCACGCTTGCTTTTCCGTTCCCGCTCGCTGTCCGTTCCGGGTCGCTTTCCCGTTTCTATAATAGACAAACTAACCCACAAACATTCATATATATATATACTCTTAGCAAATCTATTTTACGTTTTATAGGCTAACAGAAGTTATGAAAGAATGTAAAAGAGAAAATGAGCGTGAACGGGAACGGGAGAGCAACCGTGACCGGGAATGGGAGAGCAAGCATGACCGGGAACGGGAGAGCAAGCGTGAGCGGGAAAAAGAAAGCGACCGGGAACGGGAAAGCAACCGGGAACGGGAAAGCGACCGGGAACGGGAAATCGACCGGGAACGGGAAAGCGACCGGGAACGGGAAAGCGACCGAGAACGGTAAAGCGACCGGGAACGGGAAAGCGACCGGAAACGGGAAATCGACCGGGAACGGGAAATCGACCGGGAACGGGAAAGCGACCGAGAACGGTAAAGCGACCGGGAACGCGGAAAGCGACTGGAATCGGGAGAGCAAGCTTGGAAGGAAACGCGAGCAAGAGAGAAAATCGATAACAAAACTTCTGAGCGGGAAAGCGACCGGGAGCTGGAAAACGACCGAGAGCGGAAAAGCGACCGGGAACGCTACGAAAACGTGAAAGTGGAGAAGGGAACGGGAGCGAGAGAGACAAACATTAGAAAAACCTCTAAAAACCCCGGGCAACGCCGGGTAACCCCGCTAGTAAATAAATAAATAAATAAATAAATAAATAAATTCATTAGGGTTGTCGATATTTTTTCGATATTAGATATATCGATATTTCCGATATTTTTGCTCGATATTTGTTTTCGATATTTATCGATTATCGATATATATTTTAAATATCGATTTTTTTTTAAATTTTCGAAACATTTTTAAGTAATAAAATTTTATTAAAATTGAAAAATTATATATATAAACATAATTTAACTGGATGTAATGAGCAATTTATATTTATATAAATAGTAACTGACGCAGCAAACGTTGTTTTGCCTTATAAATTATTTTGTTTTTTTATTAAAAGTTTAATGTACAAAATTATGACAATTTAAAAAAATAAATCTCCCGAAGAACAATCGAGTTTAAAATGCACCGGGGTTTTGAAAGTTTTTAAATGTTTTTATTTAACTTCACTTTCTCTCTGTTTGTTTGTGTAAAGTGATCAAATCTTAGAAACAAAAATTCACTCACTTTTCGACCACCTAGAGCTCTAAAACTTTCAGGGAAGCTTTATTCTGAATGACAATACATAAATCAATTAAAATTAATTAAATCAAAGTAATTCCTGCAATCTAGTGACTGTAATAAGTTGTTTATGTATAAGTCGCCAGAGGTCCAAAATAATTAAACAGTACGGAAGTTTATTAATAAGTAGCCAGAGGTCCAAAATAATTAATAGGTGTGAGCGTAATAGTTGTTTTAGATTCAAAAAATTTAGTTTGTTGACTCAGAAAAAGAGTCAAATAAAAGCATTGTTAAAAAAAAATTATTACAAACTTTTATTTAGGTTACAATCTGTGTGTGTGTGTGTGTGTGTGTGTGTGTGTGTGTGTGTGTGTGTGTGTGTGTGTGTGGCTCTCTCTCTGTATGCAAATCTTGCAAAAAAAAGAAAATGAAAAAAAAACTTAATTTGAACATTTTTCCTATTTCTAAATCTAGTGTATTTAAAATTAAAGTTTGTGCATGCAAATCTTGCAAGTAAAATTTAACCAGCTTTTTGACTAGCTAGAAAGCTGAAACTTTCAGCATAGCTTTGTATTGGATGACAATACATAATTAAATTTAAAAAAAAAGAAAATGAAAAAAAAAACTTAATTTGAACATTTTTCGTATTTCTAAATCGAGTGTATTTAAAATTAAAGTTTGTGTTAAAAACTCGTTTTTTTCCTTTACTTGGTTTTTATCTTTACTTGTTCTATTGTTCTATCTTGCTCCCGTTTCCTTCCCCGCTTTCTCTCCCGTTCCCGTTTGCTCTCTCGTTCCCGCTTGCTCTCCCGTTCTCGTTTACTCTCTTATTGACTTAATTTTGTTACAGTATTTTTCAATAATAATTTTTTTTGGATTTTCATGTTAGAAATAAAAGTCAATTCAGCTTTAGCAAAAGTGATTTATTAAAATTAGATAATCAATCAGCCTATCAAATACATTTATGTAAAATATAAATACACGTAATTAAAAAAAAACACGCCTGTTTATGAGTTGATCTAACACTGCTTCTAATAGTAGGCTACTCATGTGAATAAAATGTTCCAAATACAGAAAAATGTAAAGTTAAAAAAGTATACATTGGACGACATCTGAACCACGTATTTAACATGATAACTAAAAGCGTTAAAATAATATGATAATCAAAATATCGATATTTTTTGTTTGATAATCGGACTGCTATATCGATATTTTTTTAAATATCGATAATCGTGAAATCCGATATTTTTTAAATATCGACAACCCTAATATTCATATGATTTATTGTATTAGTTATTTATGTTATTCAAACTGATTTATCGTTGGTCATTTGCAGTTATAAGGCCTATTACTCATTGCACATAACATTTAGTCTAGTTATGTTGTGCAGTACTAAGCTGTCTCACCTTTTGAGGAAACAGGCATGTTCCTTGAGTCGATCAATCAGCTGGTCGACAAAGTACGATCTAAATGTTAGTTTTGTAACTTGTTGTTTTTTACCTTCTTTATTGAATACAAAATCCGTTAAATAGATCCATCGAGTGAGCGGTCAAATCGAATGACAAGACCTTTATTCTCGCTATAGCTGGTTTAATTTGCGCTTTTCTATTAGTTTAAAATGGTTCAATTAGTCATAAAAATTTGGTTGACTCATTCTTTCTAAGGTAAGTCTGTTGAACGTAATAAAAACTATTGCAAGGAAAGGAAAAAAATCGAGAAAATTGCTGAAAATAAGATTTGCGAATGAAATAAATTTAAAAATAAATCAGTATCAACAATCTAGCAACGGATATTGATAAAAAAGCAAAACGTTACTAAATTGGTCACTAAAGGAAGAACGCGGAACTGCGGAAAATAGAAAATGTAGTATATCACTGATAAAAAACCAATTTAGAAAAAATAAAAAAAAACATTTGCGAATTTACATAACCATTACAAATAAGGGACATATGTATGCACTTTATGTAAGGCAAGAGGTAAGAACAGAACAAAATGCAAAATCAGTTTTTCTCAGTTATTAAAAAATTTTCAAACTTTTAAAAACCTATGTAAGCACAAAAGTAAAAAAATGTATAGATCTAGACAATAAATAGTTCGACGAAAAGATCACAAATAAGTATTTAATTAAATTTAGTCCAATAAGCCCGTCCTTTTTAAGTCTGTTATATTAATTTAACCATGTTTGCTTGCTTGAACCATGCGTTTTCTTTTTATCTTATTTTTATCTTCTAAATGGTTAAAGGGCTTAAATGGCCTCTGATTTTACTAAAAGCAACTACAACTAACAAAAAATAGAGCAAAAAAGTCCACACAAATAAAGACAAGGGACATGAAACCGCGGGGCAATTCATAAATTTTTTGAAATTTAAGATATTGAAATTCCTCAAGATTTAGTTACAAATAATCAAGAACAGAGAGAGGTCAGCACGCGCAACTAAACCTTTAAAACATGAAAAAGTGCAAAATTTAAAAGAATTATTGAATAAAAATAATTAACTTATCATCGTAAAAATTGCAAACAACTATAAGCCGACACTTTACAAAATTATGAAATATTTTAAAGTAAAGTTTAAGTTTCACTTGTTAAATTCTTTATATTAATTTTACCTTTTTTGCTTTTGTCATATGTTTGGACTCTAACGCTTGAAGAACCCATTTTTTCATTATTCAATAAATTGAAATTTGATGGATTTATTTGACGTCAAGGACTACTTTTTTTTTAAATTTCAGATCGATTAGACATAATTTTAGTGAGATAGAATACAATTATATAAAAATTAATTTTTAAAAATAAGTTTTCTGTAAAAAATAAACCATCAGTTACAGTTTATTTAAAGAAAGTAATATTTAATTAAATGGTCCCAAAGTATGGCTAAACATTAAACAACTTTTTCCACTGCTCGATTATCTTTTTCTACAACTTCTTGTCTCTTTTCTCATTCTGTCTCGAATTGACTATTGAAATTTTTTCTACTATGATCTACCTGACTTTACCCTTCATCTTTTTTCTAAAGCCTTCAATTGTGATGACGCTTAGTTTCTCGCACCGCTTTTTTCTCATATCTCTTCATCTCTTGTTCTTCACTGGCTTCCTCCTAAATATAGGGTGATTTTTTAAATCTGCTTACTAATGGTAAAAATTAGAAATTGCTCTTCTTCACTCTACCTAACTAACTTAATTAAATACCTCCTAAGTCTGGTCTTCGATCTTCCTCTCTTAGTCATTTTTGTATCTTTTCTGATAAGCATTCTTTTGCTAAATGCTCGTTTTCCTACTCTGGTCCATTTCTCTAGAACTCTCTTCCTACTTCTCTTACTAAATCTACTTCTCATTGTTTTCAGTCTGGGACTTAAAACTTGTCTGTTTAATAAGTTTATGTCCCAGCGTTATTGAACGCCAAGGAAATAGCGCTATAGAAATTTAATGGATCGATTGATTGAAGGAAATTTTTTTTATTATCGTTTATAGTCTTTTACATCATTTATTGAAGGAAACAAGCAAACACAGTGACGTTAATATATAGGATTTAGAAGCAAGTAAACCATAAAAAACTTCGTTTATTAAAAATCCTTTATATATTTGAGATAGAACGATACCAATTTAATGCAAATATTTTCATGAAGATTTGTCTATAAATCTAAAAACTACATAAATGAAAAAAAATTTTTTAATGTAAATCAAAACCTCTAAGTTAATTTTTTGCTGATTGTAAACGGTAAAGACTCAAATTGTGAAGTCTTTTCTCATAAACTTTTCAAAAGTTTAAAATGTTAATTTTTTATATTAAAATCAATTTTTATGAGTTAATTGTTTAAAGATATATTATAAATCGTTTTCAGGAAGAACCGGTGAGTTATATCTACTCCAATTGTAAACCACCAAGGTATGTTTTTGTTTTATGAGATTGAATACAGATATAAGATGACGAGCTCATTTGTTATTTTAGCTCTGCTGTTGGGATTGATCTTGGGACAACAAAAACTTGTGCAGCTAGTAGTGACAACACCGGTACTAAAATCTTGAGAATCTATACAGAGATGTTTTATAGAGGGGAAAAGAAAACTCTTTCAGACGTTGCCTTCTATATCTATGAACACATAGAAGAAATTATGGGAGATAGAAGAACGCAGGATGGATATGTAAACGATGTAAAAAAATTATTGTTTTGTAAATTTAGCGATATTGACTTCCAGAAAATCAGGTTAGCTAATTTTAATCAATATATCAATTTAATATTTATAATTATATAATTTTTACATAAAAAAGTACTTTTTTTTTAAAAACAACGTTTTTCTTCCGCCCTAAAAAGTATAAAATAATATTTCTATGAGCCTGGCAGAATTTCTGTATAACTTGGTCATATTATGGTGACATATTTTATAACATTTTCTAATGTTGAAAAACGTTGGGCGCATTATTGTTAAAAAAATGATTGTTTTAGAGAGGTTTTGATGTTGTGTATGCGCCAAACATTTTTTATTGTATACTGGCGGGGTTACCCGGCGTTGCTCGGGGTTTTCAGAGGTTTTTTATCATTTTTCTCTCTTACTCCCGTTTCCGTCCCCCTTGCTTTCCCGTTTCCGTTCTCGCTTACTTTCCCGTTTCCGTTCCCGCTCGCGCTCATTTTTTCTTTTCCACTCTTTCATAACTTATTTTAGGCCATAAAACGTAAAATAGATTTGCTAAAAATTGCTTGAAGCCTTCAAACGTTGTTACGTAAACAAAATTTGAATTTTTTACGCAATTATTTTCGAAGGTCGTACATAGGAACTTTTGGCCTGGAAAGTTGAGAAGGGGGAAAAGTTAAGAAGGTTTGGACTCCTTCTCCGATCCTCCGGTTCAGTGCCTATACATGATCATTGCATAAGTTTTCGAAGCACTGTTTACAATTGCGTAACAATTGCGTAAATATCTAGTTCCCGCTCGCTCCGCTCATATGAAAGTGCACAAACAGAAACCCGAAATAATTCAAATTTAGATCCATTTGTTCGCAAGTATCCTAAACGAAACATAAACTGTTCTCGACGATGACTCAATTAATACTAATATTCATTACTGCTATAAAATGTCCGATGTGCCTAATACGTACAATGAGGCCATATCTTCTTCATAATTTAGATACTGGAGACAGGCCATGTCTGAAGAAATGAATTAGCTAACAAACAATGATACTTTTGAGCCAGGCCTACTACCTGAGGGTCATAAAGTAATTAAAGGTCGTTGGGTCTATGCTGTCAAGTTTGGACCAGACGGTGGTGAGCAGTATGTTGCCAAAGGTTATTCGCAAGTAAAAGACAGCGACTACACAGAAGCCTTTTCACCAACTGTTCGAGTTACATCTATACGAATGATGATGCAGTTAGCAATACAACATAATATGATTGTTCACCAGATGGATGTTAAAACAGCCTATCTAAATGCCCCAATTGATTGTGAATTGTACATTGAACAACCAGAAGGTTTTACTTTAAATGGCAAAAATGTCAATAATCTTGTTCTGAGACTGAAAAAGTCTCTGTATGGTCTAAAACAGAGTGGCAGAAATTGGAATAATATGTTGCATGATTTTCTGATTTCCAAAAGTTTTAAACAGTCAACAGCTGATCATTGTGTCTACACTCGTCTTAATACAAATTCTAAAGTTATCATTCTCTTTTGGGTTGATGACATTATCATTGCTGCGAGTGATGAATCCGTGTTCAAATCTTTGACTTCAAAATTTAAAATGAAGGATCTGGGACAATTATCATGGTTTTTTGGAAGGCAGTTTGAGTGCTCTTCTAGAGGTGAAATGATCAAAATGAATCTCGAAATATGTTGAAAAGATGCTGTCGAAATTCAACATGAGTGACTGCAAACCTAGATGAAAGATGAAGATACTGTTGAATTTGAAAATGAGCACCTGTATAGAACTGTAGTTGGAAGTTTGATCTATGCAATGTCTGCTACAAGACCTGATTTATGTTTTGTGGTTTCCTATCTATCACAGTTCATTTCCAAATCAATGAATATTCATATGACGATGGCTAAGCAAGTCCTGAGATATTTAATAGGAACAAAGAACTATGGTCTAATTTTCAAAATGTCTGATGGTGATATTAATTTGATGGGATATTGTGATGTTGATTGGGAAAATTTTAAAGACCGTCGTAGTATTTCTGGATATGGTTTTATGTTGTCAAGTACTGGTCCATTAATTTCATAGAAGTCCAGAAAGCAACCAAGTCCCAAGCTTACAGAAAAGAGGAGGGAAACGTTGAAAGGATCAAATTATGATCCACGACATGAAGTACTTAGGTGCTTCCAACATACAGTTCTTACAGTCTTAAAACACCTAGTGTAAATGACTATAAACTATTATAAAAAAATTAACAAAGAACATTATCAGCTTATCTCAAAGTATAGTTATGTTGCGCAGTACTAAACCGGCTCACCGGCTCATGCCGGGCTAGGCCGTGATTTCATGATCTTCAGACGGGCCAAACCTGAAGTCAAGGTGAGACGAGCCAAGAATTTTCGCTTACTATATAAAAATTTGAAGCCACTAAAAACGGAGAGGGCCAAAATTAGACGGGCCAGGCTAAACTTTACTAATGAAACGGACCGGGCTGTAAAAAATCTGCCCGTGCAGTACTCTACTATGTATGCACGGTTCAAATTCTCTAATTTCATGCGAGTGTAGTTTGTAGCCGCGACGGCCACTGCTAATTTTATTATAAAGCTACAAAAGACAGTTAAAGTAGTTATAATATTTAACATTTATTGAAATTATTTTTTGAATAAAAAGGAAAGCTACTGGTTTCAACATCGTAGAAGGAGAAAATGATATACCTATAGTACAGATTGGAAACATTGGAATTTATCAACCGTATGAGATTGCAGCAGTTCTTTTGAAAAATATAAAATTATCGGCTGGTTAGTTTTTTTATTAAATGATTTACTTAGAAATTGAATATAAAAAATTAATTCAATTTTATTCGTCAACAGAAGAGGATCTTAAAGATAAAGTTAATTATGCTGTCGTCACTGTTCCAAGTTATAGTTCTGATTATAAGGTAACCTTTACTAAAAATTGTTTTGTTATAAAAGATGTTAACAATTCAAATAAAATTGTTATTGAAATAAGTAGCAACTCAAAAAAGCTGGCAAATTTGCTGGATTTGAACAAATTGATGTGATCAGAGAACCAATTGCTGCTGCACTTGCTCTTGATTCTAATGAAACTACTTCTAGTGATAAAGTGTTAGTTACAAGCTGTGGTCTTTTATTTACAAGTTTTAATTCTTTACAAATGTTCGATACAAGAAAATGGTTGTTTCATTTTTTAGCACTGCTATTTACGATTTTGGTGGTGGAAAATTTGAGGCGTCCATAATTAAATCCAAAAATGGGCATATGGAAGTTTATTCAACTGGTGACTTGTTACTCAATGGAAAACTTTTCGACGATCGCATCAAAAACTTTTTCAAGCAAAAATTCAGAGAACAGGTTGGTTTATTGCTAATCTACAAACATATTTATGTATGTTAGCAATTTCGTTTACCTCGGCGGCCGCGCTGGTCAGTAGTCGATCAAATTAGTGCGCGCAGGCGTGTAATAAAAGTTATTACGCGATTGTACAGTATCAATCCTAAGATCCAAAACGTTTTCCTTAAGCTTATTGTGCAAGAGGTTATGGGATTGCATGTAATAAAAGTTATTATGCAATTGTACACTGTCAGTCCTAAAGATCCAAACAGTTTTTCTTAAATTTATTATGCAAGAGGTTATCCGATTGCATTAAACATAATGCCTGATTTATTGTTCAGAAGAAAACACCGCTTTAGATATTAAAGCTGTCTTACAAATGCATGGCATGAAATTTGATGATTTTAATTTGCTTGAATCATGTTTGATCAAAGGCATTTAATAATGGTAGAGAAAAAAACGTTCTTTATTTAATATCTGACAGTTTGATAAAAACAAAAAAATCGTCATTTTTGACGGGATACTTATAGTGCGGAAAATAATTTTATGTTTTTGGGTTAGAGTCTTGATATTAATTAAAGTCTTATAAAAACAAGTTATTTTGTATATTTACTTTAATCTATTGTAATAAAAAAAATAATTAGTATTATTAATATCAATTAAAGTAACTGAGTATTGAATGTTTCTAATTAAAACTGTTAACGTTCAAATTTACAGACTGGCTTAGATTGTGAGGAGTGTATTGATTTTGAGGAAAAAAAAGTACAGCTATCCAAAGATACTAAAATAAAAACAAAACTATGGAATTGTGTTAACAAGTCAAATCTAGAAATGGAGCTGACAAGAAAAGAATTTGAAAACCTCGTTGATGATTTGCTTAAGAGGACAATTCCTTTGTGCGAAGAGAGTATAAAAAAAGCCACTGAATTAGCTAAAATTACCAAAAAGGATATTGATGAAGTTGTGTTAGTTGGTGGAATAACAAAAATGCCAAAGGTGAGTCAAGCTGTTTTAACGATACAATGAAATCGAGTTATGTGTTGTAATATCAGACTGACAAATGAAGTGGAATTTTGTTATTAGCATTTGTGTGATATAACCGGAATATACGAAAATGTTTTTCTTAACCAAGCTCTATTTTTTCAAGGTCAAGGAAATAGTTGAAGAAATATTTGGAAAAGCACCAAACCAAAAATATGATCCAGAAGAAATACTTGCTATTGGAGCCGCTGTTGCTGCTAGAAGAAATTTATTATTATAAATAAATTTATTTTTCTGTATTAGCAGTAATTATTTTTTATAAGTTTTATCTATATTAAAACAACAATAAAATAAACAGATTTTGCTATTTTTAAATCATCTACTTTTAGAAAATCTATTTGAAAAAAGGCCAGTTTAGTATGGTTGAAGTTCTAAAAATTGTATTAATATTGATCTAATATATAAAGCCCAACTGGTTATATTTGTAATTTTAAGCGTGTTTTCTGTTTTCGTTTTGATCTGATTTTTACAAGCCGAGCGTTTTTCAAAGGTTTGCATAAACGCATTTTCAGAAAATACAGATAAACACAATTTGCAAAAGCTTCATTATAGCATCAGGTATATAGGCGGGGCCTAGGAGTTCCAAAATGGCAATCAGGGCTAAGCGCTATCCAGTTATATATAGAGATCAGCGTGGACTAGCCGCTGGACCACTCACAAATGACTGAAATATGGTAAAATTGTCATTTTTGCTTTTTGACACCCCAAAAGCCTGGCACCCAGGGGCAGATGCACTCTTACCCTGCCCCCCTTGCTACGCCACAGCACAAAAGCCAAAATAAAAAATTGTACACTAAAATTAAAGAAATATTTTGAGAACATCACTGGCGCAGCCAGAAATTTTTCGGGGGGGCAGTGAAGAAAAACTGATTAGTAAGGAGTTTTCTGAAAACTTTACAACCCAAAAAAGTCAAAGCTTAACGACAATTTCAGTAATAATTAGTAATAACAAACCATAAAACATTTAAATTGAAACAGTAATTTACAATATCAAATTCAGCCAACGTATTTTCTGCGAAAAATGTCGATGACGGCTTCTTCATTAATGAAATGTGAAGGTCGCGATTCATGGTGTAGATAAGATTTGAGTCTGCGCAAAGTTGAGAAGGATCTCTCGGCTGTCGCGGAAGAAAGGGGTAAGTGGTGAAGAGTTTCAGCAGCGTATTTATCTGCGAGTGGATGGAATCCTCACTTTCTCACAATGTTGCAGAACATCAACTGCGGTATGTGAATGTGACATCAAAAATAGATGATTTAGACAAGACAAGTATATAAATGTGCAACAAATAATTAAGGTTCAATAATTGGTTAAACATGCAACTTAGTTAATATTATAAAACTAAAAGTTATCAGGTAGTACATTATGTTCATAAAGTCCAGTCTTTGTTGTTTTGTGTTATTCTTCCTGGCTCCAGAGAGGCAATAGTTTTCTTTCTTTTTGGACGATCCATCTGTATACTGTTTTGGTGTATGCGGAGTGGTTGAGAATGTTTTGGATGGTTAGTGTTTCGCCTTTTTTGGTTGCAATTTGGTTTAAGTGAGAGTGGAGTTCTTTACGACCTTCACAGTCTATGAGGAAGTGGCCAATGGTTTCCTTGGTTTGTGAAGGCAATTTTCGCAGAGTGCTGTCGGTTAACTTAAGTTTGTGAATTTCATGGTTTAAGCTTGCTTTACACAATCAAAGTCTTGTGATAGTGCATTCATCTTTCCTAGAGTGAATGTTTGGGATTTTTGCATTGATTGTGGGCTTTCTAGCGCTACTTTACATTTACATAACTACTCAATAACTACCCTGAACGGTGTCAGCCAATAAGAAAGTGTGGCGCATAGACACAAAAGAAATTACGTAACAATGGAGATGTGCAGAGCGCACAAAATATTCGAGAAATAATAGAGAATATACATAGAGGAAAGAATTGAAAAAACAAACAATACAAGGGCATGCGCTTCACTTCAAAATCAACTTTGGCAAGTTTTCGGGGGGGGGCATTCGTGCGCCACTGGCGCTTCGTGCATACTTCTATTAGTCTGTTGTGTATGTGTGCTCCCGTAACATCAACAAATGTGAAGAAACGCTGACTGGTGCAGAGACAACACACAGAATTAATGGAAAAGCCATTCAACAACGTTTGATTGGTCCTCAACTACAAAATGTAATCAACACGGATTTTTAAAAAAGACAACGAACTTTCGTCTGCAGAGATCTTCCATTACCTGGCTACATATCAAGAGAGAGAGGGAGTATGACACTATGCGTGTGAAGTTAGCCTCGAGGCTGGCAATGCTAATTAAAAAAAAAAAAATTGCTTGCACTGGGGCTATGCTATACATTGTTGGATGGGGTATAAAAAATAAAATCGAATGGTATATTTGGATTGTCTTCGGTTCAACAAATAAAAAAGTTATAAGCGAAAAACGACGATTTTCCGCCGAAAATTGCATAAAATCAACCTTGGCTCTTCTTTGAGAAAATCGATCTTTTTTTAAACTTCTGCACTGGGTATATTCGAGACGCTTGTTTTTAGATAATTCAATATCAAATCCAACAATATAACTTTCGCTTCTCAAAGTTAATAAATAAAAAAGTTATCGAATAAAACGTCGGACCGTATACCAAAGAAACCGAGAAAGCGAAACATAAACAGACGCTGCGATTGGACAATCGAGTCTAGCTCACTGCGGCTAATTATGCAAAATATTCAAATATGCAAAGTCCCTACTCGTTAACACGTTCAAATTTTATTTTTAAGAAACCTCTATTTAACTTAAATAATAAATATATATATATATATAAATATATTGTAGCCAAATTTTTTTTTATTGTTTTTCTCGCTCCCGTTTCCTTCCCCGGTCGTTTTCACGATCCCGGTCGTTCTCACGATCCCGGTCGCTCTCACGATCCCGGTCGCTCTCACGATCCCGGTCGCTCTCCCGTTCCCGGTCGCTTTCCCGATTTATTGCTACGTTGCAATTAGGTCCTTTATATATATATATTTATATATATATACATATATATATACATACATATCTTATGTACGCAAAGGCTCTCCAGAGATCCTACATTTTGACGCGACAGGATCTGTGGTGAGAGCTTTAAATTCAACTCACAAAAGGTTATTTTATTACAGTGGTGTCATTGAAAACAACGAAACTGTTATTCCAATGTTTGACTTTTTAGGTTATAGGCACACCTCTAGGAACATTGGTAGAATGCTGTTCACCTACATGATGTTTGTAAGGGAAAGTATTCAAACGTGGCCAATTTATTCAGTCGTTGTAACTGATTATTCAATGGCTTTGATAATTGGTATTTGTTTTGGGTTCAATGGGGTCGACTTGTCGCAATAGTTAGATTTGAGGTTATACGTGGAATTCATACGAATGCATTCCTGGACACATAACTCAAATGAAACTCTGTTGCGCACATTTTGTAAAAATGGTAGCCAGCAACATCAGAAAACTAGTAAATGATAAACAAAAACTGAAAGTTATTGTAACTGCAGTGTGCGCAATCCTAATTGAACCGAATAAGCAAAAAGCTTATTTTTTCATAAATTCTTTATTCTATTGCCTCTTAAGTCCTAAAAATCGGGAAAGCGACCGGGATCGTTAGAGCGACCGGGATCGTGAGAGTGACCGGGATTGTGAAAACGACCGGGATCGTGAAAACGACCGGGGAAGGAAACGGGAGCGAGAAAAACAATAAAAAAAATTTGGCTACTATATATTTATATATATATATATTTATTATTTAAGTTAAATAGAGGTTTCTTAAAAATAAAATTTGAACGTGTTAACGAGTAGCGACTTTGCATATTTGAATATTTTGCATAATTAGCCACAGTGAGCTAGACTCGATTGTCCAATCGCAGCGTCTGTTTATGTTTCGCTTTCTCGGTTTCTTTGGTATACGGTCCGACGTTTTATTCGATAACTTTTTTATTTATTAACTTTGAGAAGCGAAAGTTATATTGTTGGATTTGATATTGAATTATCTAAAAACAAGCGTCTCGGATATATCCAGTGCAGAAGTTAAAAAAAAGATCGATTTTCTCAAAGAAGAGCCAAGGTTGATTTTATGCAATTTTCGGCGGAAAATCGTCGTTTTTCGCTTATAACTTTTTTATTTGTTGAACCGAAGACAATCCAAATATTCCATTCGATTTCATTTTTTATACCCCATCCAACAATGTATAGCATAGCCCCAGTGCAAGCAATTTTTTTTTTTTTTTAATTAGCATTGCCAGCCTCGAGGCTAACTTCACACACGTTATGACACTTGGGAACAGATAAATTACTTTCTTTTACTTGATTAACACATGTGATTTCCTCATATCTGCATTAATTTAAAAACCACTTTTAGGCTAATTAAAGTTCTAAACAAGTCCTGGTCATTGCTTTTCCAAACGAGCCAATTCAAATTCCAAAAAATAAGCGATTTTGCAACAAAAAAGCACTTCTAAATATAAATGTACTTAAAAAGAAATAAACAAAAACCAAAATACCACTTAATTAGCGAAAAAACTATTCTGATCACAACTAAAAAACACCATCGTCTAACGATGATATACATATTTAAGTAATGTATTTTAAGCAACCTGTAAACATACGTTAAAAAATATCATCTGAGCAGCCAAAAGTGGCATTATATAAAATATGGGCACTTGGAGACTTGATATATAAAGATGATAAGTATATAGGCATAAGAAACTACTCTGAAACATAAACATGATTATATGAAAAGCACTTCACATGGGCATGAGTAATTTACAGCAGTTTTATATACAGAAGTGCAGAAAAAAGTCACTTATTGATTAATAAATGACATGAAGCTGCCAGAATATATTTTTCCGGTTGTAATGTTAGTAGACTTTTCAGATAAGATGTCAGCCATGATTTCAGGCAAAAATAAACAAGCAACAGAATTAGTGAAAAAAAGATCAAGTAGGGAATTTGAACATGATAGGAAATTTCACAAGGCAAAAGATCAATAAGTTAAAAATAAGATAACCGATATTTGAATACATACGATAATAATGTATCTTACTACTAAGAAAAAAATTTGAGTTGGTAGAATAATAAGAAACAATCAGCAAAATAAAATAACCAGTAATAATTTTGTTTGCAAAAAAAATCAACCAATGACTTTCTACAGCAGGTTTTCAAATGTTGTTTCAGAAGCTGTCAAGTTTTTAGACAACTGCTCAGTGAGCTTATTTTGTTTTAAATGACATTTATATAAGTAATTGTGCGCATCACCGAACATAGACAACTAACATTTACAATAATGGAAATAATTAATATCAAACAACATAGACTTCGTACACGACATGGAACTACATAATCACAACATGTAACAAATTCATAAGTATTTTAATTGCAATAATTAACACATTTACTTAAAACATGTGACTGAAGGTTACCTGTCAGGTGGGCAATTGGTTAATTAAACAGACAACATAAGTGAAAAAAGGATAAATGGAAAATAAAACAAAACATAATCATGATAATATAAATATATATATTATATATATAACATATATATAACACTAAGTCGTCATCAGCTTAAAGACCGAATCTCCACATCTTTCTGAAGAAGCTTGGACCGTGCCACCAGCCCCTGGAATAAAATGGAGGTTGGAAAATCATAAAAACAAAATCACAACTCATACTTCTACAATTTTGTAAAACATTCCATGAGAGACTATTTAAAAGCATCGCTGATAGACTATTAACTTCTATTATTATTATTAACATTCTAATTTTTTGTGTCAACAACTTTTTCATAATTAATAATTTATTGACACAGCTAATGATAACGGTCAATCAAAATCCCATTAGTCATCACTAACACACATTTGGAACAAAAAGAATCCAGATCAACAATAATTACTAGTTTTTAGATGCAACATATCTGAAATCTACTTATTTCAGGTTAAACACATGCTGTGTTGTTTATTATGGGGCTCAAAGATTAAATGTTGATCTTTAGAAATGCAGAATGGTTAAAGAATGAATGAATATATGTCATAATAAGCAAAATAACAATTTTCAAAGAGCTTCAGTTAGATGTGTAACTACATGACTTTTAAAAAAAAAATTGGACTTACTTGATCATGAGATTCCAGTAAATGAACGGCATCATGTGCGCCTTCAAGAAAAACATGGAAAACCTCGGCACGGTCTGATCGAACGGGAAAGTTTCCAAGATCTTTCCGTCGTAACCAAATTCAGCCAGGATGACTTTGCTGCTGCTGACAGTAAGTGGACAGGAGGTGTAGCCATCGTACTGCATCAAGCGAGTGAAAATGAAATGTAGAAAATTGTTAAACAGATAACAATCTTGCAAGACACCCACTATAAAAAAAAGAGTATCAATTTAAGTTAATTCACCTTTTCAGTGAGTTCTTTACCAGAAATGGCAGCTTTCAGATTCTTGCTTACAACTCCAATTTGAGAAGCTATCAATTAACTTCAAAATTTATTCAATTTATCGACACAAAAACATTGATTTAAAAAAAAACAGACAGATGCGAACCACATGCTGCAGCTGTTTTTGATGTTGGAGCACTTGTGCAGTCGCCGAGTGCAAACACGTTTTTAAACTTTGAGTGTTGCAAAGTCTGCGGATTGACACTGACGTAGTTCGTTTGATCAACCAGCGGAGAATTCCACAGTTCACTGGGAGTCGACATGGGAGGAGCCACGTGCAGCAGGCTGTACTGAAATAAACAAGAAACGAGAATCGGAATAAATTTTCAAATCATATACATGAGACTATGAAACAACTAAGCTTTTGTTTTAATACATCAGAGAAACAAATGCATAAAACCAGTAAACAAATGGATTCAACACAGCATCGGATACAAAAACCACATCAATTTCAATTCCAACAACAAAAACTGCAGCAAAAGCTTTTGCATAAAACCACATCAATTTCAATTCCAACAACAAAAACTGCAGAAAAAGCTTTTGCATAAATAAACTGAGCATCTTAGAACAAGTTGAAAAAAGAAATTTAATTATTAACTGCTTCACACAAAAAAATGTTTAATTCAAAACAATGTTTATTTATACTCAAACAAGAAAAACGAAAATACAGTTTCGACCACTTAAAGGCATGAGCACTTCATATACATGAGTATCAATAATTTTCCAAGTACGTTAACAACATGAGTATCAATAATTTTCCAAGTACCTTAACAAAATGAGTATCAATAATTTTCCAAGTACCTTAACGACTTGGAATTTTCCTTCCTCTCCAACGATTTGAAATACTGCCTCTCTCTTGTCCCCTCTCACCTCCACGAGGTTACGGTTCTTTGTTACTTTTATGTTTCTAAGAAAAAAATTTAACTTTTTTTTTTTATTGTAAATTAACTTCTAAAAAATTTAAATAAAAAGTTTTCTTATTAAGAAAAAATAAAAAAATAATATGTTTAAAAAACTAATTGAAAACTGGAACACTCAGGAGGGTAATGAGAAGAATCAAACAATCCAACTTGAAAGAATAACAAATTAAAAGAAATAACCTTCCTTCGGCATATTTATCAAGAGCAGCTGCATAACGAGGGACTGGAAATATGACTGGAAGCGCAGTGAAGTAATGGAAGTCGACATTGTCTCTGTTGCCAGCCTGGAGAATTACAACAAGATTTTTCCATCCAGTTTACTCAAGTAAGTGATATGGAAAATGCTACACCGATGATGATGATGATTGAATTATTTTATGCAGCCATATTTTATATTATTATTTTATATTATTTTATACTTCACAATTTTCCTAATCATTATAAATAACACCGTAGAAATTTTTGAATCATATTCTGCACAAATTAGGTATATCCCTTGACTTATATAACAATAGCTAGCTTTTCCACCAAGAATGATTCATCGGTTATTTGTTCAATATAAAAACAACCAACCTTGCAAACCCTCTCTTCGGACAAGTAGCATATCTTCTGGGCAGCTCCAGCGCACTTCACTGGAGTGTCGGGAAAAGTAAACACTGCTGCTCCATCTTTCAAACTCTGAACCGCAGGCAGAACCTTCTTAACATAATTCGGGGAGTAGATGGAGCAAACCAGAGGATCCGACTCGATGGCCTCCTTTAAACCTTTGACCTAAATAAAATAATTTGACCTTTGATTTATACAAAATAATCAAAACTGATTTTTAGATTAAAAAAATAGTGACAACACAAATTTTTAAAAGCCGCAATGGCATAAAATTTCCAACAAAGCATTCTCAAATTACCTTGTCGTAATTAAGTTGAAGACCCATCGAGACGAGCATGTAATCATATTTAATCTGAACCAATTAAATCAGAAGTGGTAATCAAAATTGCCATTAAATAGAATAATTATAAAATTAATCAAAAAAGATAGTTAGATAGATAGATGCCTTATCTCCTTTCTTGGTAGTAACGGAATTGTTTTCCGGATCAAAAGTGACTGCCTTATCCTGTATCCATTTGCAATCTTTGTTGACCACATCTTTTGTGGAGTGCATCGTTTGGTCAAACTTTTTTATGCCTCCTCCGACTAGTGTGAACATCGATTGGTAGTAATGGATCTGGAAATAAGTACCAAAAAAATTTCTATTATATCAATTTAAATCAGCTGTTTTCAAATTTTTCCGTATTTATGTAGCCACTTTAAACAACTTTTTCTCTAATCATTCGTTCAAAATATAATCTTGTGAAGTAATAAAAATAACTATTTAGTTTCAAACAAAGAAAATTGTTGACAAATGCTCTCACTGTGATGACAATTTAAAAACTGGAACAGTATGTCAAACATTGGTATTAGTTTTAACACTTTTAACTAATTCATCCAACATTTAGATTTTTAACCCACTTATATGGCACATAACATAAAATTCGTGATTCTAAAAATAAAATTACGCACTTGAATAATTTATAATATCAATTCGAACTATAAATAACCGCATTATTAAAAACTAATATTCAAAATTTTCAAATTAGAAATATGTGACCGAGTAAGACAAACAAACAAACAAAACTAACGTCACTGGGCTCCAGCACGATGACATCTCCACTCAACGATTTTCCGAATTTGCTGGCAATGGCACAACCCCCTGTACCACCTCCCACCACCAACAGTTTACATTTTTGTTCACCAGAGCGGCCCTGAGTCGTCGAAAAAGAACACTTACTGGACCTACTAAATCCGAGAGCGTAAGACGAACTCAACAGCAACTCATAGTGTGTCAAACATTTAAAGTTAAATACAAGAGAACTTCTTGCAAATCCAGCCATTTTTTTAGATTTTATTTAAGTCTGAGGAGAGAGCGAAACAAGCAACAGAAGCAACAGAAACCACAAACGAACCGCTACAGACGCGTTGTAATAATTTACCGACGTAGACTTTGATTAAAGACCTCTTAACAGATAACTTCTGTCAACTGCGCACTGCACCTAACTCAACTACTCAGCACTACTGTTGGGTCCTATTCTATTCTACTACTTACTTATTATTCAATGTGTAAAAGGCGATTTGAATATGTAATAAAAGAAGCTAACAATTAATAATTCTCCATTATTCGAAAATAAATGATTGGAACAAAGTTTAGAGGACGTTTCTCAGAGGACGTTTTTTGAGAACCTGTACAACCAGGGGCGGCGCCAGGAATTTTGTTCTGGGGGGGTCCAAAATGTCCAAGGACAAGTTGAAGTATATATATATATATATATATATATATATATATATATATATATATATATATATATATATATATATATATATATATATATATATATATATATATATATATATATATATATATATATATATATATATATATATATATATATATATATATATATATATATATATATGGTTCATAGTCCTTTATCCATTTTGTTAAAAACTGAAATAGAACTATGTAAGAAATAAATACTGAAGTATTTACACCAGCAGAACACAATTTAGTCGTGTTTTTTCTAGTTTATCTAGGTTTGTTACTGGCAAAGCAAAGTTCAAATATAAATGGAAAAATGTAAGTTGTTGTTATTATAGTTTTTTCAAAAATTAAAATTTATTCAACTAACACGAATTAAGAGTTCAAAAAACAAACGAAGCTAATAAAATTATTATTCAATAATACCATTAAGTACTTAACTGTAAACGAAAAACAGTGAACTATCATCAATAAACATTGAATCATCATAAAACTATACAGAATGTTTAAGAAAAACTACTATAATATAGTTAAACTCCATGCAGCAAAAACATAGTTTGAAAAAAGGAAGAAAGCCCGCCGCAGGCGAAAATTTTTTTTGACTATTTTTAGTCTACAGTCTGATTAATCCAATAAGATTCAAATACCCCCCCCCCCCCTAGTAAAAAAAAGTTTTTGGATTTGCAAAAATCTCATGGGTGGCACCTGTCGGAGCTGGGGGGGTCCGGACCCCTGGACCCCCCCGCCCAGCGCCGCGCCTGTGTACAACCATATGATCAGGTGATTCCTATGTGAAAAGTGCACGTTATGGTTCCTATTAGATATATGGATGAGATGCGCTGGTCATTGAACCAGAAGTGGACATGAATGAATGCGGAGAGACGCGATTCCATTCCATTCACAACGGAGTAGCCCTTGTCATAAGATATAAAAAAAACGCCCATAAAAATGTTCACTGTAAGGCGCTCAATAATTATTCCCATTGCGTTAATAACTAATTTAAAACCCTCTGACTGAGCGGATGTCAAGGACGAACGTGGTATCCATGGGTCGTCGTTTTAAAACAACAGCTGAACCGAATACAAGTTGACTAAAGAGATTTGAGACACTGCAATAACAGTTTGTTTTTAATTTATTTTGTGTTATGATGCAATCTTTTCAATTTAGGACAATCAGAACAACGTTGTGAGGCATGAAGGCTGCTTCATTCTCCTGTATATAACAACGCATCGACGAATCGTGAGCATGTGCATGCCAATGCGATATTCAGTTTTTCGTATGACGCTTATTGCGATTTGTTCGTGAAGGTGTAGTTGACGGCGTTTGATTTTTTACTATTTTTGGTTCATAGATCTATTACATTTTTTAATATATTTTTTTTAGAGGAATCCAGACTGTTGAGAAAAATGTCTGATCATCAGAATTCTAACGCAACTCATAATACTAATAGGCCTAGTCACTTCAAGGCTGATTTCCCAAATAATGAAGAAGAAGAAATGTTTAATGAAGTGAATCAAAATCATTTCAACAGCCACAAGAATCTAATAATTAATCGTCAGTGGTTCACGCAGTCAGAATTTGATATTGCTGGAAATTATGACCACCAGAAATCAAGCTGCAAACAGAAGCTAACGAACTGTTGCTCAAATTGTTGTCCTAAAGATAGTAAAGCATGGAAGTCAAAGATTCTTTCATTATTTCCTTTTATTACCATATTGAAATCCTACACCAGGAGCGACTTCTTCTGTGATATCATCTCCGGACTGACCGTCGGAGTCATGCACATTCCTCAAGGCTTGTTTGTTTCGACTTAATAAGGCATTTCATATTTTTTTGTCATTGTGTTATTTAGTTGTGATATTGCATAATTGATTTGTTTATTTTAGATCATCTATGCCATTATCAATTAAACTATCATCATGTTTATGAAATGCTCATTTTTAGTGAATCCAATAAGTTATCAACAAGCTTTACAGCCTCCAGCATTTCTTGTGCTGTTCTCGATGTTTTTTAGTTTTTAAGAAACCTTTTTCATCTTTCAGGGATGGCATACGGATTCCTGGCAAACATTGATCCGGTTTACGGGCTTTATACGTCGTTCTTTTCTGTTTTTATTTATTTTTTCTTTGGAACTTCGAGGCATATTTCAATAGGTAAGCTGAGTCTCCACGTTCCGATAATTTTTTATTTGAAACAATGAGTAACCGTTTGCAATAGGAATTTGACTGTAATTGTGATAGTAGCCAATAATAAGTGCAGTACAGTAAGGCCTCATTTATCAGACCCTCAGTTATGCGACCTTAAAATTATGCACACATAATTCATATTCATAATTCATATCTCTTTCATATTATTTCGTTCGGCTTAAGCCAACTTTTTTTGTCCATGCAACTCTCCTGCTTATGCAACTTTCATGGCTATGCATGCAATTTCATTTGGCAAATAAGAAGTCGCAAAAACGAGGTCCTACTGTATTCATTTATTAGTAATTCAATTTTTCGAAATGGCTTATGTCTTCTGCCTTTATTTTAATCCTAGGTGTATTTGCTGTGGTAAGTCTCATAATAGGCAGTGTGGTTGACAAAGCAAATTGTTCAGTTGACCCCGCAACCCTTGTTTCATCTTCAAACTCAACCGGATTTGATCCACTCGTTAATTTTCAAATCAACTCGAGCGATCTTTCGTTTGTAACGAAAAATTTCACCGAATTTTCACCCGAGTCGGAAGAGGTCGCAGATCAACTTGAACTTTGTAAAGTTCAGCATGCTCTGGCAGTGACGTTTGTTGTTGGACTCATACAGGTTAGTTAGTTCGAGTTTAAATTTAGAGATGCAGAAATTCAGAATTTTATTTGTTTATTTAAATCGCGATTTGTTACGTATTTTAGAGTTTTAGTTTGACTGTATTTCGATTTTTCATTTGATGAGGCTCTTTCGATGTGCAGATTTTTTCCGAGGTTTTCTTCCTTTAATTTGTTTTTAAAGAGAATTTTTACAGCTTTTTCCTTACAGCGGAAGCTGTAATGGAAACAACAGATTGAAACAAAATAACCTTTCTGAGTCGCATAATTAGTTTTGTTTCTCGTTTTTATAACTGCCTAGCTTCACGTGAATAATTTAAAATCAATCTCCTTTCATTTATTTCTGTCCTAATTAATGACCTCCTCTATTTCACCGGGACTCACTGATTTAACTTTCAATTTCATTGAACTGATTTAACTTTCAATTTCATTGAACTGATTTAACTTTCAATTTCATTGAACTGATTTAACTTTCAATTTCATTGAACTGATTTAACTTTCAATTTCATTGAACAATCTCAATATAGTTGTTTACTGTAATTTCACCGCATGTTAAAAAAACTAGCTTTTTAAAATTAATGTAACTGCTTTTTATTATCTATACGGAGATAAATGAGAGGAACAAAATGATTTGTAAATTTCAGCTGCTGATGGGGATTTTGCACTTTGGATTTGTGACGGTGTACTTGTCTGACCCGCTGACCAGAGGCCTAACTACGGGGGCAGCCGTTCACGTCTTCACCAGCCAGATAAAACACGTTTTCGGCATTTCTGTCGGCCGATACAACGGGCCTCTAAAACTTGTCTATGCAAGTTGAATTATTTGTTTAGTTATTTATTCATGAAACTTATTATTTATTATTTTATTATTTAATTAATAAATCACGTTTCTTGATACAAAAAATTTGATGCTGATATGCAACAATGGTTTTCACGTGTGACAAATGTTCTTGTATTTTTATATGCACGTGATTAGCATTTGATGCAAATGAGACGTCGCGATGCTGAAGTGTGCTTCAATTAGATGTTTCTGAACGTTTTTGTTTGTTTAATAAGAAAAAGTTAATATTATCATCGTTACTGCCGATCTAATTATTAATTGTAACTATGATATTCAAGTGTCGTAGGTAGTTTCTCGAATGTAAGCCTCACTCAGAAATAAGCTGCACTCGTAGATATAGATAAGCTACGTAATTTTATTTTAATGATAATCTTTCTTTTTTTTAATTTGACACTCGTGTTTATAGAAAGAAAAAAAAACTTGTTTCGACGATGTTGTGAATTGATTATAAAAATTAAATTAATAGTAATAATAAATAAAAAAATGTTTGTTTGTCAATGTGAGTATAAATAACTTTTTGTATTCATTTCACATAGCTCCTCCTAAATTAACAAAAAAGTAAAAAAGCCACACTTTATATATACCAATAAAATAAATTATTTTCTAATGATACACAGTTGTACAAAGAATTTTTTGAAGAAATCAAAAACACAAATCCAGCACCGGTTGTTCTTTCACTCGTTTGCATAATCATCATTTATTGTCTTCAACGTTGGGTCAGTCCTAAACTTAAGAAATTCATTAAAATTCCACTACCTGCAGAACTTCTCGTTGTGAGTTTTTAGTTTATTATTGTTATTATTATTAATTATTATTTAATTTAATTTATTGTTATTATTATTATTATTTAATTTAATTCATTAAATGTTTATATAACTTTGCATAAGGTTTTCTTTGTATCCGTTTGCAGTTGATAATCGGGACGCTTATATCGCATTTCTGTAATTTTTCAAGTAAAGAGCTGTTCAACATGAAAGTCGTTGGGAAGATACCCCAAGGGTGAGTCATAAGAAACAAGTATGCTATTAAAAGTAAATGCAAAAATATTCATCTCTAGTTTTGCCTGAAAAAATGATGATGAAAATAAATGTTTGCGTAGAGTAGTTTTGTATTTCAGCTCTAGTGATATTTGGCTAGGATTAATAATTATATAGTAGGTGATTTCAATGTTGAAGGATGTTGTTATCTCTTCAAATAGCATTGTCTATCTTGGCGTAAGTGTTCCTGTGAAGAAATGATTAGAAAGTAATTTTATATAATGTGTTATTACAAATTATTCTACTTTGCTAGTCTTTTTTTAAATTCTTTATATTAACTTCACTGCCAGTCTTGCTTGCTTGAATGTTTGCAAACCTTGAAAGTGAAAATTAACTAACTTACCGTCAGCCAATCGAGTTGAAATTTGAAATATAGGCTTGCTCGTCATGACAATGCATTCTATTGAAATTGTAAAAAAAGTTTTTCATTAAACAAATAAATTGCAATTAAATAATTGTTTGCATATATAAATTCAAACAAATGTCCTTTTAAAAGCAAAATTTGCAATAGATGAAAAGCCGGCATATCTTGAAATAAAGAAATTTGTGAAAAAACCTCGTTTTTTATGGTTTACCTGTTTTATATTTTTAATAATAATTTTATTAATTGACTCATTGATTATTAAAATAAAAGTTTCATTTTCTTTGTTTTAGCATCCCCGCCCCTCAACTACCAAAGTTATCACTCATTCCCCAAGTCGCCCTTGATGCAGTAGCCATCGCCATAGTAACATTCACCATCAACATCTCCATGGCAAAAATGTTTTCAACGAAACATGAGTACCACCTCGAGTCAAATCAGGTTATTTGCTTCATTCACAATGTCTTTTTAGTTTCTGGTGTATAAATGAAAGTTTAGTTTTTATTAAACTTATTTATATGTTTGTTTTATTTGTTTATTTTAATTTCTTAATATATACAAGCTTATATTTTGGGGTTAGCTATATTTTTAGAGTTGTTCTGTTTTGGGACAAGTATAAAACTGGTTGTGCTAAAATTTTGCAGGAAGCACCCTGTTAGCATCTAAATGGTATCGTACCAGTTATCCTATAATAAAAAAAATATTGTGATATTTATATTATCATTTATCATTTAATAAATTTATTATTTTGGTAATTCATAAATTTTTTCCTCACAGGAATTGATTGCATACGGCTTGACGAATCTGGTTTGCTCGAATTTGAATTCGTACGTCAGCACAGCTTCTCTCTCGAGGACGTTAGTGCAGGAATCCACAGGTGGTAAAACTCAGGTGTGTTGCTGATTGTTTTTTAAAGACATGATGAACAAATTACTGATGCAAAAAATTGAGATTTTTTTTCTGTTTTTCTATGCTGGCAAATTGCAAATCAGAGTATAATTAAATAATAATTATATTCTGAAACATTTTTTATTTTATCGTTTTTAAGAGTTTATTTTTATTATGTTTTTTAGCTTATATAATTTTATCAATATTTATTAGAATTTAATTATTATTTAATATTTGTTTATTTAAAATTTATAAGCAATTTTTATATGGTATTTATTATTATTCAATATTTATTTATTTAATATTTTTAATCAGTTTTTATGTGTTATTTATTATTATTCAATACTTATTTGCACAATATTTAATGTTGTTAGATATTCTTGTTAATAGTTTTATTTCACAATAAATACTTTAATATTGTCTATTTTCATTTGTGTAATAACTTAAATGCCTTTAATTGTTACAGGTAGCAGGCCTGGTTTCATCCATACTTCTTCTCATAGTTCTGCTATTCGTTGGCCCACTTTTTCACGACTTGCCAAACGTACGTTTATTCATAGATTTCAATTTGAATTTCTGTTTAATACGTAGTACATGACATTCATCGTAACGCAGTGCATACTGGCTGCTGTAATCATCGTCAACTTGAGAGGCATATTCCTACAAGTGACCGATCTTCCGTATCTTAGAAAAATCTCAAAGTCTGACATGGTTTGTAATTTTTATCATCCGGCACATTCATCATGATTTAGTTTCAGTTAATTAATTATATAAAAAATAAATATATGATATATTATATCGTATATCCTGTTAATTGTTTATATATAAAATGAATATATATTATATTATATTTATTTAAAATTTCATTGGACGGTTTTTATGGAGACAAAGTTTATTTTTATTGATATTGCAGGCATAGAGCGATATTTGTGCGCTGATATTTCTGTTTTCTTAATAATCATAATTATAATAATATATTATATGATACATTCTGTGAATTTTAATTCTATAAAATAGTTGACGTGGATTGTCACATGTGTTGGTGTCGTACTGACGGACGTCGATCTTGGTCTTATCATTGGTCTTTCATTCTCATTTCTCACCGTTGTCTTACGCAATCAAAGGTTTTTATTTTAGTTACTTATATCTAGCAAGTAGTGCTTCTTCAGTATTTGTACTGGGTGTTTTCGTTATGTTTTAGTGCTCGGTATTGTTTCTTTCTCATGATTATCATAATATCATGGTATCATAATATCATGGTATTTGTTTAGTCATGCCTCAGTGACAATTGTATTTAAAATTTTATTTTTTAGTGAAATACAGCTGTAGTGGTATAAGAGATTATTGGAAAAGATTTTTTTTAGTTTTACTTAATTAATGCAATATTATTTTTCAGACCTAAAGTTTACTGTCTGGGAAACATTCCAGGAACGGAAATCTATGAAAATGTAAAAGAATACAAGAAGGTAAAGTTTTTGCTGATAAAAAAAACAATCAATTTGCATGCTTTGTTCTGTTATCAATGCAAACCATCACTATCAACAGGCTGAAGAGATTGAGAATGTCAAGATCTTCTCATTCGGAACGTCTCTTTTCTACGCCAATGCCGAGCATTTTCAGGCGAGTATCCACGATCAGATGTTCTCCTCGAGTGATGAAGAAGTTCGTGAAGTTGTGATCAATGAGACGAACCTGACGAAAAGAAAAATCTCAAACTTGAATTCCGAAGAAGAAGAGGTGAGTCTCACTCGGGTCGTGTGCTGTTTTGTTTGAATTTCATGTCAGGCGAGGGAAAAATGTAATATTGAATCTTTTTCAGAAGTCTGGATTACCTTTCGATTCAGGAAATTCAACAGCTCAGGAGAAAACTCGTGGAAGTGTTAAAAGTTTGATAACCGATGTAGTAATCGACTGTGGTAGGATGGCATTCATCGATGATGTTGGAATCAAAGCTTTAAATCTGGTTAGAAATTTTTTTAATATGAGTTATACGAATTCAAGCTTTTTGATAAATTATAATTTCTATTATTACAGGTTTTTGGAGAGTTGTCCAAAAAAAAGATAAGTCTATCGCTGGCTCATTGCAGTGGTTTGTTGATCAATACTTTATTTATGTACTTCTATTTATAGACATGGAAAAAATCAATCCTTGAATTTCAGATGAGGTGGCTCTTACGATTAGAAAAGCAATGGATCTCAAAAAGCTAGAAAGAATGAGAATGTTTCTTACTGTTCACGACGCGGTCACCTGTATTACAACCTCTCATCTGTGATCCTTTCAACCTTCACCTGTGAAAGCTTGTTCCGGTTCCTCCCCCACTGTGCGATAGTCGTTTCCAGTGTGGTTGGGTGGAAATGCGCTTTTGTTGTTTTTAGGGGTTACCATGTTTTTATTCGCATAGGTTTTTTTTTATGTTTTTCAATTTTAATGGTTTCAAGATATTTAGATCTGTGTACATGTAGTGCTATAAAAATGTGTATACTGTTATTATTTTTATTAGTAGTATTAGTATTATTATTATTGTGGTCTTGTAGCTCTCAACTTGAATATAATGCCACTCAAATCTTACTTGATTTTATTATTATTACCATCATATGACTGGAATTTCAGTTAAACCTTTTTTGCTCCATCAAATTTTCTCAACTGCAAATCGTTTCTAGTTCAGTGTATGAATGATTTCGTAGATTTCATGAGTTTTGAGTTGTACTTTGTCATTTGTAGAAGAGCAGTCACGTTTTGTGGATGAATTATGAACTATATTGTTGTAAAAACTCATTAAAGTTGTCATCTGATTAGTTTTTTAATTCAAATTTTTTCTCTTTTTCTATTTGCTTACTTATCAAGCATTTATTTTTTGGTTAAAGTTGCACCTTTGCAGCAAATTGTCAGTGCCTTTAGAAAGTTCTGGTGTTGCTATTGGTCTGGTTTTGAAGAACGTATTTTTAAACTATTTTTACTAAATAATAGATTTAGCTTGTCTGTTTAGACTTGACTGAAAGCTGTATTTGATTTGAGTATTTAGGCTATATCGTTTTGATGTAAAAATAGATCTATTAGTTATACACACACACACATACATATATACATACATACATACATACATACATACATACATACATACATACATACATACATACATACATACATACATATATATTTATGTACTCCATATCAAAGACGATCGGATGCATTTCTTTTCCACCTGTTTATTATTTATCTGTTGAGGTTTTTTCTCTGTTAAAGTTTGAGGAAGGAGTTACTTTCATAGGAAACTCGACCTGAAAATGTGATTAAACTCTATTATACTCAAACGAGCTGCGCATACGTTATGCGAAGTTTTTGCCGCCACGGGAATTGAACCCGGTCACCCAGCCCGTCGGGAGAGTCGAACACTTAACCACTACATTGGCACGCATATAAAATATAGCGTTATTGTGGTCGTATGGGTATTTTTATTAATATTTTGTATTTATGTCGTGTGATTTGTTTGATTGTACAACATCTTTAACTTTTTTTTTAGCAGAAATCGTATAGTGAAAGCTAAAAATGTCAACTTGTGAAGTCTAATTAACTAACTTGAAGTTAAATTCACTTTTGGTTGGAACTTATTAATTTTTTCACAACTGTTTTTCGAGCTGCTTCGATCAGTGAATGCAAAACATTACTATTGATTTGTTGAAGTTATTGAGTATTGCACTTGAAAATGTAAAAAGTTGCTTCGTAAAAGCTCTTTAAAATATCATTGTAGCAGCTCCCAAGGTAAAAAATACCACAATCATTAACATTAACTTCTTTTTGTTGGACGAAACATCCGTTAGTTTCACTCTGTGCAGCTCCGATTTTAAGTTTTTCATCTCATAGCATATAATAGCAACGTTGAAAATATCACAGACCATAAAAACCAAGTCTCTTGAGACTTGATACCCGTGCCCTCCAGCGAGCAAAACGTTAACCACGAACTGATCTTTTAAAGAGATCAAGATGTGGAAAACAGCTACCGAGTGCATCAGGAACACATACTCGATGTTCAACGGTTTGTCCTGGTCCATGCTCTTGAGAGCCAAGCAAGTCGATAGAAGTTCCGTTAAGCTGAAGATCGTTTGGTGAACCAACTAGTCGTAGAATTGGTCATTGAAGGCGTTGAAGTACGACCACCAGGCGTAGTAGTTAGGGTAGATGGAGGAAATGAAAAAGAGACACATCGAGCTTCTTAGTCGCTTTGACGACGATAATTTTAAAATGAGTTTTGCACTTTCGTATATAAAAATGAAAAACAACAGCGTAATTGACCAGATGACAAACGAGGTTAGGTTAGCATTAAAGTAGACGTGTTTGTAGCCAGGAACGCCGAGTTCGTAAGAACCTACAAATATCGATAGAATGAAAAATATAACCATTTTATTATATAATAAATTTAATAAGAACAAAATTAAAACCTTTAAAAAATGTGTCCCAACAGTCGCATGAGCAGAGCTTTTCATCTACTACCCTGGGTTTTCTTATCCAAAATCTACGAGAAACTACTTAATTTGTTTTATAAAATTTTATCAACGCATAATTTAAAAAGTAATCATAAAAACTATTCGAATTATAAACGGTATTTATTTAGTTTTTTTTTTATTTACCTGTAAAAAACTCCCAGGTGAAGCAAGGGCAACAGGACGGCGACGATCGAGCCTGGAAATAAGTATTTAATTATAAGTTATAAAATACGAAATGTAAATGTTTTAAGGTTATCATTGAAAACCATTTAGGCCAATTGAGTAAAAAATCCAAGCCATTATTATTATATAGGTAGCTAATTTTTATACAGAAGACAAGAACGCTTCTAACCAATAATTTTACGTTTCAAACTTCCCTTCGAGATAGCTGAAGATGGCATGCTTAACATTTTCTAATACTAGCAATACTAATTATTACTAATACTACGGCACTATTAACGATATAACTTTCTCCACTCGCTTTTAAGCAATTAAACGCAATGGGCAACATTGCTTTACAAGTGTGCGACGCATGTATAGGTAGGTATATATATTGCACTGATATACATACAATATCTCGTGGTTTTTTGAGCACTCAGCACAATTTTTAGTACTCTCAAAGCATGGACTTCTATATAACAGCTATTATTTAGAAATAAATTTATCATACACAGGTAGTTTTTAGTGGTTAAAAACGTTGACGAACTACATGCCTGGGTCTTGAGATTCTCATTGTCTAGACTACAGCAAAACGCTCGCTGAAAAGGTGAAATCCAGATAAGAGGAAGTCAAAAAGGTACCAGAGTAGGCTATACCGACTTAAAGAATGAAAGAGATAGAAGAAAAAAAGAGTTCTTTTAAAATTTAGTGAAAATCGGGTAGCTTTCAGAAAAGTTGTCCTTATGTAAACAAAAAAACTGCTGCTCGCCGCTATACAAGGCAGTTTGGCCACTTCAGGCTGGGTCAGGTCCGGAACTTTAGACATTATTCCGGGTCGGGTTAAGTCAGGCTAAGTCGGGTCAAACTGAAAAAGTTCAACTTTGATTTATAGCAGAGAAATAGACAAATCTTCTACCCATTATAGAAACACGACTCGATATATTTGCCAGTTTGCGTGATAAAACTTCATCAATGCCAGGAAAAAACGAAAATGTCTGTAAATTCACCTGTGAAAAAAAAACTTCTCGCCTGTAAAGTTTATTTTGGGTCAGTAGTAGCTATAGACCGCAAATCCAGTGCAATTATGGATTAACTATAGAGATAGTCCGTCAACAAATGACGAACTTTATTTTAAATACTACAGATAGTCCGTCAAAAATGACGGATTTTTTTAAATTTCATTATTTATTATTTTTCCGTTCATTAGGCTATTCATCCGATCCTAATGAAATTTTCACATAACCTTGACAGTCAATAGAGAAAGGTTTTGTGAAAAAAATTAAAATCGGTCTCAAAATGAGCGGAGCGGAAGAGTGAGCGGAAACGGGAACTGGAGAATATGCGGGAATGGGAACGGGAAAGCAAGCGGGAATGGAAAAACGGCCGAGAGCGAAAAAGCCAGCGAGAAAAAGAAAGCGACCGAGAACGGGAGAGCAAGCGGGGAGCATATTTCTAAATGGTAGTATGCGGCAATACAGAGAGGTCGACTAGCAGCCTACGAGGGGCGTGGCTTATGTAGCTAGACGTAAATCGTGGCTTATGTGGCTAGACGTAAATCGCACTCAATTCCACATTTTCAATGTTATGTTGTTGATATTAATAAAAAGTGTCGCAAATAATATGAATTGTTGATTTAGTTAGTTCAAAGTAAGTTTGAGTAAATTAGAATAAAACTTACTTATAATTCGTAAAATGCCTTGACTTCACATTCATGTTATTATTACTATTAACTATTACCCACTAGTACAAATGTTTTTTTAAAGCCCTTTTCATCCATTTGAAATGACGAAAATTGTAATCGAAGAAATTATTAGTTAAAAATAGATAATAATAAAACAATCAGGATTAACTATGGCCATTTTCAGCTATATAAAGCCATCTTCAGAACCCTTTGTTAAAACATTAAATTAAATATTATAAAAATTGAAACAGTTGAGTTAAATATCAAAAATAATTATATGTTTTGTTTAGACAGAGACATTGAATAGGAGCTAAGCTGAATCGACATTCCCTTAACAAATTAATACGGCTATTGACGGATGACACACATTGAAATTTAAGTTGAAACCACATAAAGAAAAATGCAACCATATTATATGTAGCTGATTTAATATAGCTGGTTTTATATATTTTATTTATAATAACATATATAAAACCAGTATTAAAATAGTATTAAAACAATAGTATTAAAATAGTATAAAACAATTTTCAGCTGTAAATAACTTATGGCCTACAGTTCATAGATACTACCATCATGTTAATTTTAAATAAAAATTATTATTAATCATAAAATTATGTATAGTTGTTTCTAAATAAAAGTGTAAAGGTTAATTTGACCAAAATAAAAAAATAATTCAAACGAAAATATTAGCGAGCTTCAAGAGCATAATGTATGCAAATATGGATAGATATCTATGGTTGTATGTGACCTAGTCATTTAAAACTATCCAATCAGATAATAGTATTTGTCTTCCTGTCTTATACCGTCGGACATTGGCGAAAATGCTCCCCGGGCGCGATTATTGAATCGACGGAGTGGCGAGAGCCAGCTCCTGTTAAACCAATACGATTGGTCGCCTTTCAGCCAATCCGCGCGTCATGCACATCTGACCTGACCTAGTTCGTGGTTAAACAAAGTTACAATTCAAAGATCTGCATTTTGATTTCAAATTTAATTACAATCTCAAATTTTCAAAAAACCAATTCAACAAATTAAGCTTGCCTCCTAATACTTTTACAGCTAGCAGCAACTTCACAATTAATATAACCACTTCTAATGAGTTTGATCAGTGGCGGCAAATGTTTGAACAATTAACGATTGCTCACACAGAAAAGTGTGAAGGGCGCTACATTAGTTTCAAGAAACTTTTAACCTGTGTGTTTGCGAACTCCGATTGTACCTTTCTGGACATTGTGCGTGCAGGTTAAAAGTTTCTTGAAACTAATGTAAGGTATTAATTGTGAAGTTGCTTTTGAAGTGCCTGACACTTTCATTTTCAGCATCAACAGAGTTGATAGAATTTATGGTGTACTCAAGCTCTGATGGTAACATTTGCAGAAGCTGAAGAAAAATACAAAATACATTATGACATGAACAATAATAAACAAATACAAGCACTCAAAATTCAAGTAAACTTGCAGTTCACTCAATAAAACTTAATAATAATAATTACTAACCATGTTACGACTCACATCTTCCGATACTCCCGATATACTCTTCATATCGAAAGTCATAGTCACAAATGTTATTGTTTATTATTTTTGTTTATTTATTTAGTTATTTTGATAGCTAAACTTTTGATAGTTATTTTGTCCTTGTCACTTTTACATCTAGCTGCTAGCTGTAAAAGTATTAGTAGGCAAGCTCAATTTCTTGGATTGGTTTTTTGAAAATTTGAGATTGTAATTAAATTTGAAATTAAAATGCAGATCTTTGAATTTTAACTTTGTTTAATCACGAACTAGGTCAGGTCAGATGTGCATGACGCGCGGATTGGCTGAAAGGCGACCAATCGTATTGGTTTAACAGGAGCTGGCTCTCGCCACTCCGTCGATTCAATAATCGCTCCCCGGGCAACGCCGCCAACGCCAGATACCCCACTAGCTCAATTTCCGATCAGCGCTCTGATTTTTTTAAAATTTAAAATGCTTATTAAATATACAAAAATTTATTTGTAACATTTTTAAATTTATTTAATTTAATTTAATTTTAATATTAATTCTTCCTTACCCCTCATTCTTTGAATTGTATTATTCTATGGTATTATTCAAATATGGTATTATTCGCGTGTCAACACTGCCTTTAGATATTTCTGCTTAAAGTCGCTTTTTAGTAAGTTTGTTTGTATAAAACTTTTTCGTAACATGTTTTGATAATATTTTGTGCTTATTCAATTAAACCGTTTTCTAAACCGGGGTTTATTGAAATTGGCCCAGGACGCTAAATGGCTAAATTAGGAGATTGTCGGCCATGAGTATGATAATTCTCACCCCACGAGGTAGGACAAGGCAGAGTTAAATTTCACAAGTTTTTCTAAGAAACACAAACACCTTTTTAAATTATTAAACATTTATTGGTTACATTTAAATTATTGTTAAAATGAATGTGTCCTAGACCCTCTAGGACATCTTCCAATGTTTTTATGTTTTTTCGGCGTTCTTCGGTTAACGAAAAAAGAGCCGATTGAAGCACCTTTGTCGATCGCTTTACTCTCTTGGCTGGTGGTTCTCCTTGAGCCTCCCTTAGGATTGAGGTTGACGCCATTGCTTCGTCACTGCACTTTAACATGGGTTCCCAAAACTTTGACGGCATTAATAGCTGCTTGTTGAAAATCACAGACGATCGATAGTGGATCGCATGTGTAAGATTTTTCTTCACATTGATCAACTATGGCTCGCAACATCGTGGCATACACACTCTGCGTCTTACCTGAAAGCAGTGCGTAGACTAGGTAGTCGCATAAAAATTTCAAAATAATTTTTTTTTAATTTCACTAATATTTTTAAATAAAGGTACAAATTCTGAGTTTGAATATACCATATAGTGTAAAAAAAAATAAAATTAATAAAGATATAGCGAATCAAAGATCGCACACCACGATAGAACATCGACTGCGTGAGACAGTTAAAAACTGGTACCTACAACGAAGAAGCTCAGTTTACGGCGTGGCGTGCACATAGCGCACAGCGCAAAGAACGCCTAACAAGGCTTTGCGCGTATGGGTTAAGAATTCCTTCTGTTTCTCATATTCAATATGAATTTATTTAGAAATCGAATTCCAAACAAAAACTTGATAAATATAAAGTTATTAAAAGTTTAAAAGTGGGACCACGCATTTCGCTTCCCATGCGCCATAGCACATTACTGAATGTCACTGCATGAGCTCGCGGTAGTTCGCCGTCTGCTTGTTGTTTTAAGACTGATATTTGTTTATGTAGGAGAATCAAAGTACTTTCTGTTGCGGATCATAACTTGATCTGTATAATTGCCCTCCTCTTTTTTCAGCAAGGCGGAGTTAAGGCGACTGTCTGTCAGGAAAGCGCTTGAAGATTGTGAGAAAGTCCACGGCTTCGTCTTCATCATTTGTTCATTAAAGTTATTAAATAACCTTTTGAATGAAACTAAACTTATACTACTGAGATGTCTCTAAGACGAGATATAGAGACTCAAACACTATCTTTAAATCTATATTATGTACGTCAGTTGCAGCGCGCCTACGGTTATGCGCTGCTACACGATCTACATTAACGAAGTAATTTTTATAGTTAGAGATTTAGCTGTGTTATGAAATTTTACTATGTTATAATAGACATAATAACCTTTCGAATGAAACTAAATTTATTTTACAGCGAGGTCTCCCAGACGAGATATAGAGACTCAAACACCATCTAAAATCTATATAATTCCTAGAATGTGCTTTTTTTATGAAACTAAATTTATTTTACTGCGAGGTCTCGCAGACGAGATATAGAGACTCAAACACTATCTTAAAATCGATATTATGTACGTCAGTTGCAGCGCGCCTACGGTTATCGCTGCTACCCGATCTACATTAACGAAGTAATTTTTATAGTTAGAGACTTAGTAGTGTTATGAATTTTTACTATGTTATAATAGACATAATAACCTTTCGAATGAAACTAAATTTATTTTACTGCGAGGTCTCCCAGACGAGATATATAAAATCGATATTATGTACGTCAGTTGCAGCGCGCCTACGGTTATGCGCTGCTACCCGATCTGCATTAACGAAGTAATTTTTATAGTTAGAGACTTAGTAGTGTTATGAATTTTTACTATGTTATAATAGACATAATAACCTTTCGAATGAAACTAAATTTATTTTACAGCGAGGTCTCCCAGACGAGATATAGAGACTCAAACACCATCTAAAATCTATATAATTCCTAGAGCGTGCTTTTTTTTTAGCTCCAATGACCTATGAAATAAAGCCTTAAATCAATAAAGATTCACTTTTGAATCAAAGTGAAAGGAAAATGAACTGTTCGAACTCATTTATATAGACAATTTTGGGTTCAGACATGATTTACAATTATTTTTATGTAACCATTTTTATTGTGGCTTTATTACATCCAGAGATATAAGCAATCCCGTAACACCATTTTAGCTCGTTCCACTGCGCCTGATAAACTTTCTAGTCTTGAATGTTCAGGCGTTGCGCGCACAGGCGCGTTTCGTTTATGCGACTACCTAGCGTAGACACATGATACGGCTGAAGCGCCGAGTGGTGCGCGGATCACATACAGCTGCTGGAACTGCGGTGGTGACATGGAAAAGTTGCCGTCCATGAACCAGCGATCGGCCATGGCAAGGTGACGTAGTTGTTCCGGCGAGCTGAAAACCTCGACTCGTTCTGAAGACGTCACTCCACTGTCGAATATGAGAAAACACTGTGGATTTTGTGAAACCGTTTCCATTCATTTGCAAATGGATTTTCTTCAAAAAACGTCGGCAAGTCCAACTATACTGCCCCACTATAAAAGTATATTCTCTCCCCGGGGGGGGGGGGGAAATGTCCGTTCCCCGGCAGTACTGCCGTGGCAAGAATCTGTATAATTGCTACTGTGCTGGCATCGATGAAATGTATGTTGGCGGTCATTTTTGTAATAATTTTTTCTGATTATTTTGCAGGACCATGGCGGTTTTTTATAATAATTTTTTATGAATAATTTGCAGAACCACGGCGGTTTTTTTTTGTAATTATTTTCTAATGAATATTTTTTAGGACAACCAAAATCAGCGACTGTTTTGTAACTGCCACGACAGTGGGTGCAAAAAAAATGCATCCACTGCAGGCAGCAGTCACACATAATCGTGTCCTCTATGTTTGCATCTCTTCGACACGTTCTACAGGTGTAGTTTGGATGCTCCTTCTTCGTTTTTACTGTAAAAATTGAATACATTAAAAATTAGTTTTCTGTTGTTTACTTGTAACACAGTTTCAAAGTTATTTTAACTTACTCAATTCTAAAACTGTGGTCCACAGCAAACAGGCCTTTGAACAATGGAAGATGTTCAGACACTTCGGCTCTGTTAGGGCTGTGTAGACATCTATAAACTGACTCACGCTTTCAACGAGGCATCCCTCCTTCACCACCCTAACAGCCTCCTCTTCACCGAGAATCCATGAAAGAAACACTAATTAAGAAAAAAAGTTAAAAACAAAAATGATTTCTTTACTCAAATTTTGAAACTTATGCTTTTTTTTTCTTTTTCCAGCATAGCTGAAAATTTTCGTGGCAGCTTCTTATAATCGTCCAAGCGGCGGGTTTTTCTGGGCCTTCCGGGACCAACTGTTGGAAGCTCGAGTCCTGATAATTCTATCGATGGCTGGTTCGGTTGCTCAGTGTCAGCTTTATCCAACCGCCTCCGCTTGTTTACCGGCTGATCCACTGCTCCAAAAGCAAAATTATTTTAATAGCTTATAACAAAAAGTTACCTCATAACATGTAATTTTTACCTACAGTGACTTGAACATTTTCCTTCTGACAATCCTGGAGCACAATTGATCAGACACGTTATCCACTGCTCCAAAAGCGAAATTATTTTAATAGCTTATAACAAAAAGTTACCTAATAACATGTAATATTTACCTAGGCTGACTTGAACACCATCACTTGAGGCCAACTGATCAACAGACAGGTCACCCACTGTTCCAAAAGCGAAATTATTTTAATAGCTTATAACAAAAAGTTACCTTATAACATGTAATATTTACCCAGGTTGACTTGAAAATCTTTCTTTTGTTGGATACAATTTCGGAGAACACGAAATGTTGTCAGGTACTTCTCATACGTGGGCTTTGACAAATCCTCCATGGCGTTGGCCAGTGAACGAAACAAGAGGTGGGCCTCCGTAAACATCTCCTCCCGAGTCATTGGTTTTCGCCTTTCTGTAATATTGTCTATTGCAATTGGCGTCCAATTGTCGGGACAAGGTGGATTTTCTTCATCTTCCTGTTGAAAAAAATAACAATATTTGTATATATATATATATATATATATATATATATATATATATATATATATATATATATATATGCAACTTACCTGAATCTAAAAATCCTAGTCCCAGAAACTTCAAAGCCTTACCATAAATTACCAATTCTTCTACCGCACCCATTACGGGCACTAAAGAACGATCACACCATCTTAGGAGACTGATTTTATCATCTCTCGTTGGCCTGATAAGGAATTTTACCTTGCCATCTTCCATTTCCTTAAATGATTTTGCAAGACTATCAGACCGTTTATACATTGAATCAGGTCTATTTTACATAATAATTATTGCATTAGACCAGGGACGTAAATTTAAACAACTATATATATATATATATATATATATATATATATATATGCAACTTACCTGAATCTAAAAATCCTAGTCCCAGAAACTTCAAAGCCTTACCATAAATTACCAATTCTTCTACCGCACCCATTACGGGCACTAAAGAACGATCACACCATCTTAGGAGACTGATTTTATCATCTCTCGTTGGCCTGATAAGGAATTTTACCTTGCCATCTTCCATTTCCTTAAATGATTTTGCAAGACTATCAGACCGTTTATACATTAAATCAGGTCTATTTTACATAATAATTATTGCATTAGACCAGGGACGTAAATTTAAACAACAATATATATATATATATATATATATATATATATATATATATATATATATATATATATATATATATATATATATGCAACTTACCTGAATCTAAAAATCCTAGTCCCAGAAGCTTCAAAGCCTTACCATAAATTACCAATTCTTCTACCGCACCCATTACGGGCACTAAAGAACGATCACACCATCTTAGGAGACTGATTTTCTCATCTCTCGGCCTGATAAGGAATTTTACCTTGCCATCTTCCATTTCCTTAAACGATTTTGCAATACTATCAGACCGTTTATACATTCTGCTTGATCTCCAACCATCATTTCAACTTGACGTGGAAGGCATGTTGTATCAGATGGAGCTGAATCACCAGAGGCACTTTCAGAAGATTCTGGTTGATGTCCAACCATCATTTCAACTTGACCCCCGCAGGCACGAAATAGGCACCACCTTTCGCATCCAACTAATTAAAAAAAATTGGATGTTATTAGACTGTTTTCTACATAAGAACAAAAATGTAAATAAGGTTCTAATGCAACTTACCTGAAACTAAAAAACCTTTTTCCTCAAACTTCAAAGGGAGACCAAATATTAGCAATTTGTCAACAGCACCCATTACGGGTACTAATGAGTGCTCACTCCATCTTAGGAGACTGATTTTCTCCCTTGTTGGCCTAATAAGGTATCTGACTTTACCATCTTCCATTTTCTTAAACGATTTTGCAATACTATGAGACCATTTATACATTGAATCAGGTCTGTTATTACATAATAATTATTGCATTAGACCAGGGACGTAAATTTAAACAACAATATTTAATAAGTTTTATTACTGTTCAAACCAAGTAAGCCGGTATACATTATGAATCAAATGACTTAAAAGAAATAGCAAATGTTGTCAAGTCAAAGACAATTTTACAGTAAACATTATACTTATCGACAAAAGATCTAAGTAGGTAATTTTCCAGAGATCGAATATAGCCAAGTTTCAATAACTCAAACGATAAAAGCACACAAAGTGGTTGTAAAGGATACAAAAGTATGAAACCACATGATTATAAAAAGTTTACAGTAAAACCCGCAATAAAAGAACGAGAGTAAAGGAGTCGTACAGGAATGCCACTACGGAGATGAACTGATGTATGAAGTTGTGTTAAGTTCTGGGTGCCCTGGTCGTATCGCAACGATACCGGGCCCAGATACGGTATCCTTGGAGGAGGATATCTATTGAAAGGGTTTGAATTGCCCGCTTACTGAAGCCGAGGTCGCGCAGAGCCATGAAGGAGAGACGACTGATAGCGCCTCTCCAGTTCAGTACGACCGCAGTCACCGTGGGTCTGTGACTATATCTGTCGAGAGTCCAATCGAGAACCTCAGGCGTATTATATTTTTCTACTTTGGCCTCATGTTCTCTCTCGAGGTCAGCCACATCAGAGACGACGGTTGCATCGATTATTATAGAAGAAGTATTGTTGTGTAGAAGAAGGTCGGGTATGTGAAGACCGGAGGTAGTCGGAATTCTAGGCTCCAGTACGGTCTCATAGTCTTGTCACGCCCGCGTAAACGCAGGTGCGTGCCTGGATCTAACTTTGGGATTTCCGGCGCAGGCGGTGCATCGGGTATTGCACAACGTTGCGTGTTTGGATTGTTGCGCGAATATTTGAACGTTTAAGCCTGTAGCCTGTAGCCTGGAGGGCTTGTATTTATAAGGCTGTCGCGAACTACTTCGTCCCTTCTTCTTGTTCCTGCTTCTAGTTCGCCATTGTTCGCCATTGCTTGATCGAAGTTGAAACTGTTTTTTGTATCTGTCGCGTCGTTTGATAAAGTTTTCGAACTGTACTCGTTAATAAAACATCTAATACTGTTAAGGAGTGTCTTAAACTTTATTTAGACTCAAATTTTCTCCAGCAATATCGACGACTTCGCAAAGGCGGAATCGTCACATTGCATTTTTGGTGGCAGCGTGGGACAGTCAGTCGATACATCGATCAGAGTCGTCCTGGGGTGGTGGAGTTCATCCAGTTGACGAAGTTCTACCGAGTTTGAAGATCGACGATTGACGATTCAGGTTGGAGAAAGAGTCCAGGCGGAGTTCAGACCGTTCAGTTCGACCACGTGGCGACATCCATTTCGCAAGGAGGGCCGATCCACATCTCAGGTTAGAGATTTTATCGTTGCCGGATTGCCCAGTTAGGTTTTTCTTTCCTTTTCTGTGTAGTAGGTTTCATAAATATGATTAGAACCCCTACGGTTGAAGAGTCAGTTGCGCGGGATAGTCCAACAGGGATCCTTAGCGAGGAGCACTATCAATTTGTTGATGATAGTCGGCGTCCACGTAGAGTTAGTGAAGATGCTAACGTTAGCAGAAATTTCAAATCAGAATTAGCTGAGCGTAAGTTAGCATTGCGCGAAGCAGAATTGGCGGCAAAAGAAGCTAAATTAGAACAGGAGCGTAGACTCGCTGAAGCTAAATTAGAACAGGAGAGCAGACTTGCTGAAGCTAAGTTAGAACAGGAGCGTAGACTCGCTGACGCTAAGTTAGAAGAGGATAGGGCGAACCGTAGACTCGCTGAAGCTAGGTTAGATGAGGATAGGGCAACCCGCAGACTTGCTGAAGCTAAACTAGAGCTGGAACGTGAAAGGATTCAGGACCACAATAGTCTTGAGGTTTCCTTATCCGTTCGCACTAGTCGCGTTCTAAATGCCATGAAGGGTATAATGGCAGAGTTTCCCTCAGATCCTGCTGCAATACCGGGGTATTTTCAGTATCTAGAGAATCAGTTCGCATCATACCAAGTTGATGATGATGTAAAACCCAAAATATTACAGGCCCATTTGAATAATAGAGCTCGATCAAGCTTGAGTCGATTGACCGTTGCTCAGTTAGGTGACTATGAGGAATTAAAGCAAATTCTATTGCAGGAATTTCGGGTCACTCCCAGTCTTTTGAGGGAGAGGTTTTATGCTGTAAAAAGGAGACCTGGTGAGACTTATTCACAGGTAGCTTCTGAATTACACACAGCGTTATCGTATTATATTAAAAGTAGGAATATTGATGAGAATTTCCATCAATTAGTTAGTTTGATGTGTGCCGATAGGTTGAAACAACTAATGTCTCCCAGTTGTGCAGATTTTATTTTAACCCAGGAAAAGGATGATTGGTTAAATCACCTTGAGCTCTCACGCGTTGCAGATAGCTACATGGCCACACACGAGCATGAGACTAGACCGCCTCGATTCAACAACCAAAAACCAACAGATAAAGGGTCAGGGTCTCCTATTCCTAATAGAATGACTAAAATATCCATTGATCCTAATATGGATAAGGATAAAAAGTATGGTTTATGCTTCAAATGCCATAAGAAGGGTCATTCGTTCAAGGAATGTCCTCTACATAAATTCCCTTCCTCAAATTTACCTAATCCCAGAATTAATTGTTGTCAAACAGAAAATTCCTTTAATTGTCTCGGTGATAGGAAAACATTTGTTGATGATAAAAATTTGTCCTCTCAGTCAAAAAATTCCTTTAATTGTCTCGATGATAGGAAAACATTGGTTGATGGTAAAAATTTGTCTTCTCATTCAGAAAATTCCTTTAGAGGTCTCGTTGATAGGAAAATATTGTTTGATGGTCAAAAATCTTTTCCCTGTCCCGAAGCAGGTCCCATTATAGATGTTGATGATTATCACATTAGGTCTTATGAGAATGTATTTATCGATCAATTACCATCTATTCCAGCTTTGATTGATGGTGGTGCAGAAGTGTGTTGCATTAGAGAAGATTTAATTAAATCTCTTCATAGGGTACCACATAAATTTATAAAATTATCCGGCCTTAAAGGTCAACCAGAAATTGTAGGTTGTGTTAGATTAGTTGTTCGACCAGATCTTGTGGGTGATGACATTGTGAACCTAGCACCCAAGGTTCGTGCATGGTTTGCTGTCGTCCCAAATCTTAATGAGCAAATTATTATCACTCCCTCCGTAAGTAATTTATTGAAAACGATATCATTGTATGATACCGTTGCATACCCTATTAAGAACAAACAAAATGCACATGACTCTGATGTGAATGTTCCCAGTCTTGAAATAACTAATTCACAATATTTTGTTTTAGATGAACCTCGTAATGATGAGCATGGTCCAGATGTTGCATTAATTCTAGGTGAAGGTGTTTCTCGTGCTTCTGTAATTTCGGGTGATGATATTTGTCCAGGGGCTGATGCTAGGAAAGTTGATTCACAGACCGATACTTGTCAGGACATAGGTGTTTCTGTAGTTGCGGGTGATGATATTTGTCCAGGTGCTGATGCAGGCGGAAGTGATTCACGAACCGACGCTCGATTTACAACCATTAACGATGATTGTCAGGGGGTAGACGATAGTAATGATCCCGATGCGTTTGCTAAAGAGCAACATGATTGTCCTTCACTGAAGTCCTTCTGGTTGCTAGGTATAGATAAGCGTAAAAACTTTTATATCGACCGGGGACTTTTGTTTCACAAGGAGAATCAGTGGGGTCATTCCATAAAACAGTTGTGTTTGCCCAGGAGTCGTATACTTGCAGTGTTACAGATGGGGCATGATGCTCCCTATTCGGGGCACATGGCTGCCAAGAGTACACGGCAGCGTATTCGACTCAGCTTTTGGTTTCCCGATATGGAGAAACAAGTCCAAACCTATTGTGAGTCGTGCCCCGTGTGCCAGTTAAGGGCACCTGTTAGAAAAAGAGACCGAGTCCCCATAACTCCCATTCCAAGGGGAGATGAACTACCATTTAATCATTTAGTTATGGATTATATAGGGCCCATAATTCCAGCGGGTGATAGTGTGACTATCCGACCCAAGTACAATTATGCCCTGGTTGTTGTCGATTTGTTCTCTAGATGGCCGATGGCTTACCCATTAAGGTCATTAGATGCTAAATCTGTATGTGAGATCCTTATTCAGATCTTTATGACGTTTTCCATACCACGAATAATTAGTTCCGATTGTGGTACGAATTTCAAAAATCAGTTAACGACGACTTTTCTTAAATGTTTGGGGTGCAGTCCTAGGTTTAACACCCCAGGGCATCCTGAAGCATCCGGGTTAGTGGAGAGGTGTAACCAGAGTCTTAAGAACATGATTTTTAAATTGGTTGAGGCACATCCTAAGGAGTGGTTTAAGGTTCTTCCTTTTGTATTATGGAGTTTACGTGAGAAACCGTCATCGACAACTCATATTGCTCCTTATACATTAGTGTATGGTACTTTGCCGCGAGGACCACTTGCTATCCTCAGAGATCCTTGGAATAGTGTAAAGGGAGTACCTTGGCATTTAGGTACAAAACCACCCGACTATTGGGGGAAGCAAAAGCAAAATCTCAGAATAGCCGTGAGATTTGGTGGAATTGCAGGTGATCATATTGGCAAATACTATTTTTGGGGTATGAATCGCCGGTGCATAATCATACCATGGTGGATTCCCATGGTAAGCTTAATGATTTGTGCTTCAAAGGGACCTAGGGGAGACTACTTTCCAGTCCCCGATATCCCGAATCTGCTTCAGATGGTAGGTAGAGCACAATTCCTAAGCTGTTGGCAAATTTCTATGAAGTTACTATACTTTCTTACGAGTAAGATATACTCGAGTTATGCAGAATTGTTGACTATGGTTTGGAGTTGGTCAGCAATGCTTTGCTGAGCGCGACTTCCTTCTCAGAACCATTTGGTATTTTGTGTTGTATTATCATTATTATATTTAGTAACTGATTTCCTGTCTCGATTAAATTAGGTTTGGAGTAGCTGTGGCTACAATTAGGTTTATTTATCCTAGGGTGTTTAATCCTTGGTTAAGTATTTCTTTGGTTATTGGAAATTAGTGTTAGTTTGTATGAGTATCTTTGTATCCTTCCTTGGTTAATTTCTTTCTCTGGGCGATCTTGGTTAACGATAAAGTGGATCGGTCGCAAGTTTTTATTTGCAGGTCTCCAGGAAGAAGAGCGCGTCACTGAACAAAGAGCTGCAGGACGTCTCCTTTGTCCTTGCTCGGAAGGTTCTTCGACCACGTCTTTCTTTCGCGTGTGGCTCATCGTCGCGACTGTTCTGGATTTGCAGGTTCCCAAGACGAGCACCAGGAAACCCGACGACGAAGGAAACCATTCAGTCAACCGGATCCACACTCAGCCAACCGGATCGACCCAGATCAAAGAATGAAGATATGGCCGATAACGAGAAGGATCGTTATCGACTTTAGGGGGGGAGGTATGTCACGCCCGCGTAAACGCAGGTGCGTGCCTGGATCTAACTTTGGGATTTCCGGCGCAGGCGGTGCATCGGGTATTGCACAACGTTGCGTGTTTGGATTGTTGCGCGAATATTTGAACGTTTAAGCCTGTAGCCTGTAGCCTGGAGGGCTTGTATTTATAAGGCTGTCGCGAACTAAAGCTCTACCAGAGTGTTCCACACAAAAATACTCCAGTTCCCATCTCTCCTGAAAAGTTCTACCTTCAGCATCAATTGGTCGGGATCGTTTCGTTAATAGACATTTTTATATTATAAATTATTCTAACAGATTTCAACATGGATTCATCACAAACAAAGCAGAGCGGGTCGCCGATTGATAGCCCGCGGGTAGGCCACCCATGTTGTAGGTAATGGCATCGTGAACCTAGCACCAAAGGTTCGAACATGGTTCTCTGTTGTTCCAAACCTTAACGAACAAATTATTATAACTCCCTCTGTAAATAAACTATTAAAACCAATATCATTTTATGATACCTTTGAGTATCCTAATAAAAACAAACAAGATGTACATGAATTTTATGATAATGATTCTGGTCTTGAAATACAGAAACCTCAATCTTTTGTTGTAGATGAACCTAGTGATGATGATTGTAGTTCAGATGTTCCATTGATTCTCAGTGAAGGTGTTTCACATGCTGATGAGGCTGGGAGGGTTGATTCACAGACTGGTACTTGTCGGGATGTAGGTGTTCTAGTTTAGGAAGATGACATTTATCCAGATGGGGAAATTGGTTTACAAACGGACGCTCGATTGTATAGGGCCTATAATTCCAGTGGGTGATAGTGATAGTGTGACTGTCTGACCCTTATTGTTGTTGATTTGTTTTCTAGATGGCCAATGTCATATCCATTGAGGTCGTTAGATGCTAAGTATATTAATTACTGTTAAATAACTCAAATGTTATGTCATCGATACAAGTACAAGAAAATCAAAACACGGCTATCATTTGCAGCTGTGGTCTTTGTTTTCTTCATGTCTCTTCTCATCATCTTCTGTAAAATCAAGACATTTCAAGGATTCCATGAACTCGTGGAGTGCTTCAGACTTTTCTGAAGAGATTGTAGGATGTGTCAGATTAGTTGTTCTACCTGATGTTGCAGGTCAGGGGTGGCCAGACTTTTTGGAAAACACACACACACACACATAAAGATATTAAAATAACATACAGTATCCAAAACAAACAGACTCTCTTGTCACTTCTTTATTTTAACTTTAAGCTCATAATTGTTCAGGTAGATCACTTTAATCTTAGAGACTTTCAGGATTTCTACAACTACCACCTTGACTTCATTTTGACCAATGCGCATTATGAGTTCCTTAACTATACTAAGATCATATTCTTTATTTTTTGGTGTGATTGGAGAGTTTTTTTAACAGATTCACTGACTTGTCTTTGTCTTTGCCCCAGTAGGTTTTTGTGAACTTCTTCATCACATTGAGGTTGCAAGTCATCTTGTTACCACCGTCATTTACATCTATGCCTAACTTCTTCAGAGTTTCACTGATATTATTTTCTAAGCTCTCAGCGGTATCACTTCAACTCTCACTGTTACTCTCACTGGTTTGGATGGTAACAGTAGCCTGAAAATAAAATTTAACAAGAAAACCATTTAATTAAATTCAAAATTGATTTGATCTTATTTTCATAACAAAGCATTTGGATACATGTTATGTAAACTGGCATATTTTACTTACTTTATAAACTAAACTTTCACTAGTTTATATTTGATGCCCCTGCAGAATGCGAACAGAGAAAATATCTTGTTGATATAATGACGGGACATGTAGTGCATTCTCTAGGTTGACTTTTCTGGGATTTCCACCTAAACTTTGTATGCAGACTTTGGCTGTACCTCGACCTTGAACGATTCCAGTTGATCTTGAGCCATCTGCCAATTCAATGCAGTGACTATCGGGTTTAAAATTTTGTTAACATTCAAAACAGTCCACAGTTTTCTTATTAGTTCAATGAACCAGAAAGTTCCTTTCCATTTGACACGACATTCATGATCTATGTAGTATTTCATGACATTTGCAGTGGATTCACAAAACATTTCAACTGCTAGCTTCACAGAGATTCTTTGCTGCAGAAGTGTGTTGTATCAGAGAAGATTTACTTCAATGTCTTCATATGGTACATCATAAATTCAATAAATTGATAACTCTGGTCTAGAAAGCTGTTTTTGAATAGCATCTAATTCGCTAATATCTGGCAATGTGTGTTGACCTAAAGAAGCAACTTCACAAACAGAGTCGGGTGCATCTTCTTCTATCTCAATATGGGGGTAGTCAGAGCCAACATTCATTCCTTCTTCACAAACACTGTCATATGAAGAAATTTTAATCTCATGACGAACCGGATTGTACACACGAACAATTAAATGTACGTGCTTGCAGATGGTGTTCCGCAGTGCACTGTTAAAACACGTACATGAAAAAGTGTGTACACAGGCACTGCAATCGCTACATTTTAATGGACAAGAAAGTGCATCATGTAGACCTGTGTTTGCTTGTCTTACTGTATATGTCTCATTATGTGCTCCTTTGACCAGATACAACACGTTTTCTTCAAAACAAGTACACTGTTCTAAAGCCATTTGCAAGCTTGTCTTATTTCTTTTTCTAATGCCACCAAGATGTCTGGTCTATTTTCCTTTTTGCAGTTTGAGGAGTCTGTCACTCATCTTAGCTCGGCTGAATTTCATAAGAGCGTGTATGCTCTTATCCAACCTTCTAACTTTTCTACCTTCAAAATACAAGTTCTTTCCAGCTGATTGAGCAAACTGAGTTGCAAAGTTAAGTAGGCTTCATTATTCAACCCGCTGTTGTCTCGTACTTTTCCAGTAAGCTTTCTTAGTGTGTACAGATGGCAAACACAATATTTCATCAGAAAGAATTCTGGAGTAAGCTGCATTACTTGCTGCATAAATTATATATGTCGAAATTATTGTTTGGGGAGAATAGATTCGTGCATGTTTATTCAAACCTATTAACTTCATTTGATCTATTAAAAACTCAACTTGTTTGTATTCGGCACTTGTTTCCTCCAATTACTTCGAGGCAATCAATTAACTTATTTTTTGCCTGTATGTTTTCTTCTTCAAATTCAATCTGGTTTGGTTTTGGCTTAACCGAATGTATTCCATCTCGGCCAAAGTCGATGCATACAGATGGAATATCCTCGTTGTATATTTGATCACGATGGAACAATGGCCAAATTTCTGTTATTGTGCCCATGGCATCATTTACTAGGTCTTGCTCAATATTAAAATTGGAATGTAGCATGACTCTTGCTCCAACGAAAATTTTCCAGTTTTATTTATATCATCTGATACAATGTTGTCCATCTTCACGGGCTTTTTTTACCTTGCAATCAATGTAATTATATTGGTGTAATTCTTCTACCGCACCCATTACGGGCACTAAAGAACGATCACACCATCTTAGGAGACTGATTTTCTCATCTCTCGGCCTGATAAGGAATTTTACCTTGCCATCTTCCATTTCCTTAAACGATTTTGCAATACTATCAGACCGTTTATACATTCTGCTTGATCTCCAACCATCATTTCAACTTGACGTGGAAGGCATGTTGTATCAGATGGAGCTGAATCACCAGAGGCACTTTCAGAAGATTCTGGTTGATGTCCAACCATCATTTCAACTTGACCCCCGCAGGCACGAAATAGGCACCACCTTTCGCATCCAACTAATTAAAAAAAATTGGATGTTATTAGACTGTTTTCTACATAAGAACAAAAATGTAAATAAGGTTCTAATGCAACTTACCTGAAACTAAAAAACCTTTTTCCTCAAACTTCAAAGGGAGACCAAATATTAGCAATTTGTCAACAGCACCCATTACGGGTACTAATGAGTGCTCACTCCATCTTAGGAGACTGATTTTCTCCCTTGTTGGCCTAATAAGGTATCTGACTTTACCATCTTCCATTTTCTTAAACGATTTTGCAATACTATGAGACCATTTATACATTGAATCAGGTCTATTATTACATAATAATTATTGCATTAGACCAGGGACGTAAATTTAAACAACAATATTTAATAAGTTTTATTACTGTTCAAACCAAGTAAGCCGGTATACATTATGAATCAAATGACTTAAAAGAAATAGCAAATGTTGTCAAGTCAAAGACAATTTTACAGTAAACATTATACTTATCGACAAAAGATCTAAGTAGGTAATTTTCCAGAGATCGAATATAGCCAAGTTTCAATAACTCAAACGATAAAAGCACACAAAGTGGTTGTAAAGGATACAAAAGTATGAAACCACATGATTATACAAAGTTTACAGTAAAACCCGCAATAAAAGAACGAGAGTAAAGGAGTCGTACAGGAATGCCACTACGGAGATGAACTGATGTATGAAGTTGTGTTAAGTTCTGGGTGCCCTGGTCGTATCGCAACGATACCGGGCCCAGATACGGTATCCTTGGAGGAGGATATCTATTGAAAGGGTTTGAATTGCCCGCTTACTGAAGCCGAGGTCGCGCAGAGCCATGAAGGAGAGACGACTGATAGCGCCTCTCCAGTTCAGTACGACCGCAGTCACCGTGGGTCTGTGACTATATCTGTCGAGAGTCCAATCGAGAACCTCAGGCGTATTATATTTTTCTACTTTGGCCTCATGTTCTCTCTCGAGGTCAGCCACATCAGAGACGACGGTTGCATCGATTATTATAGAAGAAGTATTGTTGTGTAGAAGAAGGTCGGGTATGTGAAGACCGGAGGTAGTCGGAATTCTAGGCTCCAGTACGGTCTCATAGTCTCTTCCTCCCATATGGTCAGTGATTGTCTTGATGATGAGGTTGTGTCGCTCAAGACGGGCGGCACAACCTTTGTAACATGTTTGGAGAATGTGTTGTAGACTCTCCTGGCCCTGACCACAAGCACACGTAGTGTCGCGAGCGACGGCATCGCATCGAGACGCCCGTAGTTTGGTGTAGAGGGTGGCTGCTCTCACTTGTAAGGCGTGTAGATATAAGGAGGCGGGTAGGTGGCAGTCCACTACCCAATCGTGCACGCCAGGGACACCGTTGTGAGATGCCAAGCCTCTACCATCCACCATGTTGATCAGTCTATCTCGTTGAAATTGTCTAAGATCTTGTCTTGGCACGAAGGGGTGTTGTGTTGAATTCCCCCTCCAGTGCACCAACTCTTTCGAGAGGTAAGGATTGCTTGTTAGGAAAGAAAGAAGAGGAGGATCTCTATCGGGTTTCATAGTCAAACTAGTCTTTGTTTTGAACGTGGAGCGGGAGCATCCGCGCGCCGGCGTTTGGATTTTTAATGAAAAATATTGTTAGAGGCATTTAAGCTAATGGGCGTCTCTAGTCTAATTACAAATTTTATTGGACCAGCGTTCAGTTTCTGGAATCCGACGCCTTACGTTGAATCCTGGGTGCTAAGGCATTTTTGCGATAACATTTGATCGCCAGTGCATAAAATTTGACTCAACCCTCTTACCAAAACGGCCCAATTTTAGCGTATGGGCACAGCCTTTTTTACGACTACACTTGGCCTAGACTAAAATATGCCATGCATTATTTAACTTGGTTTACTTTCACGTTATTTTCCGTTGTTTTTTTGTGTAGGTTTTGAGGTTGTGAAAGCTGAATATTTCCTGAACTAGTCCATTGGAGTTCCAAAAGAATCAAATAATAATATTAATCACGATGGCGGTCACGATGACGATCACGAGGGCAATGATGGTGGTCACGAGGGCAATGGGAGTAATGAGGGTAATGGTGGTAACAGTGGGGCTGCGTCTGGGGGCGGTGGCGATAATAATCGTGATGATGAAGAATCTGATGATGAAAGTGAAGAATCTGATGGGAAATTTAGGTGCCCCGATTGTCCACGTACGTATAGACGTAATCATTTTGACAAACGATCACACCATCTTAGGAGACTGATTTTCTCATCTCTCGGCCTGAGTCGAGGGGGACATTCGTTGATTGGTGTGTCCGAACAAGGCGGAGTCCGAGCCCTGAGTGACCTGGTCTCCCACATCCTCAGCAAAGGCCGCCAAAGCGGTCAGTAGAGGGGCAGTGGGTGATAATTTTCACGAAGATTCGCATCGTCCAAGACAGACGGCTCAGGCGAGTTACCATCCACTAAATATCTGAAACATAATAATAATAATAACAATACAAAATTTATAGTTCAAAGGCTGATTTAAAATAAAATAAAAAGTTTAAGTTTAGTTCTGAAGGCAGCGACGGATCCACAGTTTCGAATTTCGGCTGGCAGTGCATTCCAGACGACTGGCGATGCTTGTCGAAAGGACCTCGCGCCGATATTGCTGTTGGCTTTTGTCTGTGCGAGTGTTGGTGAATAACTGAAAAACCGGATGGTGCAATGTCCTGTTTGATGGCATCGGGATCGTCCGGTTTACTCCAAGTCTCGGTGAGACACAACAAACTCAAGTCGAAATCGCCCATAACGTCGTGAATGAGAGCAGCTTTGTTGACTGGATCGAGCGTTGAGGAGACCCATGTTAAGTTTGTTGTGTGGTTTAAGCTTATACAACACTGCACTTTTGTGATGTGCTCTTGGCTTCCAAATTCTGTTTTTAAAGAGGTTGTCTCTCACAGATCGCTTTAATCTGATGGTGGAAGACTGAGCAAGTTTTAACAAGTCAGCTGAGGTTTAAACAATCCGTTCGGTAGACATTGGTGACGGTGAGCGATAACCGAAGGCTCGACCGATTGATTAAACTGTAGTTTAGGTTTAAAAACTATCGTAAATAAAACAATCTAGTGAGATAAAAACAAAGTGTAGTTAAAAGCAGACAGAAATTAATAGAATGAAACGAGTGCAATTTAAATTATCCGAGAAAACACGCTATGTTGACATAGACATCTCTAATTGCATCTTCAAATCTGTTCATCTGCCATCAAGGTTATAACTGGTGATGATTTCATTTTTCTGAACTGAGTATATCATCATGAAGCCACATTGCAATACCTTCCAAAAATTCTGTTGCTGTGTACCAACAACAAAGCATTTGGGTACATGTTATGTAAATTGGCATTTTTTAGTTACGAATGAATACCAGACAGCATGTTGTGAAGCACGTTGAAGCTGCTGCAGGAGATTTGTGGCAATATCTTCAACTCGGCGTGTAATAGTTTGTTTTGACAGACTAACTGTGGTGAACTGTTCTTTTTTTCAGGGCAGACATGTCCAACAACTTTCAGCATGCAACTCTTGACAAATTCCCCATCTGTGAAAGGCTTTCCTTGCTTTGCAAGCGCAATGGCTACTTTGTAGCGTGCTCTCACAGCTGCTTCTGATTGTTTTAAACATTTTTAAAAATGTTCTGCTGCTTGGCCAGGCTTGTCTTCAGAAATGCAAATTTTTCTTCTCTAAATCTGCCTTCAAATTTACAATAAATTTGCTTGTGATGAGTTTCGTAATGACGTTTCAGATTATAATCTTTCATAATCGCAATTGTGACACTACAAACCAAACATAAAGCTCTACCAGAGTGTTCCACACAAAAATACTCCAGTTCCCATCTCTCCTGAAAAGTTCTACCTTCAGCATCAATTGGTCGGGATCGTTTCGTTAATAGACATTTTTATATTATAAATTATTCTAACAGATTTCAACATGGATTCATCACAAACAAAGCAGAGCGGGTCGCCGATTGATAGCCCGCGGGTAGGCCACCCATGTTGTAGGTAATGGCATCGTGAACCTAGCACCAAAGGTTCGAACATGGTTCTCTGTTGTTCCAAACCTTAACGAACAAATTATTATAACTCCCTCTGTAAATAAACTATTAAAACCAATATCATTTTATGATACCTTTGAGTATCCTAATAAAAACAAACAAGATGTACATGAATTTTATGATAATGATTCTGGTCTTGAAATACAGAAACCTCAATCTTTTGTTGTAGATGAACCTAGTGATGATGATTGTAGTTCAGATGTTCCATTGATTCTCAGTGAAGGTGTTTCACATGCTGATGAGGCTGGGAGGGTTGATTCACAGACTGGTACTTGTCGGGATGTAGGTGTTCTAGTTTAGGAAGATGACATTTATCCAGATGGGGAAATTGGTTTACAAACGGACGCTCGATTGTATAGGGCCTATAATTCCAGTGGGTGATAGTGATAGTGTGACTGTCTGACCCTTATTGTTGTTGATTTGTTTTCTAGATGGCCAATGTCATATCCATTGAGGTCGTTAGATGCTAAGTATATTAATTACTGTTAAATAACTCAAATGTTATGTCATCGATACAAGTACAAGAAAATCAAAACACGGCTATCATTTGCAGCTGTGGTCTTTGTTTTCTTCATGTCTCTTCTCATCATCTTCTGTAAAATCAAGACATTTCAAGGATTCCATGAACTCGTGGAGTGCTTCAGACTTTTCTGAAGAGATTGTAGGATGTGTCAGATTAGTTGTTCTACCTGATGTTGCAGGTCAGGGGTGGCCAGACTTTTTGGAAAACACACACACACACACATAAAGATATTAAAATAACATACAGTATCCAAAACAAACAGACTCTCTTGTCACTTCTTTATTTTAACTTTAAGCTCATAATTGTTCAGGTAGATCACTTTAATCTTAGAGACTTTCAGGATTTCTACAACTACCACCTTGACTTCATTTTGACCAATGCGCATTATGAGTTCCTTAACTATACTAAGATCATATTCTTTATTTTTTGGTGTGATTGGAGAGTTTTTTTAACAGATTCACTGACTTGTCTTTGTCTTTGCCCCAGTAGGTTTTTGTGAACTTCTTCATCACATTGAGGTTGCAAGTCATCTTGTTACCACCGTCATTTACATCTATGCCTAACTTCTTCAGAGTTTCACTGATATTATTTTCTAAGCTCTCAGCGGTATCACTTCAACTCTCACTGTTACTCTCACTGGTTTGGATGGTAACAGTAGCCTGAAAATAAAATTTAACAAGAAAACCATTTAATTAAATTCAAAATTGATTTGATCTTATTTTCATAACAAAGCATTTGGATACATGTTATGTAAACTGGCATATTTTACTTACTTTATAAACTAAACTTTCACTAGTTTATATTTGATGCCCCTGCAGAATGCGAACAGAGAAAATATCTTGTTGATATAATGACGGGACATGTAGTGCATTCTCTAGGTTGACTTTTCTGGGATTTCCACCTAAACTTTGTATGCAGACTTTGGCTGTACCTCGACCTTGAACGATTCCAGTTGATCTTGAGCCATCTGCCAATTCAATGCAGTGACTATCGGGTTTAAAATTTTGTTAACATTCAAAACAGTCCACAGTTTTCTTATTAGTTCAATGAACCAGAAAGTTCCTTTCCATTTGACACGACATTCATGATCTATGTAGTATTTCATGACATTTGCAGTGGATTCACAAAACATTTCAACTGCTAGCTTCACAGAGATTCTTTGCTGCAGAAGTGTGTTGTATCAGAGAAGATTTACTTCAATGTCTTCATATGGTACATCATAAATTCAATAAATTGATAACTCTGGTCTAGAAAGCTGTTTTTGAATAGCATCTAATTCGCTAATATCTGGCAATGTGTGTTGACCTAAAGAAGCAACTTCACAAACAGAGTCGGGTGCATCTTCTTCTATCTCAATATGGGGGTAGTCAGAGCCAACATTCATTCCTTCTTCACAAACACTGTCATATGAAGAAATTTTAATCTCATGACGAACCGGATTGTACACACGAACAATTAAATGTACGTGCTTGCAGATGGTGTTCCGCAGTGCACTGTTAAAACACGTACATGAAAAAGTGTGTACACAGGCACTGCAATCGCTACATTTTAATGGACAAGAAAGTGCATCATGTAGACCTGTGTTTGCTTGTCTTACTGTATATGTCTCATTATGTGCTCCTTTGACCAGATACAACACGTTTTCTTCAAAACAAGTACACTGTTCTAAAGCCATTTGCAAGCTTGTCTTATTTCTTTTTCTAATGCCACCAAGATGTCTGGTCTATTTTCCTTTTTGCAGTTTGAGGAGTCTGTCACTCATCTTAGCTCGGCTGAATTTCATAAGAGCGTGTATGCTCTTATCCAACCTTCTAACTTTTCTACCTTCAAAATACAAGTTCTTTCCAGCTGATTGAGCAAACTGAGTTGCAAAGTTAAGTAGGCTTCATTATTCAACCCGCTGTTGTCTCGTACTTTTCCAGTAAGCTTTCTTAGTGTGTACAGATGGCAAACACAATATTTCATCAGAAAGAATTCTGGAGTAAGCTGCATTACTTGCTGCATAAATTATATATGTCGAAATTATTGTTTGGGGAGAATAGATTCGTGCATGTTTATTCAAACCTATTAACTTCATTTGATCTATTAAAAACTCAACTTGTTTGTATTCGGCACTTGTTTCCTCCAATTACTTCGAGGCAATCAATTAACTTATTTTTTGCCTGTATGTTTTCTTCTTCAAATTCAATCTGGTTTGGTTTTGGCTTAACCGAATGTATTCCATCTCGGCCAAAGTCGATGCATACAGATGGAATATCCTCGTTGTATATTTGATCACGATGGAACAATGGCCAAATTTCTGTTATTGTGCCCATGGCATCATTTACTAGGTCTTGCTCAATATTAAAATTGGAATGTAGCATGACTCTTGCTCCAACGAAAATTTTCCAGTTTTATTTATATCATCTGATACAATGTTGTCCATCTTCACGGGCTTTTTTTACCTTGCAATCAATGTAATTATATTGGTGTAATTCTTCTACCGCACCCATTACGGGCACTAAAGAACGATCACACCATCTTAGGAGACTGATTTTCTCATCTCTCGGCCTGATAAGGAATTTTACCTTGCCATCTTCCATTTCCTTAAACGATTTTGCAATACTATCAGACCGTTTATACATTCTGCTTGATCTCCAACCATCATTTCAACTTGACGTGGAAGGCATGTTGTATCAGATGGAGCTGAATCACCAGAGGCACTTTCAGAAGATTCTGGTTGATGTCCAACCATCATTTCAACTTGACCCCCGCAGGCACGAAATAGGCACCACCTTTCGCATCCAACTAATTAAAAAAAATTGGATGTTATTAGACTGTTTTCTACATAAGAACAAAAATGTAAATAAGGTTCTAATGCAACTTACCTGAAACTAAAAAACCTTTTTCCTCAAACTTCAAAGGGAGACCAAATATTAGCAATTTGTCAACAGCACCCATTACGGGTACTAATGAGTGCTCACTCCATCTTAGGAGACTGATTTTCTCCCTTGTTGGCCTAATAAGGTATCTGACTTTACCATCTTCCATTTTCTTAAACGATTTTGCAATACTATGAGACCATTTATACATTGAATCAGGTCTATTATTACATAATAATTATTGCATTAGACCAGGGACGTAAATTTAAACAACAATATTTAATAAGTTTTATTACTGTTCAAACCAAGTAAGCCGGTATACATTATGAATCAAATGACTTAAAAGAAATAGCAAATGTTGTCAAGTCAAAGACAATTTTACAGTAAACATTATACTTATCGACAAAAGATCTAAGTAGGTAATTTTCCAGAGATCGAATATAGCCAAGTTTCAATAACTCAAACGATAAAAGCACACAAAGTGGTTGTAAAGGATACAAAAGTATGAAACCACATGATTATACAAAGTTTACAGTAAAACCCGCAATAAAAGAACGAGAGTAAAGGAGTCGTACAGGAATGCCACTACGGAGATGAACTGATGTATGAAGTTGTGTTAAGTTCTGGGTGCCCTGGTCGTATCGCAACGATACCGGGCCCAGATACGGTATCCTTGGAGGAGGATATCTATTGAAAGGGTTTGAATTGCCCGCTTACTGAAGCCGAGGTCGCGCAGAGCCATGAAGGAGAGACGACTGATAGCGCCTCTCCAGTTCAGTACGACCGCAGTCACCGTGGGTCTGTGACTATATCTGTCGAGAGTCCAATCGAGAACCTCAGGCGTATTATATTTTTCTACTTTGGCCTCATGTTCTCTCTCGAGGTCAGCCACATCAGAGACGACGGTTGCATCGATTATTATAGAAGAAGTATTGTTGTGTAGAAGAAGGTCGGGTATGTGAAGACCGGAGGTAGTCGGAATTCTAGGCTCCAGTACGGTCTCATAGTCTCTTCCTCCCATATGGTCAGTGATTGTCTTGATGATGAGGTTGTGTCGCTCAAGACGGGCGGCACAACCTTTGTAACATGTTTGGAGAATGTGTTGTAGACTCTCCTGGCCCTGACCACAAGCACACGTAGTGTCGCGAGCGACGGCATCGCATCGAGACGCCCGTAGTTTGGTGTAGAGGGTGGCTGCTCTCACTTGTAAGGCGTGTAGATATAAGGAGGCGGGTAGGTGGCAGTCCACTACCCAATCGTGCACGCCAGGGACACCGTTGTGAGATGCCAAGCCTCTACCATCCACCATGTTGATCAGTCTATCTCGTTGAAATTGTCTAAGATCTTGTCTTGGCACGAAGGGGTGTTGTGTTGAATTCCCCCTCCAGTGCACCAACTCTTTCGAGAGGTAAGGATTGCTTGTTAGGAAAGAAAGAAGAGGAGGATCTCTATCGGGTTTCATAGTCAAACTAGTCTTTGTTTTGAACGTGGAGCGGGAGCATCCGCGCGCCGGCGTTTGGATTTTTAATGAAAAATATTGTTAGAGGCATTTAAGCTAATGGGCGTCTCTAGTCTAATTACAAATTTTATTGGACCAGCGTTCAGTTTCTGGAATCCGACGCCTTACGTTGAATCCTGGGTGCTAAGGCATTTTTGCGATAACATTTGATCGCCAGTGCATAAAATTTGACTCAACCCTCTTACCAAAACGGCCCAATTTTAGCGTATGGGCACAGCCTTTTTTACGACTACACTTGGCCTAGACTAAAATATGCCATGCATTATTTAACTTGGTTTACTTTCACGTTATTTTCCGTTGTTTTTTTGTGTAGGTTTTGAGGTTGTGAAAGCTGAATATTTCCTGAACTAGTCCATTGGAGTTCCAAAAGAATCAAATAATAATATTAATCACGATGGCGGTCACGATGACGATCACGAGGGCAATGATGGTGGTCACGAGGGCAATGGGAGTAATGAGGGTAATGGTGGTAACAGTGGGGCTGCGTCTGGGGGCGGTGGCGATAATAATCGTGATGATGAAGAATCTGATGATGAAAGTGAAGAATCTGATGGGAAATTTAGGTGCCCCGATTGTCCACGTACGTATAGACGTAATCATTTTGACAAACGATCACACCATCTTAGGAGACTGATTTTCTCATCTCTCGGCCTGAGTCGAGGGGGACATTCGTTGATTGGTGTGTCCGAACAAGGCGGAGTCCGAGCCCTGAGTGACCTGGTCTCCCACATCCTCAGCAAAGGCCGCCAAAGCGGTCAGTAGAGGGGCAGTGGGTGATAATTTTCACGAAGATTCGCATCGTCCAAGACAGACGGCTCAGGCGAGTTACCATCCACTAAATATCTGAAACATAATAATAATAATAACAATACAAAATTTATAGTTCAAAGGCTGATTTAAAATAAAATAAAAAGTTTAAGTTTAGTTCTGAAGGCAGCGACGGATCCACAGTTTCGAATTTCGGCTGGCAGTGCATTCCAGACGACTGGCGATGCTTGTCGAAAGGACCTCGCGCCGATATTGCTGTTGGCTTTTGTCTGTGCGAGTGTTGGTGAATAACTGAAAAACCGGATGGTGCAATGTCCTGTTTGATGGCATCGGGATCGTCCGGTTTACTCCAAGTCTCGGTGAGACACAACAAACTCAAGTCGAAATCGCCCATAACGTCGTGAATGAGAGCAGCTTTGTTGACTGGATCGAGCGTTGAGGAGACCCATGTTAAGTTTGTTGTGTGGTTTAAGCTTATACAACACTGCACTTTTGTGATGTGCTCTTGGCTTCCAAATTCTGTTTTTAAAGAGGTTGTCTCTCACAGATCGCTTTAATCTGATGGCGGAAGACTGAGCAAGTTTTAACAAGTCAGCTGAGGTTTAAACAATCCGTTCGGTAGACATTGGTGACGGTGAGCGATAACCGAAGGCTCGACCGATTGATTAAACTGTAGTTTAGGTTTAAAAACTATCGTAAATAAAACAATCTAGTGAGATAAAAACAAAGTGTAGTTAAAAGCAGACAGAAATTAATAGAATGAAACGAGTGCAATTTAAATTATCCGAGAAAACACGCTATGTTGACATAGACATCTCTAATTGCATCTTCAAATCTGTTCATCTGCCATCAAGGTTATAACTGGTGATGATTTCATTTTTCTGAACTGAGTATATCATCATGAAGCCACATTGCAATACCTTCCAAAAATTCTGTTGCTGTGTACCAACAACAAAGCATTTGGGTACATGTTATGTAAATTGGCATTTTTTAGTTACGAATGAATACCAGACAGCATGTTGTGAAGCACGTTGAAGCTGCTGCAGGAGATTTGTGGCAATATCTTCAACTCGGCGTGTAATAGTTTGTTTTGACAGACTAACTGTGGTGAACTGTTCTTTTTTTCAGGGCAGACATGTCCAACAACTTTCAGCATGCAACTCTTGACAAATTCCCCATCTGTGAAAGGCTTTCCTTGCTTTGCAAGCGCAATGGCTACTTTGTAGCGTGCTCTCACAGCTGCTTCTGATTGTTTTAAACATTTTTAAAAATGTTCTGCTGCTTGGCCAGGCTTGTCTTCAGAAATGCAAATTTTTCTTCTCTAAATCTGCCTTCAAATTTACAATAAATTTGCTTGTGATGAGTTTCGTAATGACGTTTCAGATTATAATCTTTCATAATCGCAATTGTGACACTACAAACCAAACATAAAGCTCTACCAGAGTGTTCCACACAAAAATACTCCAGTTCCCATCTCTCCTGAAAAGTTCTACCTTCAGCATCAATTGGTCGGGATCGTTTCGTTAATAGACATTTTTATATTATAAATTATTCTAACAGATTTCAACACGGATTCATCACAAACAAAGCAGAGCGGGTCGCCGATTGATAGCCCGCGGGTAGGCCACCCATGTTGTAGGTAATGGCATCGTGAACCTAGCACCAAAGGTTCGAACATGGTTCTCTGTTGTTCCAAACCTTAACGAACAAATTATTATAACTCCCTCTGTAAATAAACTATTAAAACCAATATCATTTTATGATACCTTTGAGTATCCTAATAAAAACAAACAAGATGTACATGAATTTTATGATAATGATTCTGGTCTTGAAATACAGAAACCTCAATCTTTTGTTGTAGATGAACCTAGTGATGATGATTGTAGTTCAGATGTTCCATTGATTCTCAGTGAAGGTGTTTCACATGCTGATGAGGCTGGGAGGCTTGATTCACAGACTGGTACTTGTCGGGATGTAGGTGTTCTAGTTTAGGAAGATGACATTTATCCAGATGGGGAAATTGGTTTACAAACGGACGCTCGATTGTATAGGGCCTATAATTCCAGTGGGTGATAGTGATAGTGTGACTGTCTGACCCTTATTGTTGTTGATTTGTTTTCTAGATGGCCAATGTCATATCCATTGAGGTCGTTAGATGCTAAGTATATTAATTACTGTTAAATAACTCAAATGTTATGTCATCGATACAAGTACAAGAAAATCAAAACACGGCTATCATTTGCAGCTGTGGTCTTTGTTTTCTTCATGTCTCTTCTCATCATCTTCTGTAAAATCAAGACATTTCAAGGATTCCATGAACTCGTGGAGTGCTTCAGACTTTTCTGAAGAGATTGTAGGATGTGTCAGATTAGTTGTTCTACCTGATGTTGCAGGTCAGGGGTGGCCAGACTTTTTGGAAAACACACACACACACACATAAAGATATTAAAATAACATACAGAATCCAAAACAAACAGACTCTCTTGTCACTTCTTTATTTTAACTTTAAGCTCATAATTGTTCAGGTAGATCACTTTAATCTTAGAGACTTTCAGGATTTCTACAACTACCACCTTGACTTCATTTTGACCAATGCGCATTATGAGTTCCTTAACTATACTAAGATCATATTCTTTATTTTTTGGTGTGATTGGAGAGTTTTTTTAATAGATTCACTGACTTGTCTTTGTCTTTGCCCCAGTAGGTTTTTGTGAACTTCTTCATCACATTGAGGTTGCAAGTCATCTTGTTACCACCGTCATTTACATCTATGCCTAACTTCTTCAGAGTTTCACTGATATTATTTTCTAAGCTCTCAGCGGTATCACTTCAACTCTCACTGTTACTCTCACTGGTTTGGATGGTAACAGTAGCCTGAAAATAAAATTTAACAAGAAAACCATTTAATTAAATTCAAAATTGATTTGATCTTATTTTCATAACAAAGCATTTGGATACATGTTATGTAAACTGGCATTTTTTACTTACTTTATAAACTAAACTTTCACTAGTTTATATTTGATGCCCCTGCAGAATGCGAACAGAGAAAATATCTTGTTGATATAATGACGGGACATGTAGTGCATTCTCTAGGTTGACTTTTCTGGGATTTCCACCTAAACTTTGTATGCAGACTTTGGCTGTACCTCGACCTTGAACGATTCCAGTTGATCTTGAGCCATCTGCCAATTCAATGCAGTGACTATCGGGTTTAAAATTTTGTTAACATTCAAAACAGTCCACAGTTTTCTTATTAGTTCAATGAACCAGAAAGTTCCTTTCCATTTGACACGACATTCATGATCTATGTAGTATTTCATGACATTTGCAGTGGATTCACAAAACATTTCAACTGCTAGCTTCACAGAGATTCTTTGCTGCAGAAGTGTGTTGTATCAGAGAAGATTTACTTCAATGTCTTCATATGGTACATCATAAATTCAATAAATTGATAACTCTGGTCTAGAAAGCTGTTTTTGAATAGCATCTAATTCGCTAATATCTGGCAATGTGTGTTGACCTAAAGAAGCAACTTCACAAACAGAGTCGGGTGCATCTTCTTCTATCTCAATATGGGGGTAGTCAGAGCCAACATTCATTCCTTCTTCACAAACACTGTCATATGAAGAAATTTTAATCTCATGACGAACCGGATTGTACACACGAACAATTAAATGTACGTGCTTGCAGATGGTGTTCCGCAGTGCACTGTTAAAACACGTACATGAAAAAGTGTGTACACAGGCACTGCAATCGCTACATTTTAATGGACAAGAAAGTGCATCATGTAGACCTGTGTTTGCTTGTCTTACTGTATATGTCTCATTATGTGCTCCTTTGACCAGATACAACACGTTTTCTTCAAAACAAGTACACTGTTCTAAAGCCATTTGCAAGCTTGTCTTATTTCTTTTTCTAATGCCACCAAGATGTCTGGTCTATTTTCCTTTTTGCAGTTTGAGGAGTCTGTCACTCATCTTAGCTCGGCTGAATTTCATAAGAGCGTGTATGCTCTTATCCAACCTTCTAACTTTTCTACCTTCAAAATACAAGTTCTTTCCAGCTGATTGAGCAAACTGAGTTGCAAAGTTAAGTAGGCTTCATTATTCAACCCGCTGTTGTCTCGTACTTTTCCAGTAAGCTTTCTTAGTGTGTACAGATGGCAAACACAATATTTCATCAGAAAGAATTCTGGAGTAAGCTGCATTACTTGCTGCATAAATTATATATGTCGAAATTATTGTTTGGGGAGAATAGATTCGTGCATGTTTATTCAAACCTATTAACTTCATTTGATCTATTAAAAACTCAACTTGTTTGTATTCGGCACTTGTTTCCTCCAATTACTTCGAGGCAATCAATTAACTTATTTTTTGCCTGTATGTTTTCTTCTTCAAATTCAATCTGGTTTGGTTTTGGCTTAACCGAATGTATTCCATCTCGGCCAAAGTCGATGCATACAGATGGAATATCCTCGTTGTATATTTGATCACGATGGAACAATGGCCAAATTTCTGTTATTGTGCCCATGGCATCATTTACTAGGTCTTGCTCAATATTAAAATTGGAATGTAGCATGACTCTTGCTCCAACGAAAATTTTCCAGTTTTATTTATATCATCTGATACAATGTTGTCCATCTTCACGGGCTTTTTTTACCTTGCAATCAATGTAATTATATTGGTGTAATTCTTCTACCGCACCCATTACGGGCACTAAAGAACGATCACACCATCTTAGGAGACTGATTTTCTCATCTCTCGGCCTGATAAGGAATTTTACCTTGCCATCTGATACAATGTTGTCCATCTTCACATTTTCAGCATTTCAAGTCACATTTACTAGCGCATCTTGAGCCTTTATTCTATAAATTTTCACTCCTTTAGAGCGATACTGTTCGAGGACGGCTTTGTTGTGTGCATCAACTTGTGCACGGGTGGGATAAATACGAAAAGCTTGGTCCAAAGCAAAGTTGCCAGATGTTTCAGTCAACAATTTTGACATTAAAACCTCAATCTGTGATGCCTGCAATTGACCGATACGCAGTGAATTCAAAAGATCAAAAGTAGTGTCGCTTTTTTGTCTCATATTTTCAGTCAGCTCTACAAGACTAAAAAGTCTCCATAAAAAATATCAGTCTCCACAAATAAAAAGTAAAATTAAGGAGTGTTTTTCATTTTATTAAGTTTATGTTTTTTATTTAAATTCGTTTTATTCTTGATGCCATCGTTAATATTTCTAACAAAATTTCTGGATATGCAATTGAAAAATCTTCCACAGATCATTTCTTTGACATTGTGATTTGATGAACAGACGTTGTCTTCAACTAACAATGATTTTAGATCTACATTTACATCTAAAATTTTTACAAAAAATTTTCTTTGATTATCTGATGCTAAAAACATTTGCATCACTTCTGCTGATTTCTTTATGGGATCAAACACCTTCCAACAGTTTAAACACACAAAAAAGACATATTCTGAAGGCTTTAAAAGTCCTCCTCTATTAATTTCATCAAAGTAATGAAAAATATTTAAATTGTTAATGTCTGAATGAAACGATTCATCATCCAACAATATTTCTTTACAGTGGAGGCATTTTGTTGAATTCAAGATGCTTCTCGCACAGTTCAGTTTGTCTAATTTAGGAATTATGCTATCAGAAAATCCATGAACATTGCTGTCAATTTCCAGATGTATGTCATCAATAAAATCATCAAACGTTGACGTATGCAGCAACAATTAACACCTAGCAGTTCAAATGTGGTTGGCAAAAAGCTAAACTTCAGTCGTTCAGCTATGTATATATTTCTGTAAATATAAGCCAAACCACCGACATGTCGTTTGAGGTGTTAATTATTGGTTTTGTGTGTATGAGACTCGGTTCACAGAAGAACACATTGTTGCAGAATTAAATTATACACAGAATTAATGTTCTTAGTAATCCTTAACCTATATATGCCGAAGTTTGAATTTGCATGTTATATTGATATGAGGGGTTCTTCGTATTGGTCTTGTTGATAAATAATTTTTTATTTTTTTAATTGTGTAGTCCAGCCCTTCGACTGCTGATCGTTTAGCCTTAGAGCAAACCTCTGGCTGTAAACCTCGAAGATCTCACGTCTGAATCCGAGAAGGTCCAAACGGTGTTTGCTGTAGGAAGGGCTTCTCTTGTACAAATAAAATGCGTTTTGGATCGACACATCCAGCATGTAGTTGAAAAGTGGCCACCACCACTTTTTCGACCGAATGCTGGTACGGTAACTGCTGATATTTTGATCCACCCGATCGGTGCCGCCCATACAGACGTTATATTTTTTTATTGCAGATTTCTTTCTTAGCAGTGCTGGACCACCGCTTGGCTTTGTCAACTGGCTGCACGCCATATACATTAGATGCAATGGTTACTGGACTGTTGTCGTGCCAACGGGTGACGATCACTTTTCCAGCCTGCTCGTAGCGATGATCAATATCCCCCGATATTTTTTCTTCATTTCTGCTAGCGTTATCAATGGACACTTGTCAGTATGGTTCGCTCTCAGAGTTCCAGTAGCTCCAAAACCATGCTCAGTCAGGTGGTCCAGCAGGTGAAGCGACGTAAAGAAGTTGTCGAAAAACAACTTTTAAATCGGTCCTTTAGGTAGACTGTTGATTAGGTCAACGACGACAGAACCTCCTAATCCTAGTTCCTGGTTTGTCACGGAACCCTTTCTCTGATAGGCTTTGAATTGTACAAGGTAACCTAGGGTACTATTTAGACACCACATCTTGTAACCAAATCTAATTGGTGTGCCACGGATAAACTACTTACACCTGTGGTGACCGAAGTACGGTACCATCGACTCGTCAATCGATAGGTGAGTCTCATGACGAAACATTTTCAAGAAAGACTGATTGAGAATGTGAAAAAGCGGCCTCAATTTGGTGAACTTGTCATCTTTGTCCAAATGGTTATTGTCTGCCAAGTGAAAATATCTCATTATCTCATCGAACCGGTCACGGGTCATCAAGCCTGCTGCCACATGGTTACGACAATCCTCAGCTTGTTCCCAATACATACGGCGCCTAGGAAGCGCAACATACCCAGACAACATCAGCACAGCCAGGAACGCCCGGATGTCATTTCCTTCGACTGTGAACTGGTGATTACCTCGGAATTTGGCATACGAAATACTTTCGTTTACCATCAGCTGTATCACATCCTCTGAAAAGAATTGTTTTTCTCGTTTGCGTTGGAATATGAAACAAGGAGGTATGTATTGGCCGCAAGCACTGACCGTGCAAATCACTGTCACATTTTTTCCACGCTCCTGACTCGTTAGATCCAACCTGCTTTTTGCTGCTTTTAGCGAGAACTTTAGCTTGTTGCTGCTGAACAGTCTTCATTCCACTTTCGTCACAGTTAAATATTCTGGAAGCATCGATTTCATGTTTTTGAATGAGAGTTCCTAACAGTTCGAAAAATTTATTGACAGACTTTATTAAATCCGCACGCTTCTGGCTTACGGACAGAAATATGCTTGTGTCGATTTCTAAATGCGTACAGCCACTTCTTTCTGGCCATCTTGTTTTTTCTGTTGAAGCTATGAGGCAATTTGTTCTTTTCCGCTAGCTGGTAAGCTATCTCCCTCAATTCTAAATTTGTTATTCCAAAAAATCGTGATTCAATGTCAAATATATATTCTTTCAATTGCTTTTCAAAATCATTTTCAAATGTCTTTTCAAATCACCCCAAATGTTTGCTGTTTTCTTGAACCAATTTGTTCTTGTTACAAACACGACGAAACAAAGTTGTTTTAGGAATTTCAAAAGTGACACTAGCTTCACCAAGAGACATTTCTTTATTTCGAACTTTTTGAATAGCTTCTTTCATTTTGTCTTGATTCCATTTTCCTCGATCACTTTTTCGCCTATAAGAACAAAAGCTGCAATTAAATAAACAAGTCAATTATTGCTACATTTATTAACCAAATTATTACAAAAACTGGGACATTATTATGCAAATATATATCAACATTGATAGATCTAATCTAAATTTAAACCAAACCATTTTCAAATCTTAGAATTCAATAGTTGGTTTACATTTCTAAATTAAATTAAATTTCCAAAATATTTTTATATGTGGAAAATGTGGAAAACTTAAAATACTTTTGAAAGATTACGAAGTTTGATGGAATTTGGATCCTGGTGAAAGCTCTGACAGAAGGATGGGCTTATGGTGGAATTAAGATTGTGATTGACTTGTCATTTTTTAATATTGACTTCAACTGGAGTCATTTTGATTATAAAATCATTATACAATTTTTCTTAGATTGCAAAGAAAACAGGCTCATGAAGTATGAATACGTAGTAAGATTTATTGATATCATGAATAAGGAAGTCACGCTGCCAAAGATCTGGACACCCAAATATTTCGAGGCTGACAAAGCTTTAAACACATAAAAGGGGTGAATAGTTATAATATATTATATTGAAGCTGATAAAGCTTTAAACACACAAAGGGGTGAATACTCATAATATATCGAAGTTGATAAAGCTTATAAAAAGGGGTGAATACTCATAATCTATCGAAGCTGATAAAGCTTTAAACATAAAAGGGGGTGAATATCCGAATATTGCAACACTGCCGGGTTTGAAACCTACAAAGGGGTGAAGGTCAGAGTATTTCGATGCCCGCCTTGTCCTCAACGTCCGTCCTTGTACCGAGGTTGATTCTTGGTTCCTCGTCAGGAGCGCGTGAAAGGAAGTCGGCCACCATATTCTTTTTCCCCGGATGATAACAGAAATCGAGGTTGAATTCTTTGAGTGCCAATGCCTATCTTGTAAGCTTAGCGCTTCTGGGCTGCTTCAGTCAAATACGTCAAGGGATTATGATCGGAGCAGATGATGATCCATGAAAGACACACCCGTGATCTAAATTTTTTCAGGTTCCAAATTACGGCTTATGCTTCTCTTTCAATAGTTGACCATCTGGCTTCTCTGTCAACTTCATGCTTGCAAACGCAATGGGTAATTCTTTTCTTCTGACAACTGAACCAGACATCCCCCTATGGCCACCTGACTTGCATCAACGTTAAGTCCAAATTCTTTGTTAAAGTCAATCGTATGGAGAGCTACCACTTCTTGCAATTGTTGCCTGACTTTCTCAAATGCTAGTTGATGTTGGTCCTTCCATATGATTTGATTTGAACCTCTTTTGCTTGTCAAATCGGTGATGGATTTTAAAGTTTCAGATAATTGAGGGATGAAGTTCTTGAAGTAACTGAAGAAACCAACCAGTCTTCTGACTTCCCTTTTTGTCTTTGGAGGTCTCAAACTTTCTAATGTTTATTAAACAGTCTTCGTTTCAACACCTGTCTTTATTTTCAAACATACCACGTCTACCACTATTGATTCACCCTTGAACCCCGATATAGCAATTTGTTTTTGTACCGGCACATCTAATTGTTCGACTAGTCAATAAGTGCTGTTTGCGGTTCCAAACCCTCCATTTTGACTTGGACGAAGGATCTTTTAAAAAGTGCATTCGCCTTGACGCAATGTTCTCGATTATCATAAAAATCCTCCATTGTTCAAATTTTGATGTTTCTGTCAGAATTTCTTTGGTTGGAGTGACACTACGCGTTTCTACTTCAATTTTCCCCTTCAAGACCAATTCGGCCCATAAGTTTAATAATTGTGGTCTTTTCAAATCTACTTCTCCAGATTTTCCTGCTGCCATGAGTTTAACAATCAGTCGTAATTATTTTTATTTCAGCTTGTTTCTATGCATCAAGTTTGGGTTCGTTGAATATCGCTTAGTAAATCTCGACACAATTCGGCAATCTTGAACAAAACGATGACCTGATCCCACTTCTCTACTCGGATCTTGATGCCTTAAGACGAAGCAAACTCACTCGATGATCCTTCAACCCATAAGATCTTTCACAGAACCATTCATTGACGATTTTGCAGTTGTTTCGTCTAGTTGGTAAAATTGTAAACTTAATCTTTTACAATTCTTTACTGTCATTAAGAATGTAGGTTTGACTTTGAATTTGGAGAAATGTCATTGTGCACAACCCAAGGTTGTATTCTTAGGTCATGTCATAGGTTCGGGGGTTGTTGCACCCGTAGATAAAATTGCCATCGTGCAAGAAATTGAACCTGCGAACAAAAAAGAAATTAAGCGAATAATGGATTATTTAGTTATTTCTGTAATTTCATAACGAACCTAGCACAAACTGCCCATCCCATTACTGAATTGACCAAGAAAGGTGTTCCCAAAAAATTCTCTGTGAAGCTAAACACCAGATTGCATTAAAAAAACTTATTATTGATCTTTCAAATGCTACAGCTTTAAGCACAATTGATTATAGTAAGGGGTTTGGATTAGCAACGGATGCTAGTGCAGTAGCCGTTGGTTGTTGTCTATTCCAGGGGTGTGGTGAAGGGGTAGAAGTCCCTATTGCTTTTGCTAGTCTGAAGTTGACCCCTACTCAGACAAGGTGGTCTACAATAGAAAGAGAGGCTTACGCAGTTGTGTGAGCTCTCAATAAGTTTAAATCATGGATATTACTGTCAGAGGTATTCTCAGACCACAATCCTCTTACATATCTTACATGTTGGTCTAGTGGTTCAGACACTGGCATGGAGGTCCGGAGTACCCGGGTTCGATTCCAGGTTCGGGCACGTAGTTTCTTTGAGCAAGAAATTAACTCACACTGCTCAGGCCAACTCAGCGTTTCATCCTTCACTGGTCGTTAAATGAGTACCAGTTTCACGACTCCCGGCGCCTCTCAAGTTCCAGAACACTAGATCGGTGTGCCTAACTAATTTTCTACTACTAATACTACTACTTACCGATTTAGTTTCTAAAAGTGCTAAACTAACTAGGTGGGAACTGGCTATCCAAGAGTTTAATGTAACATTTAAATACAGATCAGGTAAACAGAATGTAGTAGCTGATTTCCTGTCTAGGTTGAATTAAGTTTGGATGTAGCTGAACTTGTAATTAGTTTGTTTGATTAATCTTTGGTAAGATGTTTCTTGAATTGTTGATTATTTTGTGGTTAGTTTGGATGTGTATCTTTAGTAAGATAGCATTGTTGTATTAATTTCTTACTATTGGGCGATCCTGATCATCGATAAAGTGGATCGGTCATTGAGTTTCTTACAGGGGTCTATGTGGAAGAACGCGTTGCTGAGTGGAGAACTACAAGATATCTCATTTATTACTGCTCAGGAAGTCCTTCGACCTCATTGTTTCTTTCTCGAGTGGCTCATTGCTTTTGTGCCTGTTTTGTATGTGCAGGTTTTACGGACTCCCAAGGTTGCCAAGAAGAAGACGAGCTCAGGAGAACCGGTCGCTAGGGGGAAGCACATTCAGCCATCAAGATTTGCCAAGGATGAAGACAGAGCAGATGAACTGAGTGAACTGAGCCGCCAACAGAAAGATTTGTTATTTTACTGACTTTAAGGGGAGAGTTATGTCACGTCCGTGTTTGAAACACAGCGTGCATGCAAATCCTCACTATTGCAGCTACGTGTGCGCGTGTTTTTTTATAAGTGAGTGTAGTTGTCATGGTTGCTCAACAAAAATTTGAATGTATAATTAGTTGCTATGTAAGCCTGTATTGATGCCTCGAACCAATCAAATTTTAATTTTTTGTGCGATAGCCTGCGTTTGTTCAAATTTGTAGAAATAAGCTGTCGTTTTGAACATTTGAAAGCGAATTGCGCTTATTTTCGTAGAGCTAAGGGCTAAGACGTGTGAAACTTTGTTGTGTAGCAATTCGATATTATCTTGTGTTTTGGACATTTAACTGCTTAAATTAACTGATTAATTAAAGTATCTATTTATCTATTATTGAATTGATAGAGTTAGAAGTTTCTTGAACCTCTTAGTTTTTCCATTTAATGATAAACATAATATTGGTTATGGTAATGTGATGATGATGCTACCATCATCAACAACATCTTCTTTCCAATCAGTATTATTTAGGTCACACAAACGTTTAATAAGTTTTGCAATTGGCAAACAAGGACAATGAAATAAGAACATTTGATTTATTGAATGAGTTGCTACAATTCTATTATTCAACATAAATAACTGACTAGTTTTGTGTTGAAAAAAGTAATAATTTCAGCTCTAGGTATTTTAAATTTAATGTAATTTTTTCATAGTTTAAATAGTAATATGATGATACTCAAAAATTCCCCAAATTAGTAGACGGCAAAGTTTCTCCTATCAGCTTTAATTATCAACGGCATTTCCGGTTCTATTTTAAATTAATACGTTACAACGTTTTTATTAGGTCACTTTCTTGTCTGTGTGAGATTTTGTCTGTCCGCGAATGGTGTTTTTTTAAACATGCAACCGATTCATCATATATTACCACCTAGCGAAAAAACGTTATAAGATTTCAAATTTAACGGGCACCTAGCGAAAAAACTCAAATGTTTAAAAAATTTTACCCATCAAAAACGAAAAAGTTGAAAATAATTTTTACATCTTAAAAAATACATTTGTTAAAAAACAACGTTTTTCTTGCGCCCTAAAAAGTATAAAATAATATTCCTTAATTCAAATACATCAAAACTTTAATAGTTATAAAAAACAAGTGAAGCAAAAACAAAGTTTTTTTAAAACACACTTATATTTTTTTTACTACATAAACAACAAACATATTAGCATAGGCAATTAATAGTTTGACGAAAATATCACAGATTATTCTTTAATCAAATTTTGTCCAATCGATCCGAAAATTTGATAGAATGCATTATTAATTAGTTCGGAGGTATGTTTTAATTTTGAAGTCTCTAGCTCATCGGAAAGTTAGTTTAAAATCGATTGCAAAATTTGACGATAGACAGACAGAGAAGTCAAGTTAAGTAGAAGTGTGTAATAATGCGCCCGTAACTCTTCTCAGTCAGTGGCGTACCTAGGGTCTTCTGGGGACAAAACACAAAATCTGCGCCCCCCTACATAAAATATAATAACTGTCGTACTAGTATTTGCATGTAGACTACAGTCTCTGGCGCCTATATACATGCATTTCAGGGTATTTAAATTTCTATATGCATATTGAGCTGAGTTTTAAACAAAATTTATTTTTCTTGCTTTTACTGCAGCAAACTGGTTAATTATATCATCAAAATCAATCTGTTCAAGAACTTCCCTCTCCACACTCATTAGGGCCAGATCGCTAAGTCTATCTTGTCCCATGGATGCTCGAAGGTAGGAAAGAATTATTTTTAATTTACTGAAGGATCGCTCACAGCTGGCAATCGAGACAGCTATGGTAAGAATGATTTGTAGAGCAACACGCAAATTTGGAAAAACATCTTCTCCGTAACTAACAATGAACGACAAGAGTTCTGTAGGAGTCTTTGGTGCAGTATCCTGGCGGGTCTCAAGGAGCATTCTGCAGTCACATACTTCATTTAATAACTCAATTCCTTCAACATCCGAGTCATAAAAATTTCCAAATTCAATACAATGATGACGGAGACTGTCAAGATCTTTGTCATTCAAAAGTTTGTCTACATCAAGTAAGAATCCGAATTTGAAGTCCAGATCTTTGAGACGAGTAAACCTTGTTGTCATCTCCTGTTGAAGTCGATCTAAAATGCTCTTCATGATCCGAACAATTTCTTCTTCTGCCGAAAGTCCTGCATCTCGGGCAAGTTCTCCAGGCATCCTTCTCCGTCGCCTGATTCTACTTTCTACAGCAACACCCCATAGCTCACATCTTTCCTTTGCTTTTAGCACTGAATCATGGCATATGTCTTCACGGATTCTTGTAATATCCATGTGCAGAGATTCAATATCCAAAGACGCTTCGTGAAAATTCATTGTTGGATCTTGAAGTCTTTTCTGAACACGGTCGATTTTTTTGAGTATGTCATGCCAGAAAGGAAGGAAAACTAAGAAGTTGAAACTCAGAATATTTTGTAACAGAATTACAGCATCGCCTCTAGTTTTTTGTGTTTCAGTTGTATCTTCAGACATTTTTTCCAGTAGACTAACTATATTATCAAGTCCATCATGGATTGATTTAACACATTCTGCTCTAGCAATCCATCGTGTTTCTGATTCACGCTTGACTGTGATGGTAACTGCTTCTTTAAGTTTTTCCCATCGACGGGTTGATCTTGAAAAGAATTGATAAATTTTTTCAATGCTGCCAAAAAAAGTAACTACAATTGGATCTTGACTTGCAGCATGCACCCCTGACAAGTTTAAACTGTGATTGTCACAATTCACAAACAGTGCCTTGTTATTTTTTGTGCAAATTCTTTGCTGAACTCCAGATAAATGCCCCGACATAACAGCTGCATTGTCATAGCATTGAGATCTACAATTTTGTAACGGGATGTTGTCAGATTCCAATCTCTTTACGATAACATCTTCAATTGAGGCTGCATCTTTTCTTTTTTGATGATTGATTAGTAGTTCATTAACATAGTTGGTATGGTATATAATAACCATAGATATCTATGATAATATATATATATCTATGATAATAACAAAGAATAGTCAAAATGAACGTCTTGTTCAAAAAGTTTGTGAACTTTTGAAAAGATCCTCAACAAATTTAAATTTTTTTTTAATTATTTAAAAAATTTGGTCACTGATATTGCGCCCCCTCTAGCCCTGCGCCCGGGGACAACTGTCCCCCCCTGCCCCCCCTCGGTACGCCACTGTTCTCAGTGGCCGTTCAGTACGGTTCTCCCCTATATGAATTATAGGAATATTATTTTATACTTTTTAGGACGCAAGAAAAACGTTATTTTTTAACAAATGTATTTTTTATTTTGATAGAGTATTGCAGTACAATTGCTATAGGACCTTATAACTAAAAAGAGTTAAATAATAAAACAAAACTTTTTAACTAAGAGCCTAAAGTAAAATTCTATAACTATTCTATAAAATTCTCTGGCTATATAAAACTTTTTAACATACATACTAAGAGCCTTAAAGTAAAATTCTATAACTAATGACATGCGTCGCATTGTTTTATAATCTGGAAAACGACCACGTTTTTGTAGTTATAGAATTTTACTGTAGGCTCTTAGTATATGCAATGGCATAGCAAGATAGCAGGGGTCAGTCGTCCCGGGTGCCGATGGCTAGGGGATGTCAAAAAGGGGAGAAATATTAGTGGAAATTTTAGGAAAAGTACATACGACTACCCCTCTGGTAACTAGCTATTTTTTAAGCAAAAATTTATAAGATTTTCGATTTTTTAAAAAATTTTGGGAAAAGTACCTACGACTATCTCTCCCCCCGGTCATCAGCTATTTTTGGAGGAAAATTTGAGAAACAGACATTTGTAGAGGCGTCTTCTATAGACTTTGCCCCGGGCTCAAAAAATACGCACTGAGTATATGTATGTTAAAAAGTTTTATATAGTCAGAAAATTATTTTTTCTGTTTTTTTTTAATGCAGAAGAGAAACGTGGTTTTTAAAAAGGTGTTTAAATTTTATGATCTATATATATATATATATATATATATATATATATATATATATATATATATATAAATGACTGCCTGTCTGTTTGTGTCTTTGTCCTCAATGCATTGATACACCATTCATCCGATCGTAATGAAATTTTCACACAACCTTGGGAGTCAATAGGGAAAGGTTTTCGTGAAAAAAATTGAGATCGGTCACAAAATGGGCGGGAACGGAAACGGAAAAGCAACCGGGAGCAAAAGAACCAGCGGGAATAGCAAAGCGATCGGGAGAGCAAGCGGGAGCGGGAAAGCGACCGGGAACGGGAGAGCAAGCTGGGAAGGAAACGAGAGCGAGAAAAAAAGACAGAAAAACCCCGGGCAACGCGGGTACACCCAGAGGCGTGGATTGGGGGGCTGAGGGAGGCCACGGCCCCCTCAAGACTTTTCCACCAAATAGAACAAATTTTCTAGCTCACCCATGAATGAGTATTTAGATTAGTTGATAAAAACAGTATTTATCAAACTTTTGGAATTATATCTACTTATAATCTACCTACTGCTAATATTTTTCAATCTTTTAGTGCTTAGTTTCTCGCACTTCTTACTTTTTTCATAATTATCTCTCCATCTCTTGTTCTTATTCACTTGCTTCCTCTTAAATATAAGGTGATTTTTAAAATTTGCTTACTAATGTTTAAAATTAAAAATGGCTCTTCTCCATTCTACCTAAGTAACTTAAAAAAAGTTCCTCCTAAGTCTGGTCTTCGATCTTTCTCTCCAAGCCACTTTCGTATCTTATCTGTTAAGCATTCTTTTCTTAAACGCTCTTTTTTCTACTCTGGTCCCTTTCTCTGGAACTCTCTTCCTACTTCTCTTATTAAATCTACTTCTTTCGCTGTTTTCCGTGAAGAGTTTAAAACTTATCTGTTTAATAAGTTCGTGTCCAAGCGCTATTGAACGCCAAGTAAATAGCGCTATAAAAATTTAATCGATTGATTGATTGCTTAGCTTCAGTCCATCCGATCGAACTCGTATGAAATTTAGACTCGTATATATGTCCTAGCTTGACGAACAATTAGCATATTCTTATCCTACCCGGTGTCTTGAGCTTTTGTACCGAGATTTTTTCAATCCATTTTAAATTATTTTTATTAGCTAACACACGATTGAGTATTTAGATTAGTGGATGAAAGCAATATTTATCATACTTGTTGATTAATATCCAATTAGTTAAATCTCTGCTATTATTTTCCAATCTTTTATTAGTACTCTTAGTCTATTTGAACTTGATGATTCAGTGGACAATTTTGTAGAAATGAAAGAACGTCGATACCCTTTTTTACATTAATAATTTAAACGCTTTTTGTCTGCATTAATATTAAATTAAATTTAACTTTTTTAAACTGTTTTTTAACTAATATGATGACTTACATGAAAATACAGCATACAAATGTATATTGGGATAGTCATTTTTGTTTGAAGTTTCTCTGGGTTGAAGTTAAAAAATCTTCGCCCCTCAACATTTTGCTGAATCCACGCCTCTGGGTACACCGCTAGTTTTAAATACAAAATAGCAACATTTACAAAATTTTGGTGGGCTGTAAAACCTCCAAAAAGTGTTTCTCCTTGCCCGAAAATTAGCGAAATTACAAAATTGGGGAGCATTTGCCCCTCTTCTGCCTCACGCCTATGTGTATATTATTACTGTTCCGCTTGTTTGTTTTTTAACTTCTTCGCGCTCGCTGACATTTTAGTCCGCTAGTCCACAGATGTTTTCTGGTGAGTTATAAAACAATCTACAGTAAAGTTTCACATTAACGGCTGGCGCATTTTTCTGCCTTAGTTAAATCCTAAAATATTTTGTGTTCGAGTAAGTTTTAATATTTTATCTTTTGCACTGGCACTTGTCGCGGGGTCGACGATATGTATCTATCTATTTAATCTATTATCAATTATCTATACTATAGGTTACTATACTATATGTAACTACCATAGATATGGTATTTACACTATGACCATCACAATACATTTAGGCCTACCTTTACCATTTCATCTGCATTCTACTACAATGTGTCTACGCTACGTGATGCATTTCTTCTCTGACCAATTGTGGCTTTGGTGTGTGTGTTTGTGTAACATCTTGTTTTGTGCGATCGATCCGATCATCTCGCATGTGGTGTTGCTTAGTATTGATATTAAACACCTCATCTCACACTCACTACTCTAGGAATAGAGTAAATTTGGTGTAGATAGTTTTTGCTAACAATACCATGGGTCTGCAAAAAATTCCGAGGAGAAAAAAAATCGACAATTCAAATGAAAAAATTAATAAAGGTGCAATAAGCGATACAGATGAGTTTACTGTGGAGTTCTCTCTCTGGAATGTTGCTGGACTTTTTATTTGCATGGGATGTGGAATTCTCTATGCATACATTGTGTGTCAAGTGCACGAAGCTAGAATGTTCTTTACTGGAATCACGGTTTGTAAAATGATCAGATTAATTTAGATTCAGTTGACTTTATTTTCTAAACTTTTATTAAAAGACGGTTCTACTTACTCACTGATCCACCACCATAAATTATGAATTAAGTTACGTCTTGTTTTTATTTCTTGAAAATTTGATTATTCATCTTTAATTTCTGTCCATTCTTTTTTCATAGCTGTTGGATTGATACAATTCTTATTGAATATTGATTTAATCAGAATATAACGATTTAATAAATGAGCTCGAAAAAATGTGGGATCTTTTTTAAATTTTAAATCAATGTCAATCATTTATTTTTTATAAGAAAAACTCCAGTTTTTTCATTTAATGATAAAGATAGTGGTTATGGTAATGTAATGATGATGCTACCATCATCACCACCATCTTCATCACCATCATCATCATGATAGTCGTCATCATCATCATCATCAACAACAACATCTTCTTTCCAAGGCAGTATTATTTAGGTCACACATACATATTTAATAAGTTTTGCACTTGGCAAACAAGGACACAGAAATAAGAACATTTATTTTTTTATTCATGTTATTTAAGGACAATAATGAGTTCATTAAGCACAAATGATTTATTGAATGAGTTGCTACAATTCTATTGTTACTCTGATTGGTTTTATGTTGAAAAAAGTAATAATTTCAGCTCTAGATATTTTATATTTAATGTGACCTATTTTCATATTTTAATAACATTAAAGTTTTTACTTATCATTATTTTAATTTGAAAATTTTTAAAACAAATCTTAATTTTTAAGTTTAGTTAATGAATTGTTTATTATTAAAACAATAACATTAAATAGTAATATTATTACAACAATAACAATAAATAGTTATATGATGATACAGCTTAAAACTCTCACAATTTCAATGCATTAAATTTGTTAAAGCTAAAATGTTTTAAAATAATTAGAAAGAGAACAATATTTTCGTTTTGATACCGTGTTTCTGAGTGTTTTTTTCTTTAATTTGACACTGTGGATTTTATTCTAAATACTGCAATTTTAATCATCCCAATTTGTGAGAATTTTCTTAGAGGTAGTGAAAAAAATAAAGATAAGAGCTAGATGATCCCAAGTGGATTTTTTAAAGCAATTTTTCAGTTGCTTTAGTTTTGTTTAAGAAATTTGGGAGGGATGGGAAACAATGCTTTTTTCTCTACATTTTTTAAAATTCTAAAATGGTGTTCATAAACTTGTAGATTTTATAACCTAGCCTACAACCTCTTCTTGTGACTAACAAATATCTTTTTGTGCTGTAGATATAGATTTGAGTTTTTTTAAAGATTTTCTCGAAAAGTCATTTGCTCTATTCATGTGTCTAGGTTTGCTGTTTTGTTCGATGCAACCTATAAGGCACGTGCCGACAGTCATTTCAAAAGGTTATCTCTCTACATGAGTAATGTGTTCCATCACGTCAACACAAATTTATACACTCTTTAAAATGAGGTAGTAGAAAACATACAGTCTGAGATGGGCTTGGATGTTTTAATAGTCATTTTTTCATAGTTTCACATTTTTTCAATTAATTATTATTTTTCATACATTTTTTTTTTAAACTTATTGTTCTCTTCAAAATCTGTTTACATACTTTTATTCAACTTGTATTATTGTATTCTCTGTTTGTTTGTGTGTGGCTTTCTCTCTTCACAAATCTTGCAAGTAAAATTTAACCAGCTTTTTGACTAGCTAGGAGGCTGAAACTTTCAGCATAGCTTTATATTGGATGACAATACATGATTCAATTAAAAAAAAACTGCAAAACCTAATTTAAATATCTTTCCTATTTCTAAATTGAGTGTATTTGAAATAAAAGTTTGTTTTGAAAAACACGTTTTTTCCTTTACTTGTTTAAAATAATTTTATCGTAATTTTAGGTGTGCACACTGTTATTTCGATTTTCTTGGCAACAGATAAGATTTACACGGCATAATAAATGAACCTCCGGTGATTTATATTTAATGAATTAATTAGTACTCTTGCCTGATATATTTGGTTACGATTAGATTTTTAGTAGTAATTTTATGAAGGGTTTTTATGTTTTGTATCAATAATAAAAAAATGATCTCTATATTTTTTTATTAAAATTTTTTTAAAAATAAAGTAGTGTCTATTTATTAACAAAAAACTTATTTGTTTATAAAAATTTCGGCTGAATTTAACATTTACAAACAAATGTTAAGAATAATTTTTCAATTAAAAAATAATATATAATCAATGAAATGTATTTATGTCATTAATATTTTCAAGTCTGCACGTTGTTTTATTTATTTTTCAATGTTTGTTTGTCTTGATAGTATGAGATTGATAAGATAGATCATTTGTATTCTAAATAAACTATTTTTTTTTATTCTCCGTCAGGAGATGGAAAGAGAAATATCATTCAGGACGGAGAACGGCTTGTATTATTCCTATTACAAACAACTCGTTAATGCTCCTTCTTTCATACCTGGTAATTCATATTTTTCCATTAAATTGTTGTCATCGCATATGGTTTTGTAATTATTTAACTGTAATTTTTTTCATTGGTCTGAAATAGTGGGAAAAATGTGTATATATAAAAATGACTTTCTGTCTGTTTGTTTGTCCTTTATGCATTGCTACACCATTCATCTACTGACAAGTGCCTTCAAGGGCTGTCATTTGATTGTTTTTTTTTTGCGTTTGCAAACCAATTTTTCTTATTTATATGGGCAAATTGAAATGTGATGCATCACCAACTTTCTGGCTGAAATGATCAGAGAAAAGTAAAGATATAATATTTCATGGGATGACAGGAAATAGAAATAATTGAGTAGACAATAATAATTTTAAGACTAATTTTAAAATAAAAGTAATATGCTGAATAAATAATTTAATAACTATCTCGGCTTAAATGAAATGAAGGTAATACTAATTATAGAATAACAAAAATTAAAATTATAAGCTTTTTTTAGAGGTCTTGAATCTGACACAAGACAGATTAACAGAACATCCTAGTACAATCAACATTCTGGCCAGAATGAACATCTATCAGGAAGTTCTGCTTGCCGCCATCTACAGATTTTTTCCTCTTATTTATGTAAGCTTTAAATGAAATCTCAGTATAATTTATTTAATAAAACAAGTTTTTTTCTTCTATAGATGGTTTTATTATATTAGTTCTTTGGTCTCGGTGGAATCAAAATTTTATGATGTCTACAAAATTATATTGAATACAACCGACCCTTGTTAATCCGGTTTAGCAAAAAATGTTCCTCCATAATTGTTATTCCTAAGAAAGCTTGTTTCCCACCAGGGTTGAAAATCTTGGGCCAAGCAAGTTAGGGGGGGGGAAACTTTGCAGGTTCGGATTAGCATAAGTAAACTCTTTCATTTGATATTGTTTCAAATTTACTGAAAATTATAAACTTTAATAAAAAATTCATCCAGCATAAAGTGCAAATAATATTACATTTTTATTTTGATCTATTTATTTTCTTACGAAGAACATTTTGGAGCCGGTGTATTTCTACATTTACTTCGTGTTTGCCCTCCATGGAATGCTGGTCTGTTCTTTGATGTTGATGGCCTGGATCATCTCTGGAACGTGGCTGTCCTCCTGTCTCACCTTTCTTTTCTACATCGTCAACAGGTAAGAACTACACTGTTACTAGATGTTTGAGTAATCTTTTCATACTTTATATAAACCATTGTTGATTATTTTATTTATTTAACATTTTTTTACATTTACTTCAATTTTTATTTTTTATTTATTTTGTGTTTTTTTGTTATTGTAATTTTATCTCAGATTTCTGTTTCAGTTTTCAAACATTCTCTTGAATTAAATATTTTAAAAACGTCTTTCTTTTGAGGTCATTTATTCTAATCTATCATGAATAAAATCTTTATAATTATAAAGTAATGTTAAGTTATACTGCATACTGCAAAATTAAAAATTGAAATGTGTGCCGTTTGTTAGTGTAATTTGTTTTCATAAATCTTTCATCACATGGAATGATTCCAGTTCAGATGTAACAAGAGTGGAAACATATATGCCCCTACGTGAAAACTTTTCCCTTCCGTGTCTGTGGGTTCAAATTCTCATTGTGACGATCTATTTTCGGTCGGATCTGCCAAAGAAGTATGAGGTTGATGTGTTTTAGTGCATTGAATTTAAAATGTATTAAATCGTTTTAGTTGTTTGATTTGATCGATTCTATTTCAAGTTATTCCCGCTGCATGCAAAACATCTTTCATGGAAGTAGTTTAAATTTGCTTAAGTTTTGCAGTTTCAATTAAAGTACTAAATACCTGTGCAGGGAAATTAATGTCTGCTGCAGCACTACTAGTGTCACCGATATAATGTGACGTCACCCGATGTTGTGTAGTGTCACCGATGTAATGAAGTGTCACGAGATGTGATGTTGTATCACCCGATGTGATGTAATTTAACTGTGAGCAAAAGAAAAACCGTTGTTTAAGACAAGTTTTAGACATCTGTTTTGTCTGTTGTTGATGTAGTCTTTAATGCACCACGTTGATGGATCAAGATGGATGGTTTTCAATGTACCATTTTGATGTGTGGTCTTTAATGCACCATGTTGATGTGTGGTTGTCAATGCACATCCCCAACACTTAAAGAAATGTTTATTTTCATAAAGATTTCATGCGTATCTATTTAATACAAAATAATTTAATCGGATATGATTTTCCTTCAGGAGAATGTTAAGAAAGGTCTAATGATTTTCACGTTCCTATTTGCATTGATGTGGCAATTCAATCAGTTTGCTCTTCTGCTGCAGGCCATGGCACTGTTCGGCTGTCAAACTCTCAAGTTTGTCGACGGCAAGAAGGTTCTCTTTCAGAATTTTATTCTATTTCTTTGCTATTGAAATGTTTTAGACCTTTTTTCAGTTTTTTTTATTTTCTTTTGACAATTGGAGCTCAGAAATGAGTGCATAATTTCAAATTATCCGATTTAAATATGATTTCTGTTTTGAAAACGATGTACAAATACCGATTAAACGGCATTCTCTTCTAAGCAAGCCATCCCGAGACTTTAATTCTTTAATATTAGCAACTCAATGTTTAAAATACTTTTGCTTTCAATTAAACATTCATATTTATATTAATTAAAGAAGTGTTTTTATTCATCTTTCAAGATCATGTACATGTATAAATGCTTGTTGGTGTCGATAATGGTGGTGTGCCTGCTTCAGTTCTTCAACGTGATGATTCTCACCGGAAGTCTCGTCAGCTTTGTAACATCTTCTATCATCGTCATGAAAATTCAGGTGTTGATTTTTATTGCAGTGATTTCTCGTGTGCTTTGAGCCACAGCGACTCATATGCGTTACTCTCCACGTAGTTGGGTATGGTAGCAGTGCAATTAATAAACAATTGTGGTTCATGGAAATTATTTTTTTTTAAACTTACCAGTTGAACATTTTTTGTCGGTTGTAACTTGATATTTTAACACGAAATAATAATATATAAATTTTATTGATAATGAACATAATAAAAGAAAAATTTTAGCCTTTGATATTTATATATCTACCATCTGAGTGTCAAATAACAATTACACCATCATACAAATGAAATACTGCAACTCATAATGGGGGGGGGGGAGGCAGCGGCTTATTATGCTGGAGAGCGCAAAGTGTATATTTTTAAAAAATATAATATAAATAAAAAAAATTTTATGCTTGCTTACTGTTTAATATCTATATAGTTTAATAATTTCAAATGTCATCTTGGTTTGAATTTCGTTATTTTTCTCTTCTGGTTTTTTTAAATAATTCAAAAAAAGAATTTTTAATGTAATTTTAAATTATGATTTATTATATAAAAAATTAAATTATGCTAGTGATTTAAATTTCACTCGATAGGATCGGTACTTGACTTGTCAGAATTTTGCCTTGAAGATAGTCATCATCGTGCTGAGCATATTGCTTGTCTTTCAGATAGGCTCCACCATTACTTTTATACTACAGGTTCAATTATGTTGCAATTTCTTTGTTTTAGAGAGAAATCAATAAAAAATAATTTGTAATAACCAATTCGGTTAATATAAAACATAATTAAATCAACTTATTAAACGAGTTTTTGACGTGAAAAAATGAATTTCAGCTAGTTTTCCAGCAAGAAGCCGATGAACACATTTACAATTTCGTCTTGACGAAATTCGGCTTCGAATCTTCGCTGTGAGTGATATTCTCCATCTCCCATTTGTTCGTTTTAAATATAAAATGGGAATGTCTAAATTCTATAAATCATTCTATTAATTCTATTCTATAAAGCATTCTATTAATTCTATTCTGTAAATCATTCTATTAATTTTATTCCTGCAGAGATTTTGATGTTCGACTTTACTTGTGCAACGGAGGTTTTGTGTTCTTACCGAAGCAATTTTTTGAGAGCGTCTCGAGTAACTACATGTTTCCTTTGTATGTCGTATCTCACATGGTACTGCTGGCTTGTCTTGCTGTTACTGTCTTCAAAAATTTGAGAAAGTTAGTTTTCATTATCATATGCTCCATGAATGTTGTCGTTTTAGTGAAATATTCAATGTTATTATTCAATTTAATTATTGAGATACCTTAATGACTTATACAATAAATTGATTAAATTTTTGAGAAAAAAATCTTTCAAGTCTACCTGAAATTTGTGATAAGAATTTGCAGGCAGTCAGTCAGTTAAACAACCAGCGTTTCAGCTGAGTGTAACCATATATCAAAGTCGGTGAAATCAATAAATGAGCCTACTACTCTCACCTTGCTGTGTTGAGCATTAAATTCTTATTTCCTTTCATTATGTCTGTATGAATAAATAATCCTCTTCTTAGCTATTCATATTTCAATGAAATTTTTTCCGACTGCAGGAACAATGCAAGTAAAACTGAAACAGAATCATTTTCATTGTCTCCAGAACTCGCATATCACTCCAGTGAGTAAACCATATACAAACAGGAGATACTTTCTCCAGTGTTTGATTATATATATATATATATATATATATATATATATATATATATATATATATATATATATATATATATATATATATATATATATATATATATATATATATATATATATATATATATATATATATATATATATATATATATATATATATATATATATTTACTTTTGCTTTAATTATAATTACAATTCTAAATAATATACGTTATAATAACGATGATAATGTCTGATTAAATCCAAGTTCAGATGGTCTTTTTTGGAGCACTAGCCTTGATGGCACTCAGAATGAAATACTTCTGGACTCCCTACATGTGCGTCTTTGCTTCTGTCTGCCTTTTCAAGTCTGAACCTTGGATCTGGGTTGCCAATAAGGTGCTCCGGTTCTACAAGGATACACAGGTTAAATAAATTTGTAGAAATGAGCATGAAATGTTTAACAGATTAGTTGTGATGGAACATTCTTGGGAGGATTTCTGCAACACTTTGCAACTCTCTGCTCTCCAAATATTGAAAGCAAATATGAAAAGCAATATTGTCAGGTGCTTCTCAGCAATATACATAAATAATTTCCGATATATGTATATTGTATGTATGTATGTTAGAAGTTAGAAAGCTAGAAATTTGCATTACGCTGTTATAAATTGAATGTTGCTAATTAATTTCTGACAATTTTCATAAGAAATAATTTCTATGATGTTTAAAAGGTTATCACTGGTATATATGTATTATTATGTAGTGTAAGTTTTTTTTTTAAATAATTTTGTAGGTGAAAATGTTGCACACAGCTATTGGAGTGGCCCTTATTGCATATCTAGCTTCAGATGTATGTTTTCTTTCAAAATCGTAAAACCTTGTCATTGATCCAACTTTGATTTTTTCTAAATATTTATAAACAATACTTATACCACAAAACAATATTTATAAACCATACTTACACTACAAAACAATATTTATAAACAATGCTTACAATACAAAACAATATTTGTAAAAAATACTTAAATACAAATCAGTACTCATAAGCAATATTTAGAATACTAAACAATATTATACAATTCGAAATTATTACGCTTCTTACAAAACAATACTTACAATACAAAACAATTTGTACAATACAAAACAATTCTTACAACACAAAACAATACTCACAATACAAAACAATATCATTCAACCACCATTTCTAGTGTTACGTCAATCTCAACAAGGAGATGAACAACCTGAGAGAATTTTATGATCCTGACACAGTTGAACTTATGACGTGGATCAAGTAAACTCTTGTGACTATTTCGTAATTATTTAATTTCTAAATTGAATGCTAAAACTACTAGCGATTAAAAGAATACAAATGCAGTAAGAGATACTTTAAAATGTAAGCAAACAATTATAGTAATTTATTAAATGTTAATTAGCAACAGCACGAGTCCCACGGCTTCGTTTTCGGGAAGTATGCAGTTGTTGGCAGGCGTGAAACTGAGCACGGGGAGGCCGATCACCAACCATCCGCACTATGAGGACAAAATTTTGAGAGTCAAAACAAAAGAGGTTCTTCATCTTGGATGTTGATTGTTTATATTAAACGGATTATTATTTGTTATACTAATGCTTAGAGCAGAAGCTACAGATTAGCACTTGGACCAACCAAATGGAATGCCAATTTCAAATGTAGCGTATATGAATCTATTAGGAAATGTAGTCTGCAGAAAATTGAATGGCACTCAATGCTTCCTGAAGCACTTTAAAAAATTAATCATTTCAGACAAAATTATTTGTATTTCCAATAAAAACAATTAAATTACTACAATAATTCAAAATACAAACATTACTTCTGTAAGGTTGACTAAGTTTCTTTTCAACTTCTTATTGTTAGTTGTACAAGTACTACGGGAGGTACAGTGCCGAAGAAGTGCACACCATGTTGAAGAGTTACCAGACTAATTACATCATAATCGAGGACAGCATCTGCCTTGTTCCACTCAGAGATGGGTGCGGACTTCCGTACATCTTGGACATGGAAGCTGGACTGGTATGATCATAGTGTTGTTCTCCACTTGCGTGCTCACACTCAAATTTGTTTGCATTTCAATTTATCAATGCAGCAGTGCAGTGAGGTTTATATGGCACTAAACTTCACTGAGTTCAGCAATGTTCTTCTAGAAATTTTTAGAAAATAGGGGCTTAAGTACTGACCTTGAAGATAGCAAGTCCCAACAAAAGAGTTTTGAACTTTTATCACGAATTTAAAACCACTCAGATGACTTATTTACAACTTTATAAACAAAATAAAAGTAGAATAGAGTAATAAGAAAGAGGTGGTAAGCCAATATATTACACAACATGGCATTTAAGTGATATGTACATTTAAAATGATCTTAGAGTCTGTGCAAGAACCACCATTTAAATCTGAGAGTTTACGGTCATAAGGGTGGAGTAATGCAAAAAAATTAATATAAAGAGCAATTGACAAAGCAATATTAGGATAGATTGAATGCACGTAGACATTTGAAGCTTTATTTAATAAATAATAACATAACCAAACTCCAACAGGAGCTCGATATAAAAGGCATTCCAACCAAATCAGATGTTCTGCCGAAATTTTGCGATCAAGTCAGATACGACAGGGAGCCGTATTCAACTTATTTCAAACTCGTCCTCAAAAATAGAACGTTCCGAGTCTATCAAGTTCTGTAATTCCTTCGCAGTGACCACACGGTGCTGTCAATAATTCACTTCATTATATGCATTTTTGGTTCATTCGTTCATTCATCTTATGCGTTTTAGATGAATTGTCCGTGAAAGTGCATTTTCATGAATGATAAATGCATTGTGAACCTGCCAATGGCAGTGACTTCTTTATTTTGGGTTTTGGATTTCTATTCAGTTGTATTCAAGCTTGCTATTTTCATGTTTGTTTGGTTTGGGCATTTTTTTAAATTTAATATGTTATTAAATGATAAAGTATCTCTAGATAAAAACCTGTCTCAGTGATTTTTTTTAATTTAAAAAACTCGACAAAATCTGACTTTGCTTAAGTATTTCTTTAAGCAATGACCGATGACAAGAAAACATTTAATTTAACACATCAGATATTGAAAACAATTATATATATATATATTCATATTCATATTCATATTGTGTCTTTTTGTGTGTGTATAATATCATCGAATGAAAGGGAGAAACGCACACACTACATACGGCACAAAGACTTTTGCATTTTCGGCAAGTTCGACTCGTGTCGATAACTCAAAAACGACGACGGCGACAGAACCTCCCGATCGAAAAGATGACAAATAAGGCCAAACATTCTATCAAAAACCTGATGCGAACTCACAATCGAAGGCCGACTTATACTGTTTTAAGAAAGCAGTGATCACAGCACAAGTTGTTTAAGAGTAATACGGCAACAACATTGATTAAATTCAAGAGAGATTTCGGTCTCGCCAAACCGTAAAGAACGCCTCATTCGAGTGAAAGTTAAACGAAATTAAACAAAAAATCTCACAAGTTTAATAAAGAAATCTGTAAGTTTATCAAGCTGCTACCGTGCTAAAATGTACGATTCAAGTTTTATTGGCCGTTCTACTGCAGGTTTTTGTGGCAAAGACGGTTTAACCGAGATTGGAGCAAAATGTTTATTTTTTAAAAGTTTTTAAAATAGAGAGAATAAAATATAAAAGACAGAAGCACCACACTTTTAAGTTTCACTTTAAACGGAACAATCAAGATTATTAAAAAAAAACATGGCCACAAATGAAAGGAAAAACAAAGCGATGATGGTTGAACACGGACGCGCGCAACAATAACTCAGTGTGTGTGTGTGGATCACTTCGAAACTCTCGCAGGTGAACGTATCCACTAACAGAAATTAATCAGGTTATGTCACTGACCTGGATTGAAAAGGAGGCAGCAATCAGATCTTTTGATTAATGCACGCAGGCAAGGGATTACACCTTTCTATAACAAACGTCCCGTTATTATGCTACGACAACAGTACATACATACTGTTGGAAACAACATGATTGTAAGCATTCAAATAAAGACTTTAATTAAAATTAGAATGCACTAACAAAAACAATAAAATTTGGATGATTGCAACAAAATTTAAAGCATAAAGAATCATTGTACAAATGAAATTGCCCAGAAAGCAACTCGCAGAATGCACGAAAACAAGACAGCTCAACAACGCGTTGGATTCGATTAACAACAAAAACAATAATATTAATGAATAGAAAAGAAAATAATTTCATTTTTGTAAAGAAAAAAATAAAATTTGAAAGAAAAAAATAGTTCTAGTAAAAAAGAAAGCAGTGCGTTTAAGCCTAATGCCTGTTTTAAAAACAATAATGCAATTCGGTCTGCAGTTGACAATTGAGCAATTACAGTGAAAATGGTTACTTTCAAGTTTAGCATCATGAAGAAACAATAAGAACATGATTATATATATATACATGATTTAAATAAATGATAAACAAACAAAAAAACAGTTCTGTCAAAACTTTTTTATGTGCAACGATAGAAATCCAAGGAGGTGTGTCCGTCACGCCTCTTCGTTGCTCTGTAACTTACCGAGCGAGCTCATGCACGATGAAACAAGTTTGTAATACGATTACGTAGGTAGTTTTTAATTCGTGAAAAGTAATCACTTTCGGGGTAATAATTTTTTTTAAAAATGCCTCAGATTATATTCAATTTTCTAAGAAAAAAAGCTGCCTGTGATCATTAACAAATTATCTTTACATGCCTACGTACGTACATACAACTGTATATGACTGAAGTGAAACTAACATTTAATGATTATCTTTTACAGGAAAAAATTAGGCAATTTTCAACAAAAAAAAAGCTCACAAGAATAAATGCTGATGAAGCTGATTCTCCCTGCACTGAAGTACAAAACAATTTATACAAACACAGGTTCGTGCACAAGCTCTTGAAAGCACTCATTCATTCGGAAGAAGCTAAGTTGCTTCCCATAAGTATTCAAATAAGGTAGTTGAACTGCACTACATCCACTAGGGTAAAGCTTTGTATGCATCATTTAACACCGATCATCGGAAACTGAAGACGGTGCATGCATGCCGCGCATGAAGATTGTAGATAGCAAACAAAAGAAGATTATGTAGGGGGCAGTGTGATGTTAATGATATAGAAAAGGTCAGAGTTTTATACTTATAGCACCGATGTGGTCAGAAAAATTACAATACAACTGCAGAACACATTCGTGCCAGAACAATAAGCACCATCAAAAAAGTCCACTTGAACACACGTGTTTCTTATAATTGATTACATGCATTTTAGCAGCGTAATGTGTGTATGTGCGTTGAGAACATTCGGTGCAAAAATACATAATGTGATACCGAGTTAGGATGACAAAAGCGACAATAACCAATCAGTTGCACAACAACAACAAAAACGTAGGAACATCACAGAGATTACAGTGCATTACCGATACGAAACACAACAACGTAGTTTTACTTGTGTTGTCAAGTTTGAGTAGAAGAAACAATCTCCGAATATATATATATTCAATCCAGCTACATAGTACGTGTCGCGGACGTCCCAAGAAGAGCTGCTACTCACTTGACGGATTCGTGGAGGTTTTTACTCTCCAGTAGAAAGTCATCGTCGAAATTGAAGTCCCAAGGCTCGCCGAACTTCTTCTCGTGATCGATAACTTGATCGATGTTGCACTCTATATCTGCACTCGAGTCCAGTTCTAACAGAGAGAAATCAAGATCAGTGGGAAAGTTACATTCCAGCAAAGAATCTTCGAATTCATCTTTTTTCGCGTTGTTGAAAAAAACGGGAAGCTGTTGCTGCAGCTGAACCTGTTGAGCAAATTGTTGAGGTCGCTGCTGCAACACCTGTTGACGAGCGACAGGCGTTGACTGTCGAGAGACGGCTTGTGACTGTTGAACGAGCAGTTGCTGAGAATTGGCAGGATTTTTATAGAAATGTTGAGTTGTTTGGACGGGAGGCGATGTCATCCTCTGATGGTCGAGGGAGGGAAGAACTCGTTGATGAGATGAGATGAGAGTCTGTGGTTGCTGCTGCTGCTGCTGGTGGTGCTGATATTGTTGCTGCCTGTAATTCTTCTGGCAGGAGGTGAGCAAGTGTTGGAGCATGCTCTTGTTGGTCGGGGAATGCGAGAACGGTGACTGGGTGTGATGTAGTGGGGAACTCTCCCTCCTCTCTGGGACCTGCTGTTGTGTATTTTCCGTCAGCAGTTGAAGAAGTAGTCCGTGGTTTGACTGGGGGTGGTGTTGCTGCCATGGCCCTTGACTGCTAGCGGAGACCTTGTGAGCACCACCTGAGTAGAGTTTCTGACTGTAAACAGTTTCGGCTTGAACTCCCTGGTTGGACGATGTCAGCATCTTTGTTTCAAAATCGTCTCGAGAGAGATAGTCTCGAAGGAGAGGAGTGGTGCTTGTTGATCTCACCATCCACTGCTGCGCTGTAAAGTTTCCCATGGCATTCTTCTGGCTTCCAGCTATTAGACCACCACCACTCATCAACAAGTGCTCACTTGCTCTGATATTTTTGTAACTGTTCTGTTTTAAAAACTGATCTTGATCGCTCTCGTCGTATCTCCAGGCCTGCGGCATATTAGAAGACACTGGCAGAGAGTTGGGTAACTGGGTCGGACCGGTGCCAGAACCTCTGATGACTGGAATCGGTCTCATGTTTACTCCTGCTGTTGGTGACTTGACTTGATTGTTTAGAGATTGAAACATCTTCGTGAGATACTCCTCGCTACTTTTCAAACCTGATGGCGACAAATCCATTTCATAGACCTCGGCGGTTGGCCACGGAGCAGCAGCGTTGTCCGTCAGATCATCAGTTTCGAAAGTCGGACTTAGTCTGATCGGTCTTACGGAGTTTGAACTGGATCTCGGTCTGAAGTCTTGCGACAAAAAGGAATCTTCCGAGGAGCTGATTTCAGCTTTGATGTTATTCTCAGAAAAATTCAAATCAGAAGAACAAGATTTAGGAATAGCACCGCTAGAAATACTGCTGTCCGCGACCAAATCCACCTTTTTGCCAGCTCTCACTTTGCGCTGGTGAAGTGACAAAGCTTTCGAATTGTCCATGGTGGCAGCCCTCCTTCGTGGAAGTTTTGTAGACTTGTAATCAGGGTTGATCATCCACCACGAGCTCTTTCCGGTTCCCTCGTTCTGCATCCTCATGAAGCAGCTGTGAAGCGACAGATTGTGCCGGATGGAATTCTGGTTACAAAAGAATAACAAGTACTTATTATTTTTACCGGTCAAAATTTTATTTTTGAAGAAATCTCAATTCCATGGGAATAAAAAACAGATGGTATCTATGAGCTGTGCTCATGCCATACACCTGAGTAGAAATCAACATTATGTATACTAAATGTAAAATTATGGATAATGAAATTGAAATATGCACATCAATTAAACCAAAAATAATGGTAGACTTGTAGAAATGCTAAAATGTAAATATTTTTCAAATTTTATGTCTAATTAATTAAAATTAGTTCTATCAAATCTGATAATAAACAAACAATAACTACTGATAAGTAAATTTCTAATACTATTCAGAATCAGCAACAACTTCAATCCTAGCTACAAAGTGTAGGTGGAAACACTATCCATTCCTTTTGGCTATGCTTATCTTTAAAAAAATTACATCTAATATATAAAATAGAAGTTTGAACGTATATAAGTTTATTTGTATCTGTGGGCATCAAATTCAAACTACTGAGCCGATTTTGTTGAAATTTGATACACTTATGAACTATAAGGAAGTAGTTTATGTCAAGTTTGCAGGAAATCTGCTGACCCAGTGGCATTTTATGACTAAAAAACCTCTTCTGGGGTAAGAGTTATAAGGGAAAGTAAAAGTTATTTTTAGTTTAACAAAAATTAAAATAAATTGTTTAAAAAGTTTTTTTTAATTAAAGTTGATTTTTTCACCGTTCTGATTTTTAGGGCATTTTTTAATTTTGAGGATTCAAAAGTTTTTAGAGTATATTGGTGCAAGTAGTTTCAGTATAAATCCATAAAGTTTGAATAATTAGGTTTTAGTATAATTAAATATCAGAGCTGCTGAACAAAGAATAGCTGAGGCTCAGCAGGAGAGCTGTGACAAGTCTAATCAGCACAGACCGGGCCTGGAATTTTGAGCCTATGAAACAGGCTCGGTCAAGTTGCCAATGAACCAGATCGGGTCTAAAAAAGTAAAATTGTGCAGGACTTCTATGCATAGTTAAAATGGTCAAATTGTACGCAAGCAAAGCTGCGATGGGTAATCGATAGTAAAATTATATAAATAAAAACTCATTAATGAAGTTTTCAATATTACCAGAAAATCAAGAATTTTATTTTAGCAGATTTCTTCTCTGAATTGACCTTAAAATTGAATAAATAAGCCAGGGATATACTAGAATTTGAATTTATTTCTAATAGATTTTATTCACTTTGAATTCCACCAGATTTAAAATTTCTGGATTCAAAATTTTGGCAAAAATTGTTGCAATTAATTAAAAAAATATTAATTGACAAATTTATGTAATTTTGATATAAAAAGAAATTAAATAAAGTATACAAATTTTAATTTGCTATTACAAATGTAGGTGGAGCTTGCGATAATTTTTTTCATCATCGTTAAACCCGGAAAGTCAATCATCAGTGAACATGGTTTGCTTCGTAAAACAATTATGAAGACAGTCAAGAATTTTAGCAAACCTTAGCAATATAAGAAAATCAATGCTTCCCATGTTAGATTCGTTAACTAAACTTGCTCCAAAAAATGTTGCTCAAGGTTAAAATGGTCTATGTACTTAGCGAGATCATTACAGTTGATAACGCATTTGTATACCAAACATCTGTCACAGTATACTGACTACAAACAGCTGGCTAGAAAACATGACCATGTCTTTAAATTAAATAGTCACATCTGCCACAATATCAAAATTGAAATGACTATACAATTCACTTTTGATATCAAGTTGATGTTATTTGAGTTACATGGACGTTTCTTTTCTTGTAACCTAATGTATATATCTGCTGTTCAAATAGCATTTCTTTCATATCGTTAACTTCCATATGTGTGCGAAAAATCATGTAATTTCATTTTGACAATCTTTGCCGAAGCATAAGTCAGTAGATTTCCAATCCACAAAAATCCCATTCTTGTAGAGAAAACATGAATCGGAATTCGAATCCGTGATTTTCACATTCTGGAAATTCTAATCCAGCAGGAAAATATTGAGATAAACATGAGTTAGTTTTTTAATCTATTGTTTTCATCCAAATAATATTTCAAACAAAAAAAATCATTAATATAAACCTTGCAAATAAAATTAAATGACTACAATCATAATGACCTGCTTTGTACCAGCTTGCCTTTAAGCCATATAATCAATAAGGCACTATATAAATATTATTGATTGAGTTCACCAACTAATTTAAGGGTCATCAAAATAATCTAAAATATTCTAAATAATTTAAAATATTTTAAATAATATACAAAATTCTAAACAATCTAAAATATTCTAAACAATCTAAAACATTCTAAATAATCTAAAATATTTTAAACAATCTAAAATATTCTAAACAATATAAAATATTCTAAACAATATAAAATATTCTAAACAATCTTAAATATTCTAAATAATCTAAAATACTAATTTTATTTTATTGGACATTTTTTGGCTTACTTTCACTACCATAAATAAATAAACAAATTTGTACATGCATTTGCAGTGAAGGATTCATTCTTATCCACCATCATGTGCCACTTGAATTGTCCTTGCAATTAGCCTCAATGTTATGTAATTTAACCAATTCACCATAGCCACTGGCATTTCAAACTTATGAAATCATCACACTTGAAACCTTAGAGAGTTTCAATTGTAACTAAACAAATTACTAAATTAATATTTCTTGATGTCCAGGGCATTCACATATAAAAAAAACAACTATGTTTGACAGTTATTAACTTTTGTCAATAAATCATAATTCTTTCTCCTAAATTTAGTGAAATAAAATATAATTGTGAATTTAAAATATCTATCAAATGTAAAAATTTTTAAATCCCTTATATTAACTTCACTGCTGGTCTTGCTTGTTTGCTTGCTTACTTGCATGCTTGTGGACAAATCTTAAAAGTTAAAATTAAACAAATAGAAGTTACTTTAAAAAATTAAAAATATGCTTTTAAGATAGCTAAAAATTTCATAGAAACATCATATCATAAAAATATTACCCCAGTGAATAATAGTAAACTAAAGATGTTTGTAGTTACTAAGACGATGAAAATGTTTTATCGTCATTATCATATGCTTCTTTAGTTTATATTTCAATAATTTATACTTCTTAAATTTTATTTCTGTTTAATGAAACAATAAATATTTTTGAAGTGGGTGAATTTTATAATTATCTTCCAAACTTTAAAACGTCCGTGGACATCCCATGGACATCCGGACAAGTGAAAGTTAACAAAAGCATGTAAAATTTCCCATAACACTATTGAGCTGAAATCTGAAATATATATTCACTCTTTATGACAATGCAATCTATTAAATTTAGGAAAAAAATTTCTCAAATCAATTTTAATTTAAAAAAAATTGTTTTATCTATGTTTTAAGAAACAAATCCAAAATATAAAGGATTTGCAAAAAAACAGTCCTGTTATTTTAAAATTAAACTCCCATTAATTATAATTATTAATCATATGATGGTACTTTAACTAAACTTTTTCCATTTAACTAATGCAAACAAAACTGTTAAAATATCAGAAATCTAACTTTCCATCCAGCTGAACTGTTGGTATCACCCTTGTCTTTAAAAAATGGAATATTTTGAACCATCCAGTTATAAATTTCTGAAAGAGTCATACGTTTCTCCGGTGAGCTGTTGATGGCTTTTGTTATCATGTCGGCATATGAGAAGTTACCCCAGGCATTTCTTCGTGATATGCTTTTGCGAGAAATCACTGTGCCCGAATGGTCAATACCCATGTGTTTGCTGCTCCCATGGGTGTAACTTTCGTTAGGCGACGAATCTATTGGCGTCGTCCGGTTTTCCTTTTCCGACGAAGACAACGGCTCGGTTTTTATGATCGACCTGTTGCCATGCCATGTGTTAGCACGCGAACGTTGCAGCGGACTAAGCTCGCCTGTCGAAGACAATCGAGTAGAATGCTCATCCTCTGCAGCACCTGATTCCGAGCCATCGTTCATTTCTGTTAGGAAATCCATGATTTCTGTAAGATCCATACTTTACTGGAGTCAAGCTAGCAGGCGCTCGTAACATAGGAAATGTGCAGTAAAATGCATGTGTCAAGCTAGCAGGCGCTCAAAAAAATTTCAAAAATAAAATAAAAAAAGTATCGGTATTTATTAAGCAACACAAAATAACTACGTTTCATTAATTTTTATTATGAAAACCCCGAAACTTTCCTCAGAAAACCTATTTTTAATTTCGCCAAATGTAAACAAAATGATCGGTAATGTAGCGTTCGGCTTGGGCTTAATATCTCTAATAGAAACTAATTTAAAAAAAAATAAAAATGACATTAAATAGTAAATATGGGCTACTAAAACATATTACAAATTCAAAACTGAAAACTCAACCAAAATGTGTCACGGAACTATACAAACTCAACAAATATTTCTCGATGTCCCAAAAATGTAATTCGCATAAAGCAGATATCTCAAAAACTAGCCAAATGCTGATAGCAAGCAAGGTGTCATTTTAAAGCTATTACGTGTTTCTATAACATACCAAAAAATCAAAATGAAAACCTAAACCAAAATATATAGCAGGCGCTCACAAACTCGGTGTTTTTTCACACGAATGCTCTCATCCCCATCACTGAGTGAATAAAGCGCCTTTAAGCATAAAGCGTATATCTCAAAAACTAGCCAAATGTTGATAGCAAACAAGGTGTCATTTTAAAGCTATTATGTGTTTCTATAACATACCAAAAATTCAAAATGAAAACCTAAACCAAAATATATAGCAGGCGCTCACAAATTCGGTGTTTTTTCACACGAATGCTCTCATCCCCATCACTGAGTGAATAAAGCGTCTCTAAGCATAAAGCGTATATCTAAAAAACTAGCCAAATGTTGATAGCAAGCAAGGTGTCATTTTAAAGTTATTATGTGTTTTTATAACATATCAAAAATTCAAAATGAAAACCTAAACTAAAACATATAGCAGGCGCTCACAAACTCGGTGTTTTTTCACACGAATGCTCTCATCCCCATCACTCAGTGAATAAAGCGCCTCTAAGCATAAAGCGTATATCTCAAAAACTAGCCAAATGTTGATAGCAAGCAAGGTGTCATTTTAAAGTTATTATGTGTTTCTATAACATACCAAAAAATCAAAATGAAAACCTAAACCAAAATATATAGCAGGCGCTCACAAATTCGGTGTTTTTTCACACGAATGCTCTCATCCCCATCACTGAGTGAATAAAGCGCCTCTAAGCATAAAGCGTATATCTCAAAAACTAGCCAAATGTTGATAGCAAGCAAGGTGTCATTTTAAAGCTATTATGTGTTTCTATAACATACCAAAAATTCAAAATGAAAACCTAAACTAAAACATATAGCAGGCGCTCACAAACTCGGTGTTTTTTCACACGAATGCTCTCATCCCCATCACTGAGTGAATAAAGCGCCTCTAAGCATAAAGCGTATATCTCAAAAACTAGCCAAATGTTGATAGCAAGCAAGGTGTCATTTTAAAGCTATTATGTGTTTCTATAACATATCAAAAATTCAAAATGAAAACCTAAACTAAAACATATAGCAGGCGCTCACAAACAAGGTGTTTTTTCACACGAATGCTCTCATCCCCATCAGTAAAGGACTGGAGTCAAACTAGCAGGCGCTCGTAACATAGGAAATGTGCAGTAAAATGCATGTGTCAGCCGTATTTCAAAAGCTTGCTGGTAGTCCGTATCAAAATGTTTCAAAAGATAACCGAACTCAGGGAATAATGGAGAAGAGCCAGTGGGATCTCAAGCACATCAGAGTTAAAAAGCAATTCCTAAGATTAGATGACTTTGTTTATTTATACCACGAAAAATATGTAGGGTTGGTTCGAGAATTTGACAGTGCTAGCAAAACATCTCGGACTGCTGTAAGTTTTTTTCCTCTTTTTTCTTTTCTATATATTTTTATTTACGCAGTGTGTAATTTCTACTATAATTCCAATTATTGTAGCTCAAAAGACAGGCAAAGGATAATCTGGACGCCTTGAAATCTGCACCTCCAAAAGTTTTATTTTTGAATTGCTAATTTATAATAATTTAAGTAATGATTTTTAATGTTTATGTTTGTTTTCAGTATAAAAAAAAAGTTGAAATTAGGCTAAAAAGAAAAAAAACAGAACGGAAAGGAATTTACGTTTCCGCCCCAACCAAAACATAGATCTTTTACAAAAAGTAAGAGTAATTTTAAAATCTAAATTAATTTAATACTCATCTTGTTAACGTAATAGGTTAACGATCATAGATGTTATATATCTGATACATGATTAATTCTATACTTAACTTGTTAACTTAATAGGTCTACGACCACAGATGCTGCATATCTGATATGCCCAAACACGACGCCACGTTCATTTCAAGTGTCATGGGAGATCAGTGGTTCACGTCCACCCACATCAATACTGCCCTCTAAATATTGAGCAGACAGTATCCCAATATAAGTGGGTTCACTGATGTGGAGTACTTAAAAAATATAGGCGTTTTAAGAGAAGGACCTACACCAAACAAAAAGTTTATACAAATAATCCATCAAGGAGATAATCATTGGATTACTATAAGCAATATGTAAGTTCTTAGAGTTTTTTAAATTTATTTTCAAATAAACATTATTATTTAATTTCCTTAGGTTTTGTGATGTGAAAGAAGTGGACGTTTTCGACAGTTTAAATAGAAAACTCACTCAAAAAGACCTGAGAGTAATAAGTTACTGTTGTAAGAACTTCACAACCACAACCACAGAACTTACTCTTAGGCACCACCACGTTCAGCAGCAAATAGGAGGAAACGACTGTGGTCCTTTTGCCATTGCTTTTGCAGCAACCGTAGCAAGTGGCAAGCACCCCGCCGGCTGTAGTTACGACCAAAAAACTCTTCGATTACAAATTTCGGATGGTTTCAGAGAGAGTAAATTCAAACAAATGGAAAAGACTTCGAGGAAACGTAAAAATGAGCCAAAAAACGAAATAATAGAAATTTATTGCAATTGTCGGCTGAATTATATGGACAATGCTGGCGAAGACGAGAACATGGTACAATGTGATCGTTGCGATAAATGGTTTTACATATGGCATGTGAAAAGATTACCCAGTTAGACTTGAAAGAGTCCGTTTATTTTTGTAGATTATGTATCCTCGCAAGGTCTTGACAAATAAAAAAATTTAATTCATTTTGCCAAGTTTTGTTTATTTGCCATCAAAATATTTAGAAACGTAACATCCTATATAGGCCTTGTGATGGGAATTAGAGCATTCGTGTGAAAAAACACCGAGTTTGTGAGCGCCTGCTATATGTTTTAGTTTAGGTTTTCATTTTGAATTTTTGATATGTTATAAAAACACATAATAACTTTAAAATGACACCTTGCTTGCTATCAACATTTGGCTAGTTTTTGAGATATACGCTTTATGCTTAGAGACGCTTTATTCACTCAGTGATGGGGATGAGAGCATTCGTGTGAAAAAACACCGAGTTTGTGAGCGCCTGCTATATGTTTTAGTTTAGGTTTTCATTTTGAATTTTTGATATGTTATAGAAACACATAATAGCTTTAAAATGACACCTTGCTTGCTATCAACATTTGGCTAGTTTTTGAGATATACGCTTTATGCTTAGAGGCGCTGTATTCACTCAGTGATGGGGATGAGAGCATTCGTGTGAAAAAACACCGAATTTGTGAGCGCCTGCTATATGTTTTGGTTTAGGTTTTCATTTTGAATTTTTGGTATGTTATAGAAACACATAATAGCTTTAAAATGACACCTTGCTTGCTATCAGCATTTGGCTAGTTTTTGAGATATCTGCTTTATGCGAATTACATTTTTGGGACATCGAGAAATATTTTTTGAGTTTGTATAGTTTCGTGACACATTTTGGTTGAGTTTTCAGTTTTGAATTTGTAATATGTTTTAGTAGCCCATATTTACTATTTAATGTCATTTTTATTTTTTTTTAAATTAGTTTCTATTAGAGATATTAAGCCCAAGCCGAACGCTACATTACCGATCATTTTGTTTACATTTGGCGAAATTAAAAATAGGTTTTCTGAGGAAAATTTCGGGGTTTTCATAATAAAAATTAATGAAACGTAGTTATTTTGTGTTGCTTAATAAATACCGATACTTTTTTTATTTTATTTTTGAAATTTTTTTGAGCGCCTGCTAGCTTGACACATGCATTTTACTGCACTTTTCCTATGTTACGAGCGCCTGCTAGCTTGACTCCAGTGGAAATGTGCAGTAAAATGCATGTGTCAGCCGTATTTCAAAAGCTTGCTGGTAGTCCGTATCAAAATGTTTCAAAAGATAACCGAACTCAGGGAATAATGGAGAAGAGCCAGTGGGATCTCAAGCACATCAGAGTTAAAAAGCAATTCCTAAGATTAGATGACTTTGTTTATTTATACCACGAAAAATATGTAGGGTTGGTTCGAGAATTTGACAGTGCTAGCAAAACATCTCGGACTGCTGTAAGTTTTTTTCCTCTTTTTTCTTTTCTATATATTTTTATTTACGCAGTGTGTAATTTCTACTATAATTCCAATTATTGTAGCTCAAAAGACAGGCAAAGGATAATCTGGACGCCTTGAAATCTGCACCTCCAAAAGTTTTATTTTTGAATTGCTAATTTATAATAATTTAAGTAATGATTTTTAATGTTTATGTTTGTTTTCAGTATAAAAAAAAAGTTGAAATTAGGCTAAAAAGAAAAAAAACAGAACGGAAAGGAATTTACGTTTCCGCCCCAACCAAAACATAGATCTTTTACAAAAAGTAAGAGTAATTTTAAAATCTAAATTAATTTAATACTCATCTTGTTAACGTAATAGGTTAACGATCATAGATGTTATATATCTGATACATGATTAATTCTATACTTAACTTGTTAACTTAATAGGTCTACGACCACAGATGCTGCATATCTGATATGCCCAAACACGACGCCACGTTCATTTCAAGTGTCATGGGAGATCAGTGGTTCACGTCCACCCACATCAATACTGCCCTCTAAATATTGAGCAGACAGTATCCCAATATAAGTGGGTTCACTGATGTGGAGTACTTAAAAAATATAGGCGTTTTAAGAGAAGGACCTACACCAAACAAAAAGTTTATACAAATAATCCATCAAGGAGATAATCATTGGATTACTATAAGCAATATGTAAGTTCTTAGAGTTTTTTAAATTTATTTTCAAATAAACATTATTATTTAATTTCCTTAGGTTTTGTGATGTGAAAGAAGTGGACGTTTTCGACAGTTTAAATAGAAAACTCACTCAAAAAGACCTGAGAGTAATAAGTTACTGTTGTAAGAACTTCACAACCACAACCACAGAACTTACTCTTAGGCACCACCACGTTCAGCAGCAAATAGGAGGAAACGACTGTGGTCCTTTTGCCATTGCTTTTGCAGCAACCGTAGCAAGTGGCAAGCACCCCGCCGGCTGTAGTTACGACCAAAAAACTCTTCGATTACAAATTTCGGATGGTTTCAGAGAGAGTAAATTCAAACAAATGGAAAAGACTTCGAGGAAACGTAAAAATGAGCCAAAAAACGAAATAATAGAAATTTATTGCAATTGTCGGCTGAATTATATGGACAATGCTGGCGAAGACGAGAACATGGTACAATGTGATCGTTGCGATAAATGGTTTTACATATGGCATGTGAAAAGATTACCCAGTTAGACTTGAAAGAGTCCGTTTATTTTTGTAGATTATGTATCCTCGCAAGGTCTTGACAAATAAAAAAATTTAATTCATTTTGCCAAGTTTTGTTTATTTGCCATCAAAATATTTAGAAACGTAACATCCTATATAGGCCTTGTGATGGGAATTAGAGCATTCGTGTGAAAAAACACCGAGTTTGTGAGCGCCTGCTATATGTTTTAGTTTAGGTTTTCATTTTGAATTTTTGATATGTTATAAAAACACATAATAACTTTAAAATGACACCTTGCTTGCTATCAACATTTGGCTAGTTTTTGAGATATACGCTTTATGCTTAGAGACGCTTTATTCACTCAGTGATGGGGATGAGAGCATTCGTGTGAAAAAACACCGAGTTTGTGAGCGCCTGCTATATGTTTTAGTTTAGGTTTTCATTTTGAATTTTTGATATGTTATAGAAACACATAATAGCTTTAAAATGACACCTTGCTTGCTATCAACATTTGGCTAGTTTTTGAGATATACGCTTTATGCTTAGAGGCGCTGTATTCACTCAGTGATGGGGATGAGAGCATTCGTGTGAAAAAACACCGAATTTGTGAGCGCCTGCTATATGTTTTGGTTTAGGTTTTCATTTTGAATTTTTGGTATGTTATAGAAACACATAATAGCTTTAAAATGACACCTTGCTTGCTATCAGCATTTGGCTAGTTTTTGAGATATCTGCTTTATGCGAATTACATTTTTGGGACATCGAGAAATATTTTTTGAGTTTGTATAGTTTCGTGACACATTTTGGTTGAGTTTTCAGTTTTGAATTTGTAATATGTTTTAGTAGCCCATATTTACTATTTAATGTCATTTTTATTTTTTTTTAAATTAGTTTCTATTAGAGATATTAAGCCCAAGCCGAACGCTACATTACCGATCATTTTGTTTACATTTGGCGAAATTAAAAATAGGTTTTCTGAGGAAAATTTCGGGGTTTTCATAATAAAAATTAATGAAACGTAGTTATTTTGTGTTGCTTAATAAATACCGATACTTTTTTTATTTTATTTTTGAAATTTTTTTGAGCGCCTGCTAGCTTGACACATGCATTTTACTGCACTTTTCCTATGTTACGAGCGCCTGCTAGCTTGACTCCAGTGGAAATGTGCAGTAAAATGCATGTGTCAGCCGTATTTCAAAAGCTTGCTGGTAGTCCGTATCAAAATGTTTCAAAAGATAACCGAACTCAGGGAATAATGGAGAAGAGCCAGTGGGATCTCAAGCACATCAGAGTTAAAAAGCAATTCCTAAGATTAGATGACTTTGTTTATTTATACCACGAAAAATATGTAGGGTTGGTTCGAGAATTTGACAGTGCTAGCAAAACATCTCGGACTGCTGTAAGTTTTTTTCCTCTTTTTTCTTTTCTATATATTTTTATTTACGCAGTGTGTAATTTCTACTATAATTCCAATTATTGTAGCTCAAAAGACAGGCAAAGGATAATCTGGACGCCTTGAAATCTGCACCTCCAAAAGTTTTATTTTTGAATTGCTAATTTATAATAATTTAAGTAATGATTTTTAATGTTTATGTTTGTTTTCAGTATAAAAAAAAAGTTGAAATTAGGCTAAAAAGAAAAAAAACAGAACGGAAAGGAATTTACGTTTCCGCCCCAACCAAAACATAGATCTTTTACAAAAAGTAAGAGTAATTTTAAAATCTAAATTAATTTAATACTCATCTTGTTAACGTAATAGGTTAACGATCATAGATGTTATATATCTGATACATGATTAATTCTATACTTAACTTGTTAACTTAATAGGTCTACGACCACAGATGCTGCATATCTGATATGCCCAAACACGACGCCACGTTCATTTCAAGTGTCATGGGAGATCAGTGGTTCACGTCCACCCACATCAATACTGCCCTCTAAATATTGAGCAGACAGTATCCCAATATAAGTGGGTTCACTGATGTGGAGTACTTAAAAAATATAGGCGTTTTAAGAGAAGGACCTACACCAAACAAAAAGTTTATACAAATAATCCATCAAGGAGATAATCATTGGATTACTATAAGCAATATGTAAGTTCTTAGAGTTTTTTAAATTTATTTTCAAATAAACATTATTATTTAATTTCCTTAGGTTTTGTGATGTGAAAGAAGTGGACGTTTTCGACAGTTTAAATAGAAAACTCACTCAAAAAGACCTGAGAGTAATAAGTTACTGTTGTAAGAACTTCACAACCACAACCACAGAACTTACTCTTAGGCACCACCACGTTCAGCAGCAAATAGGAGGAAACGACTGTGGTCCTTTTGCCATTGCTTTTGCAGCAACCGTAGCAAGTGGCAAGCACCCCGCCGGCTGTAGTTACGACCAAAAAACTCTTCGATTACAAATTTCGGATGGTTTCAGAGAGAGTAAATTCAAACAAATGGAAAAGACTTCGAGGAAACGTAAAAATGAGCCAAAAAACGAAATAATAGAAATTTATTGCAATTGTCGGCTGAATTATATGGACAATGCTGGCGAAGACGAGAACATGGTACAATGTGATCGTTGCGATAAATGGTTTTACATATGGCATGTGAAAAGATTACCCAGTTAGACTTGAAAGAGTCCGTTTATTTTTGTAGATTATGTATCCTCGCAAGGTCTTGACAAATAAAAAAATTTAATTCATTTTGCCAAGTTTTGTTTATTTGCCATCAAAATATTTAGAAACGTAACATCCTATATAGGCCTTGTGATGGGAATTAGAGCATTCGTGTGAAAAAACACCGAGTTTGTGAGCGCCTGCTATATGTTTTAGTTTAGGTTTTCATTTTGAATTTTTGATATGTTATAAAAACACATAATAACTTTAAAATGACACCTTGCTTGCTATCAACATTTGGCTAGTTTTTGAGATATACGCTTTATGCTTAGAGACGCTTTATTCACTCAGTGATGGGGATGAGAGCATTCGTGTGAAAAAACACCGAGTTTGTGAGCGCCTGCTATATGTTTTAGTTTAGGTTTTCATTTTCAGTATTACAAGGTCATTTGTAAAGATGCAAGTATTTTTTACATTTTTAATTAGAATAGCGGATCACATTCTAGACGAAAGATTTTCTGCTTGGCTGTCAAAAATGTCAATGGGCCATAGAGGGTTTTATTAAGTTGGCTGCGTATGCGTGAATGGATCATTATCAATTGTTATTCAATGCTGTACATGTACAACCTTGCGTGCCATATGTGGCTTCATTCCAATAATTTGGTTCAAGCCACGGCGATATCTGAAAGTCTAGACAGTTCAACGGTGTCGTCTCACACTTGATCAAGAACCAGCGTTTATTTCTGTTAAGATATGTCCTTATGAGACTCTTCGACTTTTTTCTTACGATCTCAATAAGCATGATTGCGTCGTGCTAGGCAAGCATGCTGTGGACGATCACGTTAAATCACGTATATGAAATTGTGTAACAACGCTGTCGTAGAAACAGACACAAATCGTCACGCCAACTTTTTGGTTGCTCAACAAACTGCTTGACAATTGCCACAGTTTCTTCCAGTTTTTTAAGTATAACGAGGCCAAAGCCAAAAGTCAGCACAGTACCACATCTTTGCTCCGCTCTACCCAGATAGCTCTCGAAATGCTATCTGTGGAGGAGGACATACCTAACTTGTTTAACTAACCATACCTACTGTTTCTAGCTCATTGCAATTTTCATTTCGTCAACCTATGCAATATCTCCTCTCTATTTTGTTCAAAGCTAACAAATTAATTTTCGTGTCGTGCTCATAGTCTTATTGAAAGTTGTTTGTAGGCTAAATTTGCACAACCAGCACATGCAATTGCTACAGTTCACAGTTTCACAGTAGATTTCTTCCCCATTATAATTCTTTCATTGTTTAATGTTTTAGTCAGCTCACCTTCAATGCGCAGAAAAGCCAAACCTTGTTAAAAAGTCATTCCTATTTTGTATCATAAATATTTAATTAGTGGCAAAATGTTATTATTATTTACGCCTACTACATCCCATGTCAATTTTTCCACTAAATTGACTAGCACTCATTCGAAGGTCGAATTGATTTGTAGATAACAAAGAAATCGCACTGTTTGATAGATTTCAGTTTGGTGTGGAAATGAAATAAATTCTATTGAAGTTCTGTTTTCAAATTTGGCAATCCAGGCGTGAGGAAATAATGTTGATGAATCCAAGTTATAATATCAGAGGTACAATTTAAAAATCACACTGTAATAATCTTTGAGATCTGTTTGACATTTCAAGAAAAGCAATGGGACAAGTTTTTTCAGACTCAAATCAAATCAAAATTCTCAACGGTTGTGGGCCTTCTAAAATAGCTGATGATTAAAGGGGAAAGGTAGTCTGAGGTATTTTTCCAAAAAGCCTGTGAACGACTTTTGAACTTTTTTCTTCTAAAATTGCTCATAAGCGGAGGTGTCTGAGGAACCCGCTTTAACGTCAGGAAGGGCTTATTTCAACTTCAAAAGGGACCACTTTAACGTCATAGAGGGCAATGACTTCTCCTGTATTCTTAACTAGCAGTGCCCGTAGCGGCTTCGCTCGCATGAAATTAGAGAATTTGAACCGTGCATCCATAGGTGTCGGCTCGGCCCGTCGACAACTTGGCCAAGCCGTTTCAAAACCAAAATTCCTGGCCCGGCACGGCCCATCTAATTTGTGCCCGGTCCGTTTTTACAGGCCTAGAAATTCTATATACTTGATGAAAAACTTCGGCCGTCCCACCTTGACTTCAGGTTTGGTCCGGCCCGTCTGAAGACCTTAAAATCACTAAAATGTCTATATGCTTAGTCAAAAACCTCGGCCCGTAGCACCTCGATTTAAGGTTTAGCCTGGCCCGTAAAAAGACCCTAAAATAACGGCTTGGCCCGACCGGTGATAAACTGAACTCAGCTACTTTTAACCGGCACAAAACCTCAAAATACTAAGTTTTACATCTGTAATGCTTGCAGTTGTTGAGTAGCAGTTATTTTAAAATCAAATAACCCTTATTTTGACTCCACATTTAAAGTCATGGAAACCAAAGTTTTAAAAAATGGTGAAACACGTATATTTTTTTTGAGTAGATACTAAGTATTAATTTTTACATCTGTAGCAATTACAGTTGTTGAGTAGCAGTTACTTTAAAAACCAAATAACTCTATTTTCCACTCCACATTTGTAGTCCTGGAAAACAAATTTTCAAAAAATGATGAAAAACGTATATCAATAGTTTTAGAGTAGAAACTAAATACTAATTTTTACTTTTGTAGCATTCACAGTTTTTGAGTAGCAGCTACTTTAAAACCCAAGT
>OZ022238.1:46422209-46477209 GCA_963978895.1 Erpobdella octoculata | reverse complement strand
CAACCCCATGGAAAATAGCAGGAAAGCAACTAGGGGGGGGGGGGCAGGGGGCAAAAGCCCCCAAGGCCAAATCGGAGTTAATAATGAACCTTTTTAATTTTGAAAAAAGTATTTACTCTTATAAACCACATCTTTCTGCTAGAACTTATATACTTTGTTTTTTAGCTCCTCCGTTAAGCCAAATGCTTTGAGATAACAAATTTATTTTCATTTAAATTTAAAAATGTAATCCCATCTGGTCACGAACTTCTGTTTATACGTTGTGAGTTTTCAATCAACAGTCCAGTTTGTATTTCATTTTATTCGGTTGTCGAACCGATCGAGGTTTCATTTGGAATTGACCGGATCAAGTTTCTCATCGCACGAAATCACTTATTTTTCAGCCACGAATTTTTATTTTTATATTTTTGTTTTGTATTTTGTATTTTGGTATTGCTTTAATATTTTAATTGACAAAATCCAGAAGCGTCATTTCAGCAATTTTTTGGGAGGGGGGGCAAACTTTTTCCAAGAATATATTCTGCACAAATTTTCTAGCAAATCTATACTTTTGACTCAAAAAATAGCCAACCAGGACAGGGCAGTGGATAAGAATGAGACAGTGCCAACCAAAGACATAAGTGAGGCTGGTAACTCGGGGGACTCGGGCTCGGAGGACTGGCGAAAAAGTGACAGATCAAGAAAGTTTGTTTTCATCACTGCTAAAAATTTAACAAACGATTGTGCTGTTACAGAAAAGTGTTTCATGTATGGATACATACACTGCCAGCCTTTTAATTCTGTATTCTCACTACTAATTTTTGCTAACCTTGGAGATACGGAGGAACCGCGGCTTTTACACCTGAATCCACCCATGGTGCTGATCCTTTACACTTTACATGACTTAGGTACGTAAGATTTTAATTGCCAATTTCTGATAATATGGACTACTTTAGCCAAAGGTAAATTTACTAATTTACCTTCCGCTATCTCAGCACATATTACCTTAAAATATTTGTTCAGCTGAATTCATTTTACATGTCTCAAAATTTGGTCGAGTGCCTCAAGTGAGCCACTTTAGTACCTATAGCCTAGTTTTATTATAAGTTTGCCTACAACAGATACTTTAGTCTGCCTAACTAATAATTAGCGTTATCACTCTATAGTCTATACGTTTTTATAACTTTTACTCAGCGTAACTAACATTTTTGAAAAGATAATAGAATAGCTATTTGATACCGAACCAATAGAAAAGGTTTCTTTAGGAAATAATGGCCCGCATCTTCTAGAACGTGACAAACAGTGTACTGGAACTAAGCAAGAGACGAGGGGAGAGATAAGAATAGAGAGAGGGGAGAGAGGAAAGAGAGGGGAGAGAGAGGAGAAAGAAGAGAGAGAAAGAAAAGAGAGAGAGAGAGAGAGAGAGAGAGAGAGAGAGAGAGAGAGAGAGAGAGAGAGAGAGAGAGAGAGAGAGAGAGAGAGAGAGAAAGAGAGAGAGGGAGAGAGATAGAGAGATGCATTGATTAAGCGGCGGATATGTATGACCAACATTATTCCATCTGAAGAGGTCTCCATATAAACTGCTGCGGTTCGCACGAAAGAACCACAGCGTTTGACGCGTCCCGGTTTCGGATGTCATCGGTTGAAGCTCGCAACTCATTCAAGATTCTTCTAAATTACCATTTATTAGTAGCACAATAAAATAGAATTTTGTCGGGATTCACACCGTTTCGACTTAACAAATGTTTCTCGTTTTTTTCCGCCGATATTATTATTAGCACAAAAATTTATTTTAATGGCCCTCACTCCAGGAGGAACGGAAAAAACAAATTTCCCCAGTTATAATTCTACGGATGAGAAAGAAAAAACAGATCCCGACAAGGGCGGGAAATCCTTTGGCGGTGGTGTCCACAGACGTGGTGCTCTGCGTCAGAAAAACATCCACGAAGTGAAGGGTCACCAATTCGTTCCGCATTTTTTCAAGCAGCCGACGTTTTGCAGTCACTGCAAGGACTTCATATGGTAAGTAAGAGTAAGAATTTTCACTTAATATTTCTTATTCACTAGGATATGGTTGTATTTCGCGTATTTGCAGAAGTTCTGTTGTTGTGTTGTGTTTATTTTAAGATAAGTTATTAAAGACAAGACTTAGTGAGCTAGATAATTTAGTTATTTATATAGATTACGAGTCGCACTGTCAATATATTTATCTTGTCTAAGATCCACCGAGCGTCAAAATTTCGGATCGTCCGTTCTGTTTTACGAGTGTTCTTCTGCATCAGTTAACAAACCAATGCAAGGGGTTTATTTACAATACTTCATGGACTACGTAGGTAGCTTGTGTGTGTGTTTGTGTGTGTGTGTGTTTGTGTGTGTGTGTGTGTGTGTGTGACTGAGAGAGAGAACCCGAGGACCTGAGATAAAATGGTAAAAATGAACCGAAAAAACTAAAAAATTTGACGTTTATTAAATTATTTTTTGGCTGACAAGCAGCACTCTGAACCTAAACATTAAAGAGTTAAATAACATCAAACACACAAGTTAAGTTAAGTCTTGTCTACCCTTAAGTGATAAATGTTGTGAGCAAGTTGAACTTTATTCTGAATTTCCTTTACAACAAAATACTTAGTAAAAAATAAGAGAGAATTTCATTTTATACGATTGCTCATATGAAGACAAAATAAAAATAAAAATCTTTTTGTCATTTTTCAATCGGCCTGCTAATTTTATTACAAATTAATATCATTATAAATTATTTTTATTATAAATAATCTTTTTTCATTTTTTATTATTATCTTATTATAGGGCTAATCTTTCAACATAAATTTTTTATTATAAATTACCATTTATTGTAACTATCTTTTATTATATATACTAGCTGAGTTACTTGGCGTTGCTCAGGTTTTTTGGCATTTTTCTTGTTTTTTGTTCATAAAACTTCAAATAAAGAACCAATTTATAATTTTAAATAGCTTAAAATCTTTTCCTTAATAAAGGCAAACCTCCAAGCTAAATTTTGTTCAAATTGCTCCAGCAGTTTGATTGTGATAACAAACAAACACATTGCATTTTTTTTAGATATGTAGATATCTTTAAAAAATTATTGTTTCATTACATATACGCAATAAATATTTCATTTTTAACTTGAATTATTTTGTTCACAGGGGTTTCGGCAAACAAGGCTTTCAATGCAAAGGTTAGAAAACTATGAACCCTGTCTCGATGAATTTGTGAAATTACATTTTTCTTTTCTTTTTTTTTTTTTTTTTATCAAACTGCAAACATGATTGAGCATTTATTTTGAAAGTGACAATTTTTAACATGTCCTGTAATGATCTTGTTCTTTGGATGGTAAATATTTTTTATTCAATGGTTGACGTTCAATAATAATTGTCATTCAGTTTACATGTAAGATTTATTGAAAAGTTTTAATGCGTTTAATTGTGTTACATAGCAAATGAAACAATATCACATTCCTTAGATGAGTTGAGTTAACATTGATTGAGTTACAAGTGATCACATTATATTTTTACATTGATTGAGCAACAAGTGATCACATTATATTTTTACATTGATTTAGTGACAAGTGACCACATTATATTTTTACATTGATTGAGTGACAAGTGATCACATTATATTTTTACATTGATTGAGTGACAAGTGATCGCATTATATTTTTACATTGATTGAGTGACAAATGATCACATTATATTTTTACATCGAGTGAGTGACAAGTGATCGCATTATATTTTTATTTACAGTGTATACTCTTGACAATTTCTCTCCAGCACACCTGCTGCATTGGACGCGTTGTTGATTGGCGTTTCAGTCTAGAAAAAAGATAAGTTTACAAACCACCAAAGTTGTTTGTGTGAAAGTAGAAGAGACAAGATGAGATTGAGAATTTGTAATTGGTTCAGTTCCCACCTCTAATGCTGACTGGCGAATGCACTCATTTGCAAGCAGGTAGCAGTGACAGCGACAGTAATAGTAGTAGTGGTTGTGGTGGTGGTGGTGGTGGTGGTGGTAGAGGTGTTGGTGATAGTTGTTGGTGTTGTAGTAGTTGGATGTTGCAGCACAAAAAAGGAAGTTCAAAATCCACAAATTAAAGGCTGTTACTTAACTTGGAACAACAACCTTTCTGAATGAAGTTGTATGTTTTTAATGCACATCTCATATCAAAGAGAAGTTAAATGACTTTGTTGAGGCCTTGAAGACATTTGTTTCTATAAGTTTACTTCTCCCTGATTTTGAATTCTTGACTTTTAAATATTAGAAAGTTAATGATTTAAAGAAGTAGCGGCAGTAGTAGCAATAGCAGTAGTACTAGTTGCAGTTGTAGCAGCAGAAATAGCAGTAGTACTAGTTGCAGTTGTAGCAGCAGAAATAGCCGTAGTAGTAGTTGTAGTAGTAGCATGACCATGACCATCATCAATTGCGGTTGTTGATGTTGACTGAGTAATGGTTGGTGGTGCTGGAGGTCATGAATGTACCTGGCATGATTCCATGTGTTTTATTTCATGAGCAAGTCCTTTGATTCATCATTCCTGTCAGTATATTGCACTGCAAGGCATTTCTTTTCATTCTATTATGTTTTGCATCTTTTTATGCTATATAAATAATTAATACTTTTTACATCACGCGTAATAAAATTGTTATATTATTTATATATTATAATGTTTATAATATATTAATGATACTCATAATATGCATACATTATATTTAAATTTTAAGGGATTAATACTTTTATTTTATACAAATAATAATATTATTTATAATATTTTGTATAATGTATATTTATATAATTGTTTTTTTTTTAAATTTCTCTATGCACTAAATGATAATTTCATCAGCCTTCAATACACTTCGGACATCCGAGCGCAGTTTCTCGTTTTTTCTCTTCTTTATCATATTCCATTTGAGTACATACATTTCTGTTTATTTCCAGTTTGCTACTTTGTCGTTCACAAGAGATGCCACGAGTTCGTCACGTTCCAGTGTCCCGGCATGGACAAAGGACTCCAGGAAAGCGTAAGTTTGCGTCGTCGTTGTTGTTTATCCGCAAGCTGAAATCATAAAATCTCGATCTCGATTCGAAACAAATTTCTTTCCTCTTTTTTGATAGTTTCTTTCGGATTGAAAGTAGCAGCCCGGAGGCATGTTGCGAGATTTTTCTTTCTTTAAAAAAAACGTAATTCCGATTCCGTTTGACTCTCTGATGTTTGGACCGGTCTTCTGATTTGGTCATGTGAGTGCCCGTATTTTTCCGCTCGCGATAAATAAGTATAAAATGATAATAGCTATTTGTTTGTTTTTATATGCTAAAAAATTGAAAAATGTTAAACGTTCTTCGATGTTATTGGAGCAATCATTTGCCACCATAGTTTTATAACGATTTGCAATTGCTTCAATTTGATTGGTCGTTATGCTGAATGCTTGCGGTATCTCTAAAACAAGCAGACATTTTTTGTATACAATTGCATAATGGCCATGGAGGATTAAAAGAGATTACATAAATACATACATAATACATACATACATACATACATACATACATACATACATACATACATACATACATACATACATACATACATACATACATACATACATACATACATACATACATACATACATACATACATACATACATACATACATACATACATACATACATACATACATACATACATACATACATACATACATACATACATACATACATACATACATACATTTACATACACACACACACATACATACATACATCTATATACGCACAAATATATACATACACAGGCATACATACATACATACATAGGGATGATTTGTAGTGGATACTTGAAAAGAAGAAGTTCTGTAATTCGAACGAGTGGTCACAATTTAGCATAACGAGTGCTCAAACAAACGTCCGGAGGTTTATTAATTTCTTTTTGTTCCTTTTTTTTCCTTTCCACGAAATTTTAAAGTCGATCTGCCGTTTGATTTTCAAGTATTTTATTTCAAACTCTGAATAAATAATTTTAAAATTAAAAATATTATTAAAAGAAATTGAGTAATAATCATAATAATAACAGTATGCTATTATTCCCAGCAATATCAATGCAATGTATTGAAAGAGCTGAAATTTTGCATTCCAGTGCATGCTTTCTTTTCCGAAATAATTTTAACGTTCCAATTTCATTCCTACTCCAGTTCCAGGACCGAACCCGGGCTACTTTAATGAAATTATATCATAATCCATTATGTCAGCATGCGTTGATTGATCACCTCACGTGACCTTCCAATTACCGGCAAATAGTGCGCATTTCCGGCTTTTTGCTGTGTGGCGGAGCCGTTTTTTTTAAAAATAACTCTCCCATTTTTTCCTATTTACTTTTTTTCATTAATGAAACATAATTTTCTGCATGTTTGTTTATAATACGTGGAGGAACACATGCACACGATGCGATGCGATGTTCACGCTCACAGCAAATCGCTTAGCGGTTTAATAGTTTCTTCTTGTCTCTCAGCAGCAGGTGTAAAGCTCGAATTTTATGTTTTATTTGAATGCGTTCAACATTCATTTCCTGATTTTCTTCTTTTTTCTTCACTCGCTTCCACCACTTCCACGTTTCGCAAATTATACAAATTTCAATTTAACTCTAATTCAACTGTCGGTCGCTGCATCTCCTTACGCCCTCGCTTTTTCTCCTCCTTTTCCCGGCGGAAATGATTACAATTTATCGAATTACCGATTGTTGTTCGACTGTGATCAAACCGTACAATTTTATTGCATCCGTGAACCGTGAACGCACGTGCTTAATTTGAGTTTTTTTTCTGGAACTTCTGACCTTATCTGTGGAGGTGACCGTGACCTTCTGACCTTATCTGCGACCTCCGCAGAAAACGATTCCGCAGTTTCGCACCAGCAGAGACAACCGGACGAGGGAAAACAGCGGATTTTGCACTTCCATGTTAAAATATTGATGACACTTTTCGTTCTCAGCAGTTTTCGTTATATTTTGTTGAATAATTGAAATTGATTGTTTAAAAACAAACTTTTATTACATGCGAAATTAGTATAATTTTCTTTAAGAAGATTCTTTGAATTTTTCCGGCGAATTATTTATCAGAATTAGGCTCTCTAATGTTTTGTTTTCCCAGGCAAGATGAAACAATGAAAGAAAAGGTTTTTAAATGAAAAAAGGGTTTTCTCATTAAAAAACCTTTTTAAATATACAATTTTTCATATGAGATTTCTCTGATGCTTTTAAGTAAATGTATTTTTTTGCAATTTCGATTTGATTAGAAAATATTAAATTTAATAAAAGCTTTTTGTTAGTAGTCTTATACGTGTGTGCATATGTGTGTGTGTATAATGGATGTGTGCCTGTGTGTGTGTGTGTGTGTCTGTGTGTGTGTGTGTGTAATGGATATTTGCATGTATGTGTGTGTAGATCATGTAATGTTCATTTTATTGTTTTCTGATTCTTGAAAATCATTTATTATCTGCTTTGCTTTTTGGTTTCTAATATGTTTCGTTTTATTTCAATGATCTTGGATTCATATTTTTCATTCAAATGATACACACAAGTTTACTGGTCAGCCTTGTAAATAATACTCACAAGTTTACTGGTCAGCCTTGTAAATAATACGCACAAGTTTACAGGTCAGCTTCATCTTACGTACCTTTCGTTCATATAATACGCAAAAGTTTACAGGTCAGCTTCACCTTTACGTACCTTTCATTCAAATAATACGCACCAGTTTACTGGTCAGCCTTGTAAATAATACGCACAAGTTTACTGATCAGCCTTGTAAATAATATGCACAAGTTTACTGGTCAGCCTTGTAAATAATACGCACAAGTTTACTGGTCAGCCTTGTAAATAATACGCACAAGTTTACAGGTCAGCTTCATCTTTACCTACCTTTCGTTCAAATAATACGCAAAAGTTTACAGGTCAGCTTCATCTTTACATACCTTTCGTTCAAATAAATACGCACAAGTTTACTGGTCAGCCTTGTAAATAATACGCACAAGTTTACTGGTCAGCTTCACCTTTACGTACCTTTCATTCAAATAATACGCACCAGTTTACTGGTCAGCCTTGTAAATAATACGCACAAGTTTACTGATCAGCCTTGTAAATAATATGCACAAGTTTACTGGTCAGCCTTGTAAATAATACGCACAAGTTTACTGGTCAGCCTTGTAAATAATACGCACAAGTTTACATGTCAGCTTCATCTTTACGTACCTTTCGTTCAAATAATATGCAAAGGTTTACAGGTCAGCTTCATCTTTACATACCTTTCGTTCAAATAAATACGCACAAGTTTACAGGTCAGCTTCATCTTAACGTACGACAAGAAGATTTTTTTCGTAGATTTTTTACGTCTCTCACAAACAGCGAAGAGCACTCTAAAATAACTTTGGAAATAATTTCCAGCGACGCTTCCACGGAATAATCTCCAGAATTGAATTTTTTATGACAAATAGGATTTTAAACGAATTTGAAAGGCGTGTGCGTCCGAGTGTTGTGTTTGATCTTGTTGTGTTTGATCTTGTCTTGTTTGATCTTGTTGTGTTTGATCTTGTTGTGTTTGATCTTGTTGTGTTTGATCTTGTTGTGTTTGATCTTGTTGTGTTTGATCTTGTTGTGTTTGATCTTGTTGTGTTTGATCTTGTTGTGTTTGATCTTGTTGTGTTTGATCTTGTTGTGTTTGATCTTGTTGTGTTTGATCTTGCCACATCTGATCTTCTAGGTCGTGAGTGAGTCGTCTTTGGAGACTCGGATGTTGTCAAGTTTCAAAATTGTTTGAATAAAATATAATTTAAATAATTTATAAAAGATTTTTCTGTGCGACTTATTTGATGTCTCGGTAGAAAACGCAGACTTTATCAGAAGTACATGAAGCTCGGTTTTATCGTATAAAACCAGGAATGAAGTCTTGTAAATTGAAATTAGGGGTGTACGATTAATGTCTATAAATTGAAATTAGGGGTGTACGATTAATGTTTATAAATTGAAATTGGGGATGTACGATTAATGTCTATAAATTGAAATTGGGGATGTACGATTAATGTCTATAAATTGAAATTAGGGATGTACAATTAATGTCTGTAAATTGAAATTAGTGGTGTATTATAAATGTCCGAATTTGAATGAATATGCGGGGAGATCATGTTGACACTGTATTATCATGGAGGGATTTCTGCGCATCTCTTCCATATATGTTTTCTCACTGCTGGAGTTTTTATCCAGTAATAACCATGGCAGCCATATAAGAAGTCCAATCAATTCTTTCCCGATGCCGTATACAAGATAGTTGAGATATTTCTTCAGAATTTCTATTCTTTGCATAATTCCATTTCTGCCTAATTAATTTGTTTCTATTTTAAATAAACTAATCTAGATTGAAATAATAAGTAAAATAATTAAACGATCGTAACTATTAATTTTTATAATTACGCTTACAACGATCAGGACAGCTACGAGCACAAATTCAAGACGTACACGTACACCAGTCCGACCTTCTGTGACCACTGCGGCTCGCTCCTGTACGGCCTCATACATCAAGGACTCAAGTGTGAAGGTAGGTTCTTCTATTTTTTTTTCCCCGGCAATTTCGAAATAATTTATTCTTCTTTTATGGTCGTCCTTTGTGCCACTTTGTTGTCGAAAAAAAATTCTTTTTGTGGTTCGTGTCTCTCTGTTTGTTTTCCTCTTTATGATTGTTTGTATTTTTTTGTTTTTGTTGTTTTTTTGTGTGTTTTTATTTGTTTGTTTTCTGCTGTTCTGGTTTTTGTTGCTCAAAAGAAATCTCTAAATGATTTTTTTTAATATTATTGATTTTTTAAACATATTATTGATTTTTTAAAATATTATCAATATTTTCTCGGTTATTTGATTCGTATTTTCCGCAACGATTTTCCGTATGCAATAAATAATGGCTTTGATGAGAAATTGCATTTCAAATTTTTTTAATCGGGCGATGCAAAAAACGAAATTAGACCTGCAGAAAGACACTTGTGACAGGACAACTAACTACATCAAAATGGAAATTCGTGTTTGCATGTTTGATTGGTCCGGGTATCACCACGTGTTAAGTGGTGGTCTGTGTGCTCTCTCTGTCAATAACTTCTGTCTGTATATTGAATTCTATACCGAACTTGCTTGTTCAGTTTTTATCCTAATGGGCTTCTACTTTCCTGTTTTTAAGTGATTTGAAATGTATATTTGTACATTCGTGTTTGTATTGATTAGAAGTTTTTATTGCTTGTTCCATGTGCGTGAGATTGTATCGTTCTATGTACGTGCAATTGTATTGTTCTATGTACGTGCAATTGTATTGTTCTATGTACGTGCAATTGTATTGTTCTATGTACGTGCAATTGTATTGTTCTATGTTCGTGCAATTGTATTGTTCTATGTTCGTGCAATTGTATTGTTCTATGTACGTGCAATTGTATTGTTCTATGTACGTGCAATTGTATTGTTCTATGTACGTGCAATTGTATTGTTCTATGTGCGTTCTTTGTGTGTTTTTAATGAAAGGTATTTTTTGAATACGTTTTCCTTTATTTGTCTTTGGCTCTACTCAAATAGCTTACTTTATCTATTTCCCTTAAGAGCATCATCAGGCTGGTTTGTAGATCAGCCTATCTAAGAAGGCATACAACAAAATTGCAGTATTTGAAAAAAAAAGAAATTGTGTGTTTATTTATTTTTATGTTTTTTTTAATAGTCTGGTCGTGTGCTTTTGTATGTTCTCCGCATGTGTCTATGCTGTTTGTATCTTCTCATATTTTCGTATGGCTTCTTTGTATTTTTTATGTCTGCATCGTCTTCTGCATTGGACGGACACAAAACAGACGTTGAAAAGAAATTTTTTTTTATGCTCGCGGATGGATGGACAGTGTGTTCTCGTGTTTCTGATTTGCATATTTTGTTTGTTTGTTCGGTATTGTATTTTCACGTGTGTTTTTACTGTATTGTATTTTCACGTGCCCCTCGAGGAAGCTTGCTCGCATTACAGAGGAACTACGCAATAAGTCAATTTTACATTTTCATTGGCATCGACTTATTTTTACAAACTTTTTATTACGTTACAATCTCTGTTTGTGGCTTTCTCTGTACGCAAATCTTGCTATTAAAATTTAACCAGCTTTTTGACTAGCTAGGAAGCTGAAACTTTCAGGATAGCTTTTTATTGGATGACTATACATTATTCAATTAATTTCAAAATATTTTAATAAACTAAACAGATAAAAACACTGGTTAGCGTGCATCGCATGCACGCCTGCACGAGAGAGAGAGAGAGTTAGGGATAAGGGAAGAGCGATAAGTATAAAATCGACTACAAGTCGGATAAGGACGTTAAACTAAACCAAAAACAACAACAACAGACACAACCAACAAGAAAGTGACTTAATAAAAACGTTGTAAAAAGCTTGATTATCGTGCAGAAAAACGAGCACGAGAATCATCTGAAGACTCGTGCATTAATTTATTATATATATTTTTATTCTTTCCATAAGCAAAATTAGAATATTGAAAAGTATTCCATAAAATATATATTTGTTTAAAATAATGTCATTTGATTTCTATTCATTGTAAATTCAAAGAATTTTTATAATAAATTTAGTGATAATTACAAAAGAACTGAAAAATTTAATTTGAAAATTCAATTGATTTTCTTATATTTTAATAAATTAATAATATATCTGAAGATCGTTAATAAATAAATAATCATAATGAAGAGTTAATGTATGTGGAATTATTAAAACATTATTAAAAAAGAAAAATTTGATTTATACGAAATAAATGGTCATCTCATTATTTTTATTTAGATGAGTTTTCAGTGAATTTTCGTTGATGTCCCGATAACATTGCCAAGCTGCATGCTTGAATGATTATCTTATCTCACACTGAGAAGTTTCTACATTAAAAAAAAAAACTAATTTTTTTGTTGTTAAATTTATATTTTTATATTTTTCTCTAAGAAATCTTCTCTTTTCATGCAAAAAAAGTTTTTTTTCGGATAAAACAAATTAAAAATTTTAATGATTTCAACTCCGACTTCAATAGCCTTCTCTCCTCCGCGCGAACTCTTTCAGTCCGACTCCCCGCCAAATTGAATTTCCGCACATCCGATGGTTTTCCACGTCTCGCTAATCCACCGTCGATTTGTCCTTCTTAGGAGGTTTCTAAGAACGCGATGCTGCTACAGATGTGGAGTTATGAATTATGCACGTTTAAAAAATTATATAGAAAAAAACTTGTGTTTTATTATTTTTATTTTTGACTCGAGAAATCAATTCTCGCCTTTTAAAAGTTTCTCGATTACAGAACACAGTTTCACATTCCAAGATTAAATTCCAGTCTTATATTTTTTTTTTAAATCGCCAATAAATTATTGCAATTTTCAACGGCGATCTTCACGCTCGAATTCTTGAAAGATCCTGAGAATTTTTACAGATCGACCTAAAAATTCGTTTTTCATTTTTGTTTTGTTTTATGTCTTTTAATAATTCATTTTCCCGTTCCCGACCAATTCCACTTACAGATGTGAGTGTTTTCAAGGAAGCTATGAAAATCTCACTTGTGTGTCTCTCTTGCAATTATCTCGTTCCATTGATCCATCTGGACTTCTCAGCGACTAGACAGTGAGACAGAAATGCATCACAACAAAAACTCGTGTCTGCATGCATGACTTTCTTTTTTTTCCTTTTTTTTCAGTGAAGTGCAATCCTCGTTGGATTTTTTTTGCGATTTATTACTTTATCAACGTTAATTACTGTTGTCGTAGTTTCTCAACTTAACAACACGCTAATGTATATGGGGGGGGGCTCTTGTTTACAAAACACGGAGGCCTGGCCTTGAGTATAAAAGTTCATCTATAAGCTGAACTTGCAGAAGAGCCCCACGGGTGGATAAGCTTCGCCCCTGTAGATAAGCTTTGGGATTTTATTTTACTATGGCTTGATTTTGTTAATCTTGAACTCATATGTAGGCTTATACATATATGTGTACTAATCTCAAACTTCTATTCTTGAAATGATAATAATAACAGTCATCATCATCATCACCATTAATTTTTTTAAATGCTGCTTTTCCATGCTGGACGTTTTTTCCCAATTTTCCGATATAAAATTCCTCGACCAATCAGGGTTCAGACAAGTTCGGAGTTGACTGACGCTTCAGGTCGTGCAAATCGGTATTCCGTTAAATAAGTTTTTATACTTGCGCACCTGCTTTTTGCTCCTATAACCTATGACCTGTTGTACATGCCGAAACCAAATCACAACCTTAAGTTTGAGAAATTTTATTTAAAATTATTTTTCATTAATATTTTGTTATTGTTAATTTTTTATTGTAGATGGACAAATTTTTCATATTTATTATAAACTTTTGTAATTTTATCCATCTAATAATGGAATGACAACATCAAGCGGAAGTCCCATCTTGCTTCATATCCGTTTCAGATGTAATATGTATTTATTTATAGAATGCGTATGTGTACAGTAATAATAATAATAATAATAAAAATAATTATTATAATAATAATGATAATAATAATCTATTATTTGTTTGTTCAAATACTCAAAGTGGAGTTCCAACAATCGATGATAGAGTTGTCTCCTTCCTCCCCCCCCCCCCGGTTGTTCTGAGAGCTCTTGAAGTTATTTGTGAAGTTTTAAAAACAATAAATTTGCAAAAATGTCATCGCAAACCAGCTATACAGAGGCTGTGGTGGCTTGCATGCGGGCCCCATGTGCGGTTCATCCCTGCCACCCGGGCGACCGACTCCTAATGAATTTAATCTATTTTTTTTGTTCCACCCACGTGCACAGATTTCCCACATCAACCTTTTGTATCTAAGAGCTTTCCGACCATATTAGAAATAATGCATTGAAAGTTCAGGTGTGAACTATTTATCATTTTTAACGACCACTTTCACTTGAAGTGTATATCTCCCTCTTTATCTCTCTCTCTCTCTCTCTCTCTTTCTCTCTCTCTTTCTTTCTCTTTCTCTCTCTCTCTCTCTCTCTCTCTCTCTTTCTCTCTCTCTCTCTCTCTCTCTCTCTCTCTCTCTCTCTCTCTTTCTCTCTCTTCTATCTCTCCCTTCCACCTCCAACTTTTATTTCCTTATTTTTATTGATTTTTATGTGGAAATTTAAATTTTTACACACTTTTACTTGACTTCTCTGTCTGTCTGTCGTCAAATTTTGCAATCGATTTTAAACAATCTTCCCGATGTGCTAGAGACTTCAAAATTTAAACATACCTCCGAACTGATTAACAATGCATTCTATCAAATTTTCGGATTGACTGGACAAAATTTAATTTAATAATTATTTGTGATATTTTTGTCGAACTATTTATTGTCTATGTTAATATGTTCGTTGTTTATGTAAAAGAATGTGGCCTACACAATCGATTATATAAAAGTGTGTTTTTAAAAAACTTTGTTTTTTGATTCACTTGTTTTATTATTGTATCTTTCATGTCCAATGTCCATGTTTTTACAATTAACCATAAATGTCTTCAGATTTGTTATTTCTAAAATAAATAAATAAAACTATTTAGTTATTTAATTATTTATTCATTTGTTTATAATCTTATTAGAACTTGAAAGATTTCCGCATAGTTTGAAAACTTCAGCTCCTCGATGCAACAACATAAACTTGATTTTTTTTTCTTCTTCTTTCCATGTAGTGTGTGACATAAACGTCCACAAGAGATGCCAAAAAAATGTTCCGAAGCTCTGCGGGTTGGACCACACCGAACGAAGGGGCCGAGTCAAAGTGAAGGTCAACTATGCGGAAAACAGACTTGTCGTTGAAAGTTGGTATTGTTTGTGGAAATTTGTTGTTATGATGATGTAAAGAAGAAGAAGATGATGATGATGGTGATGATGATGATTTTGAAGGTATTGGTGATGATAGTGATGATGATGATGATGATGATGATTTTGAAGGTATTGGTGATGATAGTGATGATGATGATGGTGATATTGATGATGCCTTTCATTTCTGTGTTTTTTTTTTATGAAACAATGCTCACTGTCTTGAGTTAATGGAGTGTGAACCACTTAGAGTAGAAATGGAAGTTAAATTAGAATAAATAGCAAGTGTGAACCAATACAACCAAACAGAAGAATTTCACAAATTTTTTTGAATTTGTTCTTCAATTTATTTATATAATATATTTTATTTATACTGATTATATTCTGTTTACGTTAATTATATTCTGTTTATCTTAATTTTTTGTTTTATTTTACATTTTTTCCACTTAACATCTAAATTATCTTCTTGAACACTTTCTTTCTCCCTGAATGGTTTTATTACTTGTGGGACCCCCACCAGACACCCCCTTATCCAACTCTTCCTACAACATCTTTTTTATGACCTTGTTTTCATGACAATTCTTGTATCATATAATAAAGCTTCTCTTTTGTGTTTAATATTCTCTTTTTATATCGGTCATGTATTTTATTCATATTTATTATTATATTTCGTATATATTTTCATTTTAATTTATTTTATTAAATATTGTTTTATTAAAGTCAATGAAGCAAGAAACTTGAACCCCATGGACCCGAACGGGCTGGCCGACCCGTACGTTAAACTGAAACTGGTGCCGGACGATTCCGGAAAGACGAAGCAGAAGACGAAAACCGTAAAAGCGTGCTTGAACCCGGTGTGGAACGAAACTTTTATTTTGTGAGTTTTTATTTTCTCGTTTCATCGACATGCATGCTTTTTACGATTTAGACGGAAGACTTTACAGGAGGGGGGGCTCTTGTTTATGAGACACAGAGGCCTGACCTTGACCTTAAAAGTTCAGCTATAAGCTGAACTCCGAGAAGAGCCTCACAAAGTTTTGTATTGAATTTATTTTAGTTTCTCGATCTTTGACGGCTTCCACAGGAAAATTCTCCTATCTGATTATCTGCCACATCTGCCACCATCAGTGTGCAAGAGGAGGAGATAGATGTGGAAGTGTTTGTTGCAGGTATGCGAGGAGAGGTGACATCTGTCTATATACACCTTGTTGTTGGTACTATCACAGTAATGAGGTGGATCTATCTGCATGTTTTATTGAAGCAATTTAATTCTCTGTTCGACTTAGTGATCAGATGCCCTTAAAAAGAAATTCGTATCGTACACAATGTAATGAAGGATACGAGACTATGAAAATGAATAGAAATATAGGAATATTTATTTTGTTATCACATCTGTGCATTCACGTGTGACACTGAGGCGAGCGTGTGTGTGTTTGCATGTTACATTTGTAACAAACTCCGTCAATTGTTTATTCCACTGGGTTGCCTTTCGTAAGTGCAAAAGAGTTGTGCAAAGACAAATGAAATGGACTTGGAGAATGGTTGGTCGTGGGGGAGAATTGTGAATGCAGGTAGGTGTGTAGAGGGGATTACTCTCAAAGATGCACATATCAAGATCTACACTTTGCATCCTTATGTCACATACATCCACACCTCATATATATCCCGATTTCACAAAATTTACATTTTGCATACATCCACATAATAAATGTATTTAAATTTCACATTATGCAGTCAAATCTTACATAAATTTTACATTATGCAGCCAAATCTCACATACATTCATGCCTTGTGTACACATTTCACGTGCATGCAACGTCATCCATTATACATACATCTCACTTACATACAGGTGTACATTCAAATTTCACATACATCTACATCTTAGATATATCCATGTGTACATTCAAATTTCACATACATCTATATCTCACATACATCCAGGTGTACATTCAAATTTCACTTACATCAACATTTCACATACATCTACTGCATTTTAAATGGGCTTGGGCAAAAGAGTGGTATTTATGTGGCTGTCTCCACCCAGTTGGTTTGACACAGCATGAATCTTATATGAAGGCCTCCCTGCTTCTTTTGTGCTGTGCCACTTCTTTCATTTTGCATTTTGACCTTTTACAAGCATATGTTTATATGTGGGTGTGTTTATATGCATGTTTGTTAGTGTGTGTGTGTGTGTGTGTGAATGTGTTATCCACACATCACATGCATACTTACACACCTCACATACACACCTCACATGCACACCTCACATGCACACCTCACATGCACACCTCACATACACACCTCACATGCACACCTCACATGCACACCTCACATACACACCTCACATCCACACTTCACATCTCACATACACACCTCACATGCACACCTCACATACACACCTCACATGCACACCTCACATACACACCTCACATGCACACCTCACATGCACACCTCACATACACACCTCACATGCACACCTCACATGCACACCTCACATGCACACCTCACATCCACACCTCACATCCACACTTCACATCTCACATGCACACCTCAATTGCAAGAACTCTTAGAAGTTGATGATAAAATCCATTGAGATGGGAAATGCTGAGAACAATTTGAATCTCAACATTTTTTTAAACTTCTTGTCTTTTTGTTGGACAACATCTTTTTGTTGGACAACATCTTTTTGTTGGACAACATCTTTTTGTTGGACAACATCTTTTTGTTGGACAACATCTTTTTGTTGGACAACATCTTTTTGTTGGACAACATCTTTTTGTTGGACAACATCTTTTTGTTGGACAACATCTTTTTGTTGGACAACATCTTTTTGTTGGACAACATCTTTTTGTTGGACAACATCTTTTTGTTGGACAACATCTTTTTGTTGGACAACATCTTTTTGTTGGACAACATCTTTTTGTTGGACAACATCTTTTTGTTGGACAACATCTTTTTGTTGGACAACATCTTTTTGTTGGACAACATCTTTTTGTTGGACAACATCTTTTTGTTGGACAACATCTTTTTGTTGGACAACATCTTTTTGTTGGACAACATCTTTTGTTGGACAACATCTTTTTGTTGGACAACATCTTTTTGTTGGACAACATCTTTTTGTTGGACAACATCTTACAGTTTTGTTTATTTTATTTAATTATATTCAAACTGATTTTATATCTAAAATGATTTAAAGAAAACAAACTTATAAACAATGTTTGTGCTTATACCACATGAATTACCAAACCATTCCACTTCACCAAAATAGTGTCAAGTTTATTTTGAACGAGCTTATAGAAGTTAAGAAGTCGTCAATAAAATGTAACGTAACTATAATTAAGGACAATCAAGGAAGCTGCAATTAGTTTATGAGAAGCAACTGATGTGTTTATTTCATGGTTATAGATTTTTTTTTCATTAAAATTAAATATATTAAGTATTTATTAATCAAATTGTAACTAATTGTTTTTCATTGAAACTAAATATATAAAGTATCGATATATATAAAAATGAATGTTTGTATTTATGTTAATGTCCTTTATGCATTGCTACACCATTCATCCGATCGTAATGAAATTTTCACACAACCTTGAGAGTCAAGGGGAAAGTCAAATAAAAAAAAAAATTTGAAATCCGTCACAAAATGAGCGGAGCGGAGCGGGTGAGCGAGCGGGAACTATATATATATGTATGTGCGTATGTATGTGTGTATGTATGTATGTGTATGTGCATGTATGTGTGTCTGTGTGTGTGTTTATGTATGTACTAGCGGAGATACCCGGCGTTGCCCGGGTTTTTTAGAGGTTTTTCTAATGTTTGTCTCTTTCTCTCCCGTTTCCTTTCCCACCTGCTTTCCCACTCCCGTTCGCTTTCCCGTTTTCGGTCGTTTTCCCGCTCCCGGTCGCTTTCCCGCTCCCGGTCGCTTTCCCGCTCCCGGTCGCTTTCCCGCTCCCGGTCGCTTTCCCGCTCCCGGTCGCTTTCCCGCTTCCGGTCGCTTTACCACTCCCGGTCGCTTTCCCGCTCACGTTTGCTCTCCCATTCCCGCTCACGCTTGCTTTTCCGTTCCCGCTCGCTGTCCGTTCCGGGTCGCTTTCCCGTTTCTATAATAGACAAACTAACCCACAAACATTCATATATATATATATATAGTCTTAGCAAATCTATTTTACGTTTTATAGGCTAACAGAAGTTATGAAAGAATGTAAAAGAAAAAATGAGCGTGAACGGGAGAGCAACCGTGACCGGGAATGGGAGAGCAAGCATGACCGGGAACGGGAGAGCAAGCGTGAGCGGGAACGGGAAAGCGACCGGGAACGGGAAAGCGACCGGGAACGGGAAAGCGACCGGGAACGGGAAAGCGACCGGGAACGGGAAAGCGACCGGGAACGGAAAAGCCACCGGGAACGGGAAAGCGACCGGGAACGGGAAAGCGACCGGGAACGGGAAAGCGACCGGGAACGCGGAAAGCGACCGGGAACGCGGAAAGCGACTGGAATCGGGAGAGCAAGCTTGGAAGGAAACGCGAGCAAGAGAGAAAATCGATAACAAAACTTCTGAGCGGGAAAGCGACCGGGAGCTGGAAAACGACCGAGAGCGGAAAAGCGACCGGGAACGCGACGAAAACGGGAAAGTGGAGAAGGAAACGGGAGCGAGAGGGACAAACATTAGAAAAACCTCTAAAAACCCCGGGCAACGCCGGGTAACCCCGCTAGTATATATATATATATATACAAACATATACATACATAAATAAGCGAAAACGGGAACGGGAAGCCAACTGAGAGCGAAAGATAGAGCGGGAAAGGGAAAGCGACCGAGAACGGGAAAGCAACCGGGAGCGGGAAAGCGACCGGGAGCTGAAAAACGACCGAGAGCGGGAAAGCGACCGGAAGCGGAAAAGCGACCGGGAGCGAAAAAGCGACCGGGAGCGAAAAAGCGACCGGGAGCGAAAAAGCGACCAGGAGCGGAAAGCGACCGGGAGCGGAAAAGCGACCGGGAACGCGATGGGAACGGGAAAGCGGAGAAGGAAACGGGAGCGAGAGAGACAAACATTAGAAACACCTCTAAAAGCCCCGGGCAACGCCGGGTCCCCCGCTAGTTTATTAATAAAATTGTAACAAATTGTTTGACTCTTAAAAAAACTTCTTTTGTACAGTGACTTTGACGAAGATGCATTCGGAATTTAGAATTTTGCTTGAAATCTGAATTAGAATAAAATCTTTAACATTAATTATCATGAGTGCTGGAGATTCAGAAATTAAAAAAAAAACCACTTTCTATATTGGCTCCATCGGTCCATATTTTACGTTCTCATTTAGGATACCGGCAGCAGGAAAAGATTTATATAATAATTGATAGTCTACTTCCTGTCCGTCTGACGCCCACGTGCACTCTGCACACGGACGCCCACATGCACATATCACACGGACGTCCAAATGAGCTACTTATCAGCATTGCAGTCTATTTTTCTTCTCTTACTTATTTCGCTTGATGTATTTATAATTTATTTTAAACTTATTAAACATTCGTATTTCACATCATCGGGATTGTCCAAGAATTGTTGTTTTTTTTAATTTCTTTCATTGCGGTGTGTGTGTTGTGGCTAAATTGCTGAGGTAAGATTGCTTGTTGAAAGAAGATGTGGAGATGAATGTAGTTTTATTGGATACTTGGAGATCATCATAGTGAAAAGGCTTGCACCGACATGGTGTTGGTCAATATAATGATGTTGAATTCGTCAATATGATGATGATGGTGAATTGGTCAATATAATTATGATGGTGAATTGGTCAATGTGATGATGGTGAATTGGTCAATATAATGATGGTGAATTCGTCAATATGATGATGATGGTGAATTGGTCAATATAATTATGATGGTGAATTGGTCAATGTGATGATGGTGAATTGGTCAATGTGATGATGGTGAATTGGTCAATGTGATGATGGCAAATTGGTCAATATAATTATGATGGTGAATTGGTCAATGTGATGATGGTGAATTGGTCAATAAGATGAGGATATGTGTGTGTAAATATGATATGGATGTGAGGGTCAATATTGTGAGGATGTGAAGATCAGTTTGTTGAGCATAAACAGAGAAACTCATCAATCAATCTGCCAACTACAAAAATATTTCTTTGCATTGCTCTTTTTCTATTTAAAAAATTTTTTCGGACAGTTTTTTCAACTCTGTCTTTTCTTTATGTCTGCTAATTGTACTTCTAATATTTTCTTCATTTTTATTGTTCCAGTAATATTTTAACACTTTCAATAAAATTATTAAAATTTTTTTAAAAAGTTTTATGTACCACCTAGTTAATTATGCACATAATTAACTAAAAGATTAAAATACTTTTTTTTCATAAAAAAAACCTTTTTAATATTTTACCATTTTAGGCACCTGTTGATCTTATTAGTTTCTCACATTTATGATATTAGTTTTTCAATTAAAAATTGCAAAGCACATATTTTACAACTCGATTTTATATTATTTTATTATCGGTAATTTATAAAAAAAAAATGAAATAATATTGATGCAGTCAACTCGATTTCATATCATTTTATTATCGACAATCGGTAATTTAAAAAAAATGAAATAATATTGATGCAGTCAACTCACTCCGGAGGATTTCTCCCGGCGTCTTTCCATCGAGCTGTGGGACTGGGACAGGACCTCGCGGAACGATTTCATGGGAGCTCTTTCCTTCGGAGTTTCGGAGATCACGAAGGCCGGAGTCGACGGCTGGTACAAGTTACTGAGCCAAGAAGAGGGGGAGTTCTACAGCGTGCCGTGCCCCGAGGAGGTCACCGCAGCTGCCCTTGCTATGAAAACTGCACTCAAAATCGTTGGTTGAAATATTCTTGCCGTGCCAAAATTTTTTATTGAATTTATTTTTCTTCAGTTAATATTCTTCCACAGTTTTTTTGTGGTTTATTGCGAATTCGAATTCAAGCGCATAACTGGAGAATGACGTTTCGTGTTTGCTCACGACCCCTCTGAATGAGTCGTCTGCTATGTCGGACGGTCGGACGGTGCTTATTCCTTCTCCGCTCTTGAAGTATTGTTTAATATTCCACGTCATGTCCACCAGAGACGTGTGCTGGCACTTTTATGGCAACATCAAGCGGCACGTAAACAGTCCACGCGTGTAAAGTTTCGTATGAGGTATGGGACACTCGTTGCTGTACGTTTACAGATCTTTTTCGATTTTTCTGTTTTCAGAGCCAAAGTCAGACTCAGTACGATGCGGCCGTGAGTTTTTAATTATGTTTTTGTTTTCGCTGCTTTCGTTTGATATTTTATTTAATTTTGATTTTTCTATTTCCAGTCGCAGTGATGTCCTTTAGATTATTAGATTTTATGCTTCGACCTTGAATTGCGTATTCTTATAAAAAAAATGTTTATTTTCCGTTAATTGAATTTCGACATCGGTTTTGACGTAAACGTAAAGATGTTACGAGTGGTTTTACGATAAATACTCTTGATTGATTTATTTAACTTGCTTTTTTGCTTTACTAGATGCTTTAATTTTCAGTTGTCTTTTAGCTGTTGAAATGAAAGCTTAATTTTATATATTAAAATATTTCTGTTGTTTTTTTGTCATGATTTTAATTTTAAAAGCATTTGATCGATTATTAAGTTAATTCTAATGAAACGTGAGAATAAAATTCTATAGAATATCTCAAAATAATTATAAGCTTTATTTTTGCTTTAATTTTCAGTTGTCTTTTAGGTGTTTAAACGAAAGCTTAATTTTATATATTAAAATATTTCTGTTGTTTTTTTTGTCATGATTTTAATTTTAAAAGCATTTTACCAATTATTAAGCTAATTCTAACGAAAAGTGGACAAAAATTCTATAAAATATCTCAAAATAATTATAAGCTTAAGATAAAAAGGAGGGGATTTGGCAAAGCGATGGAGAGCGAGATGCTGGGGAATCAGCAGAAATGAAGGCTCTAGATTAGTCTAGATTAAAATAGATTTCCATAGACTGCAGTAAAGAGAATTAACAAGAGTCTTTCACTGCTGAAAGTTTTTAAGACAAAACAAAAAGTTTCAACGTCGAAACGTGAAACGGAGGTAGTCGTTTGAGTTTACAAAGAGGAATAAAACAGGATTTCGAAGGAGATAGAATATTTGATAGGTTATGAGGCGATTTGAATCGAATAGATATTTCAAATACCTACAACGCGACTGATTTATTAGAAAATTACCGATGAAAATAAAAGCTGACGTAAACTCAGAATTAGTTTTATTACGAAAGATTAATTTGAATTCAGAATAGTTTAGTTTTCAGAACATGGATGATGATTTTTTAAGACAAGTTGAAATAGTTGAGTGGAACATGAGTTTAGAAAAGAGCTTAGAATATTTGCATGGATCGATGGCATAGAGTTTGCTGTTCAGGAAGAAGGAAGTTGTGCTATTTAGTGGCAGCGAGCTACAAAAGTGTATCCTTGAGGGACAGCATGGTTTAGATTTGAAAGAGTTTTTTTTTTAGGACGGCTTGAATGGAAAGAAAGGATTCGCATATGTTTATTTCTCCAGAAGAACAAACTGTAGAGTTCATTAATGCTTTTGAGAAAGAAATGATTAACTAATCTGCTCAACTCATCGTCTCGTAAAGTGGAGAACTAAAAATGTAAATTGGAGAACTACAAATGTAAATTGGAGAACTACAAATGTAAATTGGAGAACTACAAATGTAAATTGGAGAACTAAATGCGTAAAGCGGAGAAAACGTCTAAAAACTATTCAGATAACAAATCTGAGCAATAATTAAAATAATAATAATTGTTGGTTCAATAAAAGTAGAAAAGCTTTGATTGTTTATATTACAGTTCACTGTAAGATTATTGCAGTCCCGATCCATTCAAGTGCCAAACAATTTTGTATCTCCAAATTATTTACTTTAATAAAACAGGTCAATAATTTTGTTTTTTGGGGTAATGGGGGGATGTAGTGTACTTCTCCCCATTAAAGATGTTCTTTAATTAGATTTAAATCAGCAATTAATAAGCTTTTTAAAAATAGTATATAAATATAGTCTAATCATGATCATGATGATCATCATCACATATCTGACCACAGAAACTGCAAGAGGAGCAGCGGACAGCGCTTGATGGCTCATCAAAAATGGATTTCATCAGGGCTTCCGATTTCAATTTCGTCGTTGTTCTCGGCAAAGGAAGCTTTGGAAAGGTTGGATAGGTTTAGCCGCAAAATAAAATGTATATATATATTGTCGTGTTGTAATCTCTTGGAATTCTACAATTTGTTGTCCCAATAATGCGTTTCATTGGGCTATTACGCGACCGAGTGCTTGAAATTATTTCAATATATTTGTTTAAAAATACTTAAAAATTAATTTTTCAGCAAAAAGTATTTTTATTTTCGTTCCACAAGAGATGAATTGCAACTGAGTGCTGAACAAAGTCAAATACAACGTTCATTTTCACTGTGGCTATAAATCACGTGTTTGATCTCTATAACACAATTTTTCATATCAGGGATTACTTCTAACTAGAAATACCCCATCAAAAAGGACGGTTTTTTAATAAATAATTAAAAGTTGTAATTAGAAAATTTGGCTGCTCTACCTGCTCATCCATATAAAAAAAGTTCAATGCTTTGGATCGAACATGGTTTAAGCAAATTAAAAATTAAAATCACTACATTTCGTGTCGTGCCTTCAAAAGACAGCTTCAATATTTTGCGATATTTTGTTAAAAACACTAAATGCAACATAATGTATGATGTAATAGGATAACCTTTTGCCTAATAAGCTTAGGTAAACATTTTCAATATATAGGACTGACAATGTACATTTGCGTAATAACTTTTATTACATGACCGTTCCCACCTATTTTATCAACTGCTGACTGCTGACTACCACGGCCGTCTCGTTATGCGAAATTGCTAACATACATACATACATACATACATACATACATACATACATACATACATACATACATACATACATACATACATACATACACACACACACATTCATACATACATAAATACATACATACATACATACATACATACATACATACATACATACATACATACATACATACAGACATAGGAAATTATGTATGGAGATTGTTGAGTCCTGATGGTGGATTCGGGCTACGTGTGGACCAGCATGTAAACATCTAACCTGTGCTTCTAGTAATGCAGTCTTTAACAGGCGGTGTAAAAAAGATGAGAGTTAAATACACGAGCATTTGTAATAGAACGTGTTTTTTTATTCACCAAGGTTATCAACCACACTCACCAAAACTTATTTTAATTCATCAAATTTTTCTGTTATGCGTTTTTTTTATTTACTTGATGAATCCCTGCTCTAAACCGTGGTGAATGTAGTTAAAATTGGAGCGTTCGGAGAAATTTGATGAATTGAAAAAGGCTTTGGTGAGTGTGGTTGATTACCTGGTAAATAAAGAAACATGCCCATACTATGCTTGAATGTTTATTTATCCCATGCATTCTAGCATATGTAGTTTAATATGTACACTTTCCTCTTACCTTAGGTTATACTGTTTTGTTCCTATTGCACACTTTAAGATTCGAAGCAATCTGGAATAATTAGCAATAAAAGGATTTTATTTTTACATAAGAAATTTTTTTTAGCTTTTTCTTTTAAATGATCGATGGAGACGGTGGAGATGACATCGGTGAAAAAATTTTTCGTCAGGTGATGCTGGCGGAGAGGAAAGGAACTGACGAGTTGTATGCGATAAAAATTCTCAAGAAAGATGTCGTCATCCAGGACGACGATGTCGAATGCGTCATGGTGGAAAAGAGGGTACTCGCCATGTTCGGGAAGCCCCCGTTCCTCGTTGCTCTCCATTCCTGCTTTCAAACCATGGTTTGTTTGTTTTAAAGATGAAAAAAAAAGTTTGTCAGTGGCGGGGGATTTGTGTGGAGATAATTAACTGTGAATTCCGTAGTTGTTTGATTAGTCTTTAAATGATCAAGGAGGTTTAAACACTTTGACAGCTAAGGGGTCTTCTCAAATGTCCAACAAAGGGATCGTCTCAAAATGTCCTCGATTCATCTGAAAAATAATCTGAATAATAATGATGACAAGGGTGGTTATGATAGATCACTATAAATAACAACACCAATAACAAATTTAATAACAACACCAACACCAACAGTAATAATAATAATAATAATAATAATAATAATAATAATAATAATAATAATAATAATAATAATAATAATAATAATAATAATAATAATAATAATAATAAATGACCATGAGAATGATAACCAGTGCACTCTTGTTTTTAATTAATCTTCTGATTAAACGAGAGAAATAATAAAGAGAGAATATATGGCTGACAAGAAGAGAAGAGAGAAAGAACCAATACTTTCTTGCACTCACAGAATTTTTATTTTTTCCGCTTCTTCTGTACGCATTTGTCTCTTCGTATCTTTTTCTATTTTCTCCGCATTCCACCCGCCCCTGTCAGTTTTCTTCCTGTGCCGTCAGCACAGTTTTCTTGAAGGAAGTGCTTTAAGCAGTTTTGAATTTGCAAAGAAAACGTAGTTTTTCCTGAGTGTGTGGAAGAAAGGATGAATGGAAGAACAAATGGATGAAGAATTTGGTGAGTGGATGAATGAATGAAGAAATATATGGGTGGATGAATGTGTGAAGAAATATATGGGTGGATGAATGAATGGATGAAGAAATAGGTTGGGAATGAATGGATGAAGAAATAGGTGGGTGGATGAATGTGTGAAGAAATAGGTGGGTGGATGAATGGATGAAGAAATAGGTGGGGGAATGAATGAATGAAGAAATATATGGGTGGACAAATAAATGAATGAAAAAATAGGTGGGTGAATGAATGAACTTTTAGAACCAAATTAATTTTAATATTGTTAAATTTTACATTCTTGATATTGCTATCAGGACCGGTTGTATTTCGTGATGGAGTTTGTGAACGGTGGCGATCTGATGCACAGGATCCAGCAGGAAGGCAAGTTCAAAGAACCGGTTGCCGTGTAAGTTTTCAGAATTAAATTTAATGTTTTCTAATTTTAAACTATTAGCACATCTCTTTTTCTCTCTCTTTTTCACTCTCTCTTTTTCACTCTTTTCTCTCTCTGTTTTTACTCTCTTTCTCTCTTTTTCACTCTCTTTCTCTCTCTACTTATTGCTCTTTCCTTTTTTCTTCCTCATTAAATTTCCTGTTTTAACGAGTATTCATGATTTGAATTACTCGGCAGAGTTGATCAAATGCTATTTATTAGTATTTATTATCTCATACAATCTGCTTAAATGAAAGCTCTTCCTTTGCCATCTCTCTCTTTTTCTCTCTCACCATCTCTCTTTTTCTCTCCCCCATCTCTCTCTTCTCTCTTCCTTTCTCTCTCTTCTTCTCTTTCACCTTAGCTTTTTTCTCCACATCGATAACGGAGAAAGTGGAAGCATGTCTGGGCAACTTTAATGGTCCTTCTTGTTTATTGCAACTTCGATACAAAAAAATATAAGAAGTTTCGTTGTTTTTTTTTAATTTTTTCTTTCGTTCATTCTCTCCAGATTCTATGCTGCTGAGATTGCGGTCGGTCTTTTCTTCTTGCACACTAAAGGTGTCGTCTACAGGTAAATTATTTTATTTTGTGTGTTTTTAATTATTTTAAGTATTATTTATTCTTCAAATGCCGTTTTAATTTGTTATACAAATTTCTGGATTTTTTCGTTTCAATTTAAATTTAATTTAAATTTAGTTTCTTTATTCTGAAAAAAAAAACGGGAAATTTTCCAGGGATTTGAAGCTGGACAACGTCATGCTCGACGCCGAGGGACACATAAAGATTGCAGATTTTGGTATGTGCAAGGAGGGCATGTTCAATGGCAAGACCACCCGGACCTTCTGCGGAACCCCCGATTACATCGCCCCCGAGGTTCGTGGGTGTGCTTTAATGCTGTCATTCACTATTTAATGTTGAATAAAGTAAATAAAGCACCACGCCGATGGTGCTGAATTAATAATTTATTATATTTTGTTTATTTATAAACGCCCGTTCCTGAAAAAAACAATAATAACTTTTTTTATACCATTTTTTTATTCTTGAAAGGTTTCTATGTGGCATAGTGGGTATATGATGTCAATTAAATGTTTTTCGAATATTTCCTATAAAATCAAATGCATTTAATATTCAAAGCTCAGTTAAGCGTGTCTTTGCATTCATTCTGTAAGGACCTTTTTGCTTTGATATCTGATTGTAATCTGCAGTGATATACACATGTGTACCTACGACTTGCGTGCTTATCATTACCATCATCTGATTGAAATTAACTCAAGAACTTCTTCTTTTGCTTACTCTTACATGGAGATTTCTATTTAAAAAATACATATTACATTCAGCATTAAATCAAGAAAATGAAATGTAATCCTCACACACACACACACACAGACACATACATACTCACACACTCACATGCACACATGCAAGCTCACACACACATACACGCTTTTCATTTCCAGGTCATTTTGTACCAGCCGTATGACAAATCAGTGGACTGGTGGGCATTTGGGGTGCTGTTGTACGAGATGCTTGCCGGGCAGGTTTGTCTCGCATTCATCTTTGTCTGTTGTCGTGTTCCTGTTCATATTTGTGTTCATCTTGTTTGTCTGGGTTTGTGTTTTGTTTCAATGTTCTATTTGTTCATTATACATTCATTTCATTGTTCTATTTTTTCATTATGTGTTCATTTCATTGTTCTATTTGTTCATTATGTGTTCATTTCATTGTTCTATTTGTTCATTATGTGTTCATTTCATTGTTCTATTTGTTCATTATGTGTTCATTTCATTGTTCTATTTGCTCATTATGTGTTCATTTCATTGTTCTATTTGCTCATTATGTGTTCATTTCAATGTTCTATTTTTTCATGCATGTCTTTATTTCATTGCTCTATTTGTTCACTTTGTGTTCATTTTATTGTTCGATTTGTTTGTCATGTGTTCATTTATTTGCAAACATTTACGTTTGCACAACATGGTGATTTTTGTTGTGGTCTTCCAGACATGTTGAATAATTGATAGCTCTTATTTTAAGTTAGATTACCTAAAAATCTAATTTCTCTGAAAATACTTGCTGGTTTTTTAAAAATAAATTATTTAAGCACTTTTATTGATCCATTACTTTTTATCATCGTTTATTATCCATTATACCTACGGCATCTTTTCCTTTCTCCATCTCGATGTGGACCGTTCACCACACTCCGCTTCTTCCATCGCACGGAACGCAGAAAACCTTCCACACGAACCTCCACCAGCGCCAACGAACGCTTCCTTCCAGCTAGCTCTCTCGGACATAAAACACTCGGTCGGTCCACTTCACGTGTCCCCCAAATGTCCTTGAATCGAACCGGTCTTAAGCTTGCCAGTGTTATAATTTATTCGGGTGTCAAGCGTTATTTTTTCTACTTTTGTACTGCAAAATGCTTTTTTTTCATTTTGCTTTTTTTATGTCTTTTTGTGAAAAAATGGAAAGTTTTAAAACTCTTTAGTGTATTTTTGTTCTTTTCTTATTTTCCTGTACCCTGGGAACTTTTTCTCTTAATAAGACGATTTCTCTAATCAAATCGAAGAGAAAGCTTTGACACGGATGCACCGGGCTCTCGTGACATTCTCGGTAAAATTTCTATTTCAATAAAATTTTAATAATAATAACATTTCTTTCTTCACGATTCTTGTTTTAAATTAGTTTCACAGACCAGTCCACACGCACTGTTTCTACATTTCTTTCATTATCGCACAAATGCGACAGCCTCTTTTTTGTTTATTTTTTTTTATTTTCAAAAAGCCGCAAACGTGTCTCGAGTGATAAACGACCTTTGCCACGCCGGAACGTGTTTGACGGAGGCAATTTATTTTCTCCATTTGTTACGTTCGTTTGTCGCTTTTAATTTTGTTTTTAATTTTTAACGTGGCGACAATTATTCCGATGTGTAATTAATTTAGAGATATTCGTAAAACACAGTGGATTTTAATTCCGAGAGAATTAACCGTCGTATGCTTGTGATGCAGCGAAAAAGCATCGTAAAGAATAATCGCGGGCGAATTCTAAAGAGGATAAAATAATTAACATAAATAACGGCGGGTCGTAAAAATGAGATTAATGGTAAGTTGAAATTGAGTTTATAATCTCTTTTTCATGGCCTTTGCATATTACAGTCTCATTAACTATTCTCTCTAGTGTCATGCACACACACGCACACACACACACAAACACCTGTGATGCTCACTTGGAATTAGACACATTTAAATATACAGCAGGTGCCCGTAATAAATTTTAGATCAAGCTCTGACTATCATCTAAAATGACCTCATTAAAGTTTAAACGACATCCGGCCTAAGTCAATTATGACGCTCGGAGTTTAACGACTATTTTTATCAGCTCATTTCTACGTTCTTGTGTGTTATTATTTCAGCCTCCTTTTGATGGAGAGGACGAAGAAGAGTTGTTTACATCTATAACTGACCACCACGTTTCCTACCCGAAGTATCTTTCCAGAGAATCTGTTGCCCTCTGCAAAGGGGTGAGAATATATCACGTTCTCTTTTTTCGTATCTGGTTTGTTTTTGTCGCATTTTTTTGCAATTATAGTTTTTCTTGAATATATAATTTTCTTCGTGTTTCTTTCTCGTTCATAAATATTTTCTTTGCATATATAATTTCTCTGCATATATGTTTCTCTTGCATATATAATTTCCCTAAATATTATATTTTCTTTGCATATATAATTTCTCTGCATATATAATTTCTCTTGCATATATAATTTCCCTAAATATTATATTTTCTCTGCATATATAATTTTCTTTCCATGTATATTTTCTTTGCAAATATAACCTTCATGCATATATATTCTTGTTATGTATAAAATCTCATTGCCGATATAATTTTTTGCACATTTATTTCCATGCATATTTAGTAATTTAATTTCCTTGCATATATAATTTTCTTGGTAATATATTTTTCATTTGTTATTTTGTTTTCAAAGATGAATAATCATTTAAGGACGATGTATTTTTCTGGGTGAATTTTAACCATTAAAAAATATTTGTCGTGCTCTGTTTATTATAATCATATTTGATTTATAATTTTATAACATAATGCTTAATATATATACCAGGAACATCATTTAAGTAATTCCTTGAGGGCCAAACGTTCTTGAAAAAAATTGTTCTAAACAAATTTTCTAAAACTATATACACTTTTTTTTGGATTCAAAGCTGATGACCGGGGGTAGTCGGATGTACATTTTCTAAAAATGTTCTAAAACTCTTTACACTTTTGCGTCCAAAAATAACTGATGACCGGGGGTAGTTGGAAGTACATTTTCTAAAACTTACTTTTTATTTATTTTAAATACAACAATTTTTTTCTCAAGTGCCGCCCCCTACTGTACGCCACTTACTGGGCTTGATCTCCCTAACATACATAGAAAAATAACCATTGACCCTAAAGAAATTTTTGATAAATTTTAAAAAAGCAGTCTGCATTGACGGCATTGTAATCCTGTATTCTAATATTACTGAGACTTATGTAATTGTCTTTTTTTTAAATGCTTTCATTAACTTATAATCTCTGTTACTATTTTTTCAAATCAATATTTGAGTCACTTCTTGATGATAGATTTTTTTTCAAATTTTGCATACATGCTTTTGCATGACAACAAAAATTAGTTTTGCAAAAAACAATTTTTTTTAATTTAAATTAAAAAAAATCAATTTTAAAATTTGAGTTTTAATAACGTAAAAAATTTGGTTAGAAAACTTTGTTTTAAATTGCTTATATTAACTTCGCTGCTGGTCTTCCTTGCTTGCTTGAATGTTTGCATACCTTAAAAATGAAAATTAACTAAGTTCCTGTCATCAAATCGAGCTGAAATTTGAGATATTGGCTTGCTCCTCATGACAATGCATTCTATTAAAGTTTAAAAAAATTTTGAAAAATATTTTTTTAATTAAAAATAATAATTATCTAAGTTTAAAAACAAATCAAATACAGTTTAATAAACGTTTGCACATCTAAATTAAAAAAAAATTCGTTTTAAAAAAAATTGCAATAAATAAAAAGCCAGTGAATCTTGAAATATAAGGAAATTGCAAAAAACCTTGTTTTTTACGGCTTACCTGTTATTATATTGTTCATTTGTCGATAATAAAGTATTGAAATATATAACATATAAATTAAAAAAATATTTTGGCTACATTAGACCCCTCCCCCCAAAAAAAAGATTCTATATATGCCCCTTTGTATATGTATAAGTATATGCATATGCATATGTATAGAATAAATAATGCTTCTGGCATAGGAGTGGTCAGCCCACAGGAAGCATGTGGTTTGCCTTGATTAGTTTCTTGCAGCTCTCGGAATTCATCTCGCTCTGAAAAAATAAGTTTTTTAGTTGTTTCGTTATTTTTTTCCTGTGTAACGTGTCGTAACACAAATGAATCCCAGTAAGGTTTCTATTTTTACAATTTACAATGTATGGTATTTTTTACAACTTTACACTTTGCCACTGTTCTTATAACTACTTAGATGTGTTAAGTGTGCAGTAATGCAGTGAGGTGACCACCCATGCTGCATCTTTCTTGCTTGTTGTTTTTATTTGTAAGGTAAATTTTCAAACGTTTCTTATCCTCTCTTATGATCTCTTACTAATATATTTTTTCTACTGTTTTCTATTTAGATAATAAGAAAAATATATATTCTCTTTTAAATTGTTTCTAAAAGTGACTTGTTCTAATGTTCTAATTTTTAAGTTTTTAGGCAAACATATAATTAAGTAGTGAGTTAAGAATCGGTTTATGTTGTCTAATATCAGATTAAACCCATTACTATTTCTCATTATTTAATGGAACAAATAAAACTAAATACAGTAAAAAAAACTATAAAAAAAAAAACTCAGCTGCTGGTCAAAGACCCTCAGAGCAGACTCGGACGCGGCTCTAACGAACAGCACGACATCAAGGACCATGTTTTCTTCAGAAGAATCGATTGGGAGAGAATTGAAAATCGAGAAGTTCAGCCACCGTACAAACCGCCCATCGTGAGATTTACTGTTACTAAAGTTGTTCTTTTTAACGTCTTCTGATACCAGTTTCTTTAAAGGTTTAATATAAAAAACAAGCACTGCCAAGTAATTAGGTAGCCTGGGAATGCAAATTCAAAAATTTGTTGTCACCAACGTTTTATAAATAAAACTAGTAAATATTTATAAATGTAAATTAATAAATAGTTAATGATAATAAATATAACTAATTATGTCATAATACATTATTTAAAATTATTAAATGAATATGTAAATAATTTTTTTTTAAATTTTTATTTCCAGAAATCCATGAGAGATGTAGGCAACTTTGACAAAGAATTTGTGAGCGAAGCACCGAAGATGACACCGACAGACAAGCTGTTCATCATGAACCTCGACCAGACGGAATTTTCCGGGTTTTCGTATGTCAACCCTGAATTCATTGTCACCGTTTAAGAAAGAGAAGTGTGACACTAATAAACACACGAGTTTGAACGCGTTCGTTCTTCGATTGGTTGTCTTTTTTCCAATGCGTGTTTCAAAGTTTATTCGACACCACACAACTCACTGATCGACGCTTACGTGTTGTTTATCAACGTGTGCTTGGGAACATTTGCCACATTCCATGTACATCTTTGTTTTATTTTCGTTTTGTCAAGAGATTAATTCGCTTTTCAACTTTAACTCTTTGCAAACTTGTTTAGCTAGTGACTTTCATCGTAAATTTATTTTTGTTAATTCGTCATATTTTTAAGTGCAATAATGATGATGATGATGATTCCAGGTGATTTGACGTCCGGACTTTTTCATGAGTTTTCGAAAATTCGCGACTTCGTCTTTTTTCATTCCATTTCTTGACTTCTAGATGTTTTCAGAGTTGTCACGTTGTACGTAACATGCGTTACATACCTGCATTGTCGTGCGTACGGTGCTTGAAGTTGTTGATTACTTTATTTTTCAATTTTTATCTAATAATATCGTATAACCTGCAAATGGAATTTTGAGCACTTGTGTCTGCGAGAAACTTGGAAATTTAGTTCTTCCTTGGGTGGTCTGTAGACAATGATGCCTCGTTTCTCTTTAATACCAATTTCAAGTTTCCATGAGAAAAAAATTGATTGGATATTTTTATCACCTGCCCACTTTACTGACTCTTCCAATATTTTCTTCCCTCCATCCATATCCATCTGCAAATGGTGCCCAGTTATTTTCTATACTCTGCACTTAACATGTACTGCGTAAAATGTCTGAATTGGAAGAAGCGTGTTCTGGAGTTTCTCTTCATATATTCGTGCTTCGATGTTTAACATAGAGCATTTTTTCATTCCTGCTCACAGATCAGCGAGATATTAAGAATTTTCTTATTTTTATTTTTTTGTCATATTTAAATCGATTCATATTTGTTGACTTGTTAGCGGTTCACACTCATTTAATCTTCGATGTTAGGAAATTTCTCGTACCGGTAAACCGCATCTTTCAGGGCGCTTACGTTTGCTTGATCGAGCCTATTGGTTATAACAACTGCATGCCATTCAACAGCCCTTTGCTCCATCTATTTGAACTAGAGTAAACCGATTTTCAAATTACTGGACGTCAGTTATAAATAAATCAGCATAAAAAACACAACACATGAAAGATGTGGCTGTTATTTAACATTTTTATTTAAACAATTAAAAAGAAAAACTACTTAATAACTAATCATTATTAGAGTTGAAAATTATGAGAAAAAAAATCAGTTAGATTTTTAAATAAGTCCCTTCATTTCTCTCATGAAGAGGTCATAAGCATCATCGTTTCTCGTGACGTTGGTGTCGTCTTCGCTGCTCTTGACTTGAGAATTATCGAAACGACCTGAAACAAAGAATTCAGTCAACATCGTGGATAGAAGTGTACAAGGCAATAAACTAGTGTCAGTATTGTGTCATACATAAAAGCAAAACGTGAAACTTACTCGATGGTTTGACAAGCTGTCCTTTGGAATCTTTAAATTCTCTCTTGATCTTGACGGCAGTCGGAGTAAATCTTGTTGCATCCCCGATCAGGTTTCTGATTTTCGGCTTGGCCACTATCGTAGCAGACGCCGGTTCGTTTTTATCAGCCGAGGGTGTCGGTTCGACTGTTGGCGCTTTAACGTAAGTGGGAACTCCAGTGAGAACTGTTGATTGAGGATTGCCTGGTGGTGCAGATCCAACAAGAGATGGTGGAGGACGATTAGGAGGCATACCGGGTGGCAACCCTGGTGGTGGTACTGGGCCTCTGATACCCATATGAACAGGTAGACCTTGTGGAGTAATTCCAGGGGGTCGGATACGCGGTGGCGGTCCAGGCGGTAACATTCTGGGTGGCAGCATAGGTGGTGGCTGTGGCATGTTGCCACCTGGCGGCATCCTGAACATCATTGGTGGGGGACCTGGCGGCAAAACAGGTACAGATGGGAGAATGTGGGGAGGTTTGTTTCCAGATGATTGAGATTCAAACAATTCTTCATTTGGTTCTTCGAATGTGTCAGCATCTTCACTGTAATAATAACCATGAATGAAATAATTGCTACTAGTAATTCAGTTTGGGATGCAGTCTATAAGTTAGGTCCCACTGAAAATCATCAGATGAAAATGTGAGAATATGCAGTACACATGAAGAAGACAATTAGAACATTACTGTATTACATGAACTATTAAGAAATTAAATACTAAATAAACCCTAACCTGTCGCCTGTGAACGATTTGGTGTGAAGAACACCTGGTGACTTGAATTTAATTCTTGTGTCTTTTTCTTCTTCCTCTGGATCATGCGTTTCATCATCTTCAAATCTTATCTTGCGCTTTTTAGCTACAAAATTATAAAAAAAATGCTCAAATTGTAAAATCTTTTCAACAGAAACTTGTACAACTCAAGCATTGAATTTTTCAGCAACAACATGAGAACTTTCCATGAAATATAAAAGATTTAAAAATGAAAATTTCAACAATAAAATAAAACTTTTCAAACCTGAATGAGTTTCAGAATCGCTCTCTTTGGGTTCAAATCCCACAGAAGCTCGCTTCGTAGAGCGTTGTTCTTCTAAAAAATCGAAAAATGTTATACATATATTTTAATTCAAACCATCAACTAATTACAAATTACTTTAGGAAAATATTGCATTTTGTTGCATACAGTTTGAAGTCTACTTTTCTAATCCAACATATAAAACAATCTTTTAACTTAATTGCAACAGTCTCTTTAAAAAGTTCCTAGATTTTAGCATAAAAATTCTAAACCAAAGGACTTCTCATATATGGAAAAATCCTGTATATTGCATCTCTTCAGAGATGGAAACGAAATAAAAATATTTCTCCTGGATTCGTAGTTAAACTGACCTTTTGGCGTTTCCCCATCTTCATCATCACTGAGTGATGGTGGTGTACCCGGTGGAGGACCTGGAGGGTTCAACTTCCTGAGCGGAAGGAGAGCTGTACCGATCTGTTTTGACTTCTCGAAATGAGAAGACTTCTTAAGTATTCCATGAACGGATCTGGCTGGAAGAGACGACGGTAAGGGAATGTCACCAGGCAACGGAATACTCGATGTTACTGCAGGATGTTAGAAAATTTATATAAAAACAAACTTCGCAGCATTGATAGAGATAGTGACATAGAATTAAAAATTAAATAAAACAACGTGACTATTAATGCCATTCATCAGCTATTCCAATGTTTTGTCATCTAACTTGACAAGATCAGAAAGGTGAAAATAATCCGAAAAATCTAATATACTGCAGAAACTTAAACAACTTTTTTTGATAGATCAAATCGAATTAAAATTGATTGATTTATGTTCATTCTTTCAGACAAACAAGCAAAAATACTTTCATCCCTTATAAAATACTGTAATATATATATTTATATATACTAGTCTACCATTTAATGAATTTGTTTATGGTGTAATGATGACAAACCTGGTTGAAAGCTTGGTGCTTCGGGCAAAGGAATCATGTCCAGTTTCACTTTCTCAGCATTCTTTACTTGCTCTATAATAACATTTATATATTAGAAAAAAACAAACATTTAACATGCTCTACAATAACATTTAGATATTAGAAAAAAACAAACATTTAAAAAACTAATAATTAGTAATAAAAAATCCAATCAACCATAGTAAAGCTGCAGCTGCAGGCGCTTCTTTTCGTATTCAATCTCAGACTTCTTCAAATCAGAAGCATAATCAGGGTCTTCTTTTTCCTGAAAAATTATCAAAACACTTAAACTTGAAAATTAGAATACTTAACTTTTTAATTGAATCTAAACAACTTGTTTTGAGTCGAATAGGTATAAATCAATTAAAACTGTAACTGATAGATAGATTAGTTATCAATATCAGCTGGGTACAACCTAGGTATAACATCACAAAGATACGTAAACACAACCTAGGTATAACATCATAAAAATACGTACATACAACCTAGGTATAACAATATAAAGATACGTACATACATATGAATGACTCGGTCATAAGTTTCCTTTAACTTTCGCCTTTTTTCTTTTAAAACTCTCTCGTTCAGCTGTGGTGGCTGAGTTGGGTCGTACTCTGAAATGTTAAAATATTCAACATGAGATGTACAGTAGTTCTTAAATAATTTAATAATAAATGTTATTATGAAAAATATGTCTTAAAAAGAGTAACATACTGTTAACATGTAATCAAAGTCCTAAATAACAGTTCTTGTCCAAAAAATGTAATTACAGCATAGTCTTAATTATCCAACTTAATTAATTAATAAGTGATGATCTTTCAAGGTAGTATAAATCCAATAGTTATTTCAGCACCACAGAATGGATTTTTTCAAAATATCAAATTAATAAACCCAAAAAAATTGTTTGAAGACATGCTTGTATAAACTATATTTGTATTTAACTCTATATAATAACAATGTCAAAAAAATAAAATGATTAAATAATGTGGTGTTATCTAGTTTACATTCATTCCAAAAGTTTGAGATATCTAGCTAGCCAGGAAGCTGGTAAAATTTTGGATTCAAGATTCTTCTGCTACAAAAACACAAACCCATTTGATCAATCTTTTCCATTTCTTCAAGAAGCTGATGTGGGTCTTTGCTCTTCAAAACCGCGAGTCTTACAGTCATTCTTTGCCTTTTGTTCTGTAAAATAAATGAATATGGTCTTTTTTAGAATGCTTCTGTAATATTAGCTTTTGACTCTCATATATATTGTATGTGAAATTTACATATAGTTTTGCGCAGAATAGACAATACATCCTACTGACCTACTGAAAAAACTTGAAAGTATTAATTTAGAAAGCATTAAAATCTAACATATTTCGCCTTCTACTATAATACTGAATCAGGGTTATGGCTAAATAAATCAATAATACAGATTTTGAGCGTTACAAGCCTTCCCGAACCCCTACTGCTATTCAGTGAAGATATAAAAACATATGCAAATTAATTATTGCAAAATATTCTGCTTGTTGGCACAACAGGAAAAGTATTGACATAGTTTCCAAAATGTTATAAATTGTTTTACAGTTTTACATTATCTAAATTGTGGAAACTATGTTAATTGTGAAGAGATTTTATAATATTCTAACTTCTTTTGTAATATTTTCATTCAACTTTAACTTGGTTTGAGAATTAATTAAATTTGTACAAGATATCTTTTTTTTTTATTTGAATAATGCCATACAATAATTTGTGCTGTTTTACAGTTTTAGTTTTGATTTGGTTGTGCTTAAGTCTTGGTCGTTTATTTCAGAAATATTTTCACGAACCAAAAGGGATAAATACTTTTGCTCATATTTAAAAAGAACCATTTTGAAACCTTCGGAAACTTTACTCACCTTTTTCAACTCTCTTTTCCTAGCCTCCTTACGGGCCTGATCGGTTGGATTCATGTATTTCCCACTCTTGGTGGTATTGATTGATCGCCGACCCATCTTCAGTTGCAAATTAGAACGTTTATCAACTAAAATATTGTGTTAACATTAACACTTAAAAGGAAACAATTCAACCGGTAAGCCAGGCACAACAAATTTTTAACAACAACCCAAAGAATAAATAACAAAATGGCGAGAATCTATGAACTTTACAGCCAGCGATTGCGTTTTTGATTATCATAGATTAAAATAATTACCAACAACGTTTTAAATAAAATTATATATTTACATCTATATTATAGTAGACCACGTCACTCATTGATTCTGTAACGGTTATGTATATATATATATATATATATATATATATATATATATATATATATATATATATATATATATATATATATATATATATATATATATATATATATATATATATATATATATATATATATATATATATATATATATAAAACATATTATAAAACATATATCTTCGATAGCTATTAAATTAGCTAGTTACGGAATGTTAGCCGTCCAACTTATATATACTATCGAGCATTGATTCGTACCCATTCATAGTCGAGTGTTGTGTTCAACATACCCCAACAAAAGCGCTTAACAACCACTGTTTTTTGGCGGTGGAAGTGGCGCAGATGGTAAGGTAGTTGGCATGATGCGAGGCGGTGTTGCCGATCCGACAGTCGTGGGTTCGAGTCTTAAGTTGAGACATTTATATTTGCGTTATTTCGTGGTGGATTGTAAGCCATCCAAGTTTCTGATATATGTGGCTCGTAAAAACATATCAACGCTATGTTTCCTTATAATATATATATATATATATATATATATATATATATATATATATATATATATATATATATATATATATATATATATATATATATATATATATATATATATATATATATATATATATATATTTATATGTACATATTGAACCAAATCCACAGCAAGGACCACTTCTCAACAATGGCCGTCAATTCACAAGAAATGTCGTGTATACTGAAATTCTTTAATAACTAATTATTGCACTCTTTAATTTTCACATCCTTTGAATTTATATGAAATACGTTAGTAAATTGAAAATTTAAACACAATAAAAAATTTCATTAAATTTGCTTACATATAAAATTTTTTTTATGGTTATCAAATGTCATTTTGGGGCGCCGTATTTTAAAACTTCCGTCATTTTTGACGGGCTATCTCTAGTCTTATATATAAAAATGAAATGTTTGTTTGTTTGTTCGGACATCAAATGTAAACGGCCGAACAGATTTAATTGAAATTTGGCACACTTATGTATCTTATTTAAGCGGTGGTTCCTGTAAAATTTTAAATAAATTGGTTTCTCCGTTGATGTTTTATGGACAAAAAACGTTTTGGTCAGCGGTAGTAAGTTATGTATATATATATATATATATATATATATATGTATATATATGTATATATATATATATATATATATATATATATATATATATATATATATATATATATATATATATATATATATATATATATATATCTTTTTCCTATTGACTGAGTTCATGATTTATATTTTTCATTTTAACAATTCTATCTTATATATAAAAATGAAATGTTTGTTTGTTTGTTCGGACATAAAATGTAAACGGCCGAACAGATTTAATTGAAATTTGGCACACTTATGTATCTTATTCAAGCGGTGGTTCCTGTAAAATTTTAAATAAATTGGTTTCTCCGTTGATGTTTTATGGACAAAAAACGTTTTGGTCAGCGGTAGTAAGTTGGAGTAAATTTTTTTTCTACAAAATAAAATAAAATTAATTTATAGTTAAATTATACAAAATATTTTTTTTTTCTTGAGTTTTAAAGGTTTTAAATATAAATATTAAATTAAATAAATATGTGTGTTGTTTAGTGCCGCCCATAGATATCTATGGTGCCGCCGGATACCTTTGTTTTGATTTCATAGAGCTCATTGAGGCTCATTCTCTTCCGAACCTCCACGAGGGAGAAGTTGGCTGCGCAGCTGGATCCCCGAACCATAGTGCAAAAAAAAGTTCGTGCATTGGGGTTGTGCTATAGATCGTTGGAAAGGTATTTAAAAAGGAAATATAATGGTGTAAAAATAAATTTAATATTGCAAAAAATAAAAAAGTTATAGGCGAAAAACCGTCGCCGTCCCTATGTAAATGTATGGAGACGATTTTTCATACCCTGATCTATATTTTGCTTCATAACTTTTTTATTTGTTAGACTATTTTCCAAAAATTTGTTTCTATGTTTGGCTAATATATTTGTCTTTCTAATGCATTAAGCTAGAACCCCAATGCGGTCGAAAATATTAATCTACATGGCTCCAAACGCAAGTGAAAAATCGTCCCTATGTAAATGTATGGAGACCATATTGTAAAAGTTTCACTGATATATGAGGTGCATGAAATTTGAAAGAAATGAAAGCAAGTGCAGTATTTTTGTGTTTCAACAAAATCATGAACAAAGTTCTCAAGCCAGCCTATCAATCTGCTGCTGTTTTGTTCAATTTATAATTGCATCATTTGCTAAATAAAAGTGGTACTCTTCGATTGTTCCAAATTGATGATCTCAGAAAACTCTCGGAAAATTCATTAAGTTAATGCTTTGAAGGTTTTTAATATTATTATTACTTCATGTTTTATTTCAATCTGTGTTTTATATCACATTTTTCAAAGCCACGGGTCAACATTTATTAACATGCCACATGTAGCGTTATATGCTTTCTGTAGACATGACACTTAAAAACTAAGAACAACTCAAAAACTAAGACTAGCGATTTAACGAAAAGCAGCTGTTGAACAGTGTGTGATAAATCTATTGTAAGCATTTATAATCTTACAAGTATTTAAAATAAATATAACCTGTTGAGATATATGAGCGGATTTTAACATTATTGCAGCCGTTAACTAATAAATTCTTTTTTTTTTCAGCTTCAGTTAATCATAATAAGCCTTTGCAGAAGATCACACTTGCAGAGTGGAACCAATACATTAAAGAACACTAATTAAAATTGAGGAAGTTCAGACGTAACTAAACGAGCAAACCAAACAACAAAGTGTTAACGAGAGAACAGATCAATTTTGATGACTGTGCACAGCATTCCGCTACAGCCCATCTAAGCCACATTGGGAAGGCTCTAAAATTTAATGGAGGAACAGAAGAGCGAAAAGAAGAGCAAGCTGGAGCGGTAAAGCGTAAAAGCAACCGGGATCGGGAAAAGTAAAAGAGACCGGGGACGGGAGAGCGACCGTGAGCAGAAATGCGACCAGGAGTGAGAAAGCGACATGGAACGGGAAAGCAAGCGGTTAAGGAAACGGGAGCCAGAGAGAAAACGATAAAAAGCCTTTAAAATCCCCGGGCAACGCCGGGTAACCCAGCTAGTATTACATAAATATAAAAAATTTCTGTTTCTGTTTTATTATCATTATCACAAATATAAATTAAATTCGTTATCTGTCACACACACAGACACACACACATACAAACATATATATATATATATATATATATATATATATATATATATATATATATATATATATATATATATATATATATATATATATATATATATATATATATATATATATATATATATATATATATATATATATATATATATATATATATATATATATATATATATATATATATATATATATATATATATATATATATATATATATATATATACTAGCCGGGTACCCAAACCTGGCGTTGCCGGGGTTTTTAGAGGTTTTTCTAATGCTTGTCTCTCTCACTTGTTCTCCCGTTCCCGCTTTTACGTTCCCCGTCGCTTTCTCATTACCGGTCGCTTTCCCGCTCCCGGTCGCCTTCCCGCTCTCGGTCGCCTTCCCGCTCCCGGTCGCCTTCCCGCTCCCGATTTCTTTCCCGCTCCCGGTCGCTTTTCACTCTCAGCTGTTTTTCCGTTTCCGCTCATTTGTGCTCTTTTGATCTTGGTCACTTTCCCGTTCCTGGTCGCCTTCCCGCTCCCGATCGCTTTCCCGCTCTCGATCGCTTTCCCGCTCCCGGTCGCTTTTCACTCTCAGCTGTTTTTCCGTTTCCGCTCATTTATGCTCTTTTGATCTCGGTCGCTTTCTCGCTTTCGCTTGCTTCCCGTTCCCGGTCGCTTTCCCGGTCGCTTTTCACTCTCAGCTGCTTTTCCGTTTCCGTTTGCTTTCCCGTTCCCGTTTCCGCTCATTTATGTATATGTATGTGTTTATTAAGTATATGACTTTTTTTTGACCTCATATCCCCATATGATATTCGGTGGAGTTTTTTCGTGCAAAAAAGAATATGTGAGTCATTTTTTTTTTTTTTTTTTTTTTTTTTAAGGTTAGTGAAAGGAGTTGTTAACCCCGCGAGACACTCAACCTGAGCAATGCGTGTAAACTCCTTGCTTAAGGGAGCTACGATGGTGACGCCAGTGAGATTCGAACCGCCGACCTACAAGGTGACAGGCGAACGCTTTACCGCTTAGTTTTATTTGAAAAAAAGTTCACCCTCCTATAGAAATGAAGTTTTTCTCAAAGATGGAAATTGCTCCAATTGACAGTTTACTGTGACAAATGAATAATAAGTACATTCTTATTGTGCATTAGTTAAAATAAATTTAATGTTCAGTTTTTCAATGGATTTGCACAGTGGACGTAAGTCTTGCATCACTTTTATTGCGCGTTCTGCACATATATTTGAACGCTGCGTTGGTATAGGTTAAGGCTCCGATGACCAAAAGTTCTTCAATGACTTCAATGCGTTTGGATGTTCTTTACAGGCTTCTGTCAGACTGTCAGAGTCCGATAGATTGTAGCAAAGTGAGGAAAACCATATGTCAGCTGTCTATCGAAACTCTGGTATCAGAATGAAAGCAAGCAGTATATAAATGGCTCTGGAGTTCCACCTGGCATTGCTGATAACAGGAAGTGATTGGAATTTTACTTTTGGGAAGCTTCCTGTAATTTTGAAATTCCTATAACATGATAATAAATGATCAAGAAAGGCCATATCATCCTTGGACCTATCCTGCTCTGCTTTCTTAAGTGGTCTTCCAGTATTCGGGAATGATGCCTTGAGTTGCTCATACTCTCTGATTATTCTTGTAACAAAAAAATAGTGCAAATGAGGCGAAGTTGTTAATCCATCATTCATGACATGTTTCAGAATTGTGTCTAGAATATGGTATTGACATCCAATGAATACAGGTTTTTGTAGTACTTTTTTTTGGAAGTGTTTTTGCAACAGTGACACATCACCATTACGTTTTCCTGTGTTTGCTGCAGTTGTGTCAGACACAATCATTTTTATGGAGGACCACAGGTCATATTCATCGAGCACAGTTGTTATTCCATTAAATATTGTCTGACCTTTTCCATTTTCCAGTTCAAGAACAGTCTGACCTCCCTATTTTCGTTTTTCAGAATCACTTTCCTTTCCATCAAATGTATGTATATGTATGTGTATATATATATATGTATATAGTTCCCGCTCACTCACCCGCTCCGCTCCGCTCATTTTGTGACGGATTTCAATTTTTTTCTCACTATATTTGATTCCCCTTGACTCTCAAGGTTGTGTGAAAATTTTATTACGATCGGATGAATGGTGTAGCAATGCATAAAGGACATACATACATACAAACATTCATATATATATATATATATATATATATATATATATATATATATATATATATAGTTCCCGCTCACTCACCGGCTCCGCTCCGCTCATTTTGTGACGGATTTTAATTTTTTTCTCTAAATTTGATTCCCCTTGACTCTCAAGGTTGTGTGAAAATTTCATTACGATCGGATGAATGGTGTAGCAATGCATAAATAACATACATATATACATACATACATATATACATACATACATACATACAAACATTCATTCATTTATATATATATAAATATATATATATATATATATATATATATATATATATATATATATATATATATATATATATATATATATATATATATATATATATATATATATATATATATATATATATATATATATATATATATATATATATATATATATATATATATATATATATATGTATATATCAATTTCCTAAAGTTTGTGCTCTAATTTTATAATTTGCTTAATGGATGAATAACTTTCATAACAACGTTCTAATTGATAACAATTTAATAGTTCAACAATGACTAGAAAAAGTACATCTACGACGAAAGGCGGAACATTTTTACATCCGGCTGAAAAGAAACGTAAAGCAGATCGAAAAAAAGAAATTTTAAAAAATAAACAAAGAAGAGAGGCTGTTAGATTAGCCATTCAAGAAATGAGAAAGAAAGAAGCAGAAGCTTTAAATGCAAGTTCAAATCATGCAAACAAAGAAGTGATTGCTCCCCATCCACCACCAGTCCTATCAGTCGGACCAGTATTGAAGACTTCTTTTCCCCAACCACCAAATCAGACCCTAGCTGACGGAAACCTTACAGCTCCTTCAGGTCCGTCACCATTTTATAGCGAAACAGCCAGTTGTCCAATTCTTCCGCTGGACGTCAAAGACATTCCTCTTCCTCCGACTAAACACCCGGAGGAGACTCCGAACTTTCCTCAAAACTTTCTTCCAACCTTTTCTCAAAGTTTACCACAGAGTTTTCCTCTGAACGTTCCACCGATCTACCCTCCAAACGTTTGTACTTATCGACCTATCCATTCAGGAACGGCTCCTCCACGCAACACAAGCAGACTTGTCGGTAAACAAAATCCTAAACCTGTAATAATTGCATCTGCTCCTAAAAGAAAAGATTTGCAAAAAATTTCTTGCCAGTTTGTTCCAACTTCTGTAATTCTCAGAAAAGGACTTAAAGAAAAACAAGTAACTGTCTGTAAAAGCGATGGAATTGCGTCTGAACAAGTGATCAGGAATGATTCTTTAAATGAATTCTTGACAGAAATTGCTCATCTTAGTTAAAATAAAATGTTTGATTTTTTACTTACCTCGAGTGTGTAGTTGGAATTGGTAAAATATAACCACAACCTCCACAATTAAATCCAGATATGGAGATTGGGGTTATATTTGACCCATTACCAAAATTCACATAAATCAATGACTCCACATTTGATAACATGCTATATGCGACACCATTAATTCTTTTAACAACTGTAAGTTGAAATGCCAATAAACAATTTTTATCTAGACTTAAGTGGAATAGATGAATTTGAAGTTCGGATGGATGTTGCCGCTGTCTTGTAATCCGTTATTATTTGCATATAAAAAAGTTTTAATATATTTGCTATTTTGCTCATGGGTAGCTTTGGCGAGCCCACAAAATTAAGCTAAGTTAAACCATTAGTTTTGTAATTTTTAAGCCAACAGAGATAATTCATCACCCAGCTGTAAAAAAAGTTTTTACAAAAGACAACGAATGTCGACATGCAATAAAACTGACTTGCAAAAAGTCTTTTTTTATCAAGTTTAAATGAACATCAAAAATAATTTGTTTGAGAAAAGAAATTGCTTTAACTTGAAACATGTGTATAAGAAGCATTTAAAACTGGTAAGTATATGAACAAACAACTCCCAGTTGGGGAAAAAATCTAAACAACTTTCAATTTAATTTTCGAGTCACGATTTACATAAAATGACAAGCACTCATCCGTGTGTACAACTCTCTATGGTCACTTCCTGTATGAAACCATTGGAAACAGGGATGTCATTACTACACAACAGTGTTGTGCTGCGGCAACTCAAACGCGATCAGTTTCGTTCAATTTTTCTATCTCTTCCGCGCATACGTTGCTCTCGACGACACTCTTTCCGTTTTCAGCCATTTCTTTGCTGTCGTCCATTCTGCTTTCTTTACCTTTCTGAACCAATAAACTGAACTTTGATCTTTTCTTCTTGATCCCGGAGGAGTTAATCGTGTGCATCTCAACGGCTGTCGTGATGTTGGCAACGCTCGTCCGCTCGAAGCATTCAGCAGCCCTCGGAGCCCTAGACATTCGGTTGTTACTTTTATCTGCAAAAGTCATTCTGCCGCCGGTCCTGTGGTCGCGTCTCGTGAAGCAAGCGAAGCAAAGACGTTTGAAGCTGTTGCGGAAGTTCTCCGATAGAAATGCGTACAAAATCGGATTGAGGCAGCTGTTCGTATAAGCTAAGCCGTTTGTAAATATGCGAATGCAGATGAACTTGGAGTCGATGGCACTGATGATGAAGAACTGTGTAAGGAACATGAAGTGCACGGGAATCCAGCAGACGGCGAATATCGTCACGACGATGATCACCATTTTCGTCACGCGACGCCTGGCTTTCATGTTCTCCGATGTCGGCGGGGTTTTTCCGGCAGCCGGATTTCCTTCTTTCTTCTCGTCTCGTTGTTTTTTTATAACCTTTCCCATCTTCAGAAGCCGATGGACCATCAGCGCGTACAAGACGATGACGAACATGAGCGGAAGAAAAAACCCGAAAAGAAAAAACGTGCCGTAGAAGATTTTGCCGTAATTTTCGTCCCCTTCCGTGAACTTTTTATTCAGGCAGAGCACGTCTCCGTCAAATTCAACGACATCAAAGTCAACAAACATCGGAGAATTACACGTACAGATGACGATCCACATGATGACCACGGCACAGACTGCGTTTCGCGTGGTTCTAATGGTCATCGATCTTATGGGATGGACGACGGCCAAATATCTATCCAGCGACATCAGGACCAGCGTGTAGACGCTGGCATGAGCAGTGACGTGCAGAAGGTACTGCGGCAGGCGACACAAGAACTGACCGAATGGCCACTCGGAAATAAGATAGGTGCTTCCTGTAAACGGGACGCAGATGATGATGAAGAGAAGATCAGCGAGTGCTAAGTTTAGGATGAGTATGTTCGTGGTGCTTCTCATCTGCTTGTTGGTGGCCACGGTGATGATGACGAACAGATTGCCAACTAGACCGATGACGAAGATGGCTACAAACACTGTAGGTATGATGGCCCAGGCGCAGATCATGGCTTCGTCGTAGGATTCTTCGAAGGGGGTTGAAGAGTTTGCAGTTTCATTTTTAGGAGCTGCTGATGATGGGTTGGAAGTTGTTGCCATGCTTGCTTGCGGTCTACCGGCCCCTGTTAACAACAGCCTTCAGAAGTACAAAACTCTGCACATCGTGGTCTAAAAAATTTTATTATTTTGTATATCTTAATTTTTTACAGTTAAAATTAAAAACAAGTAAAGGAAAAACGAGTTTTTCAACACAAACTTGTATTTCAAATACAATCGATTTAGAAATACGATAGATGTTCAAATTAATTTTTTTAATTGAATCATGTATTGTCATCCAATATAAAGCTATGCTGAAAATTTCAGTTTCATAGCTAATCAAAAAGCTGATTAAATTTTATTTGCAAGATTTGCGTACAGAGAAAGACACACACACACACACAAACAGAGATTGTAACCTAAATAAGTTTGTAAAAAAGTTGATTTCCATCTAAAACAATTGTCACGTGACGTGGAAATCACGAGATCGTTTATTTTTGTGACTGAAACCCGGTGAATGTCATGAGGTCAAGGTCATGCTCATAAAGTTGCAGTAAAGTTTAATTAACTTAAATATTTACCTTTTAAATAAAAAATCTTTACATTTGTAAACATATAATACATATATACTCGTAAAGTCACCTTTTATAAATATTAAACTAGCAGAAAATGTTCTGTAAAGCACATTTAATTAAAAAATTCATACAATTCAGTGTAAACTGTTTCTTCATCAAGGCGCCACTTACATATGATTAAAGTTCAATTAAAGTCTAACAAGTAAATTAAAAACGAATTTTTAAAACCAATGCTCTTATATATAATTAAAACACAAATTTTGCAATCAATTTTTTCTTATATTACTCTTTTATTTTATATTAAAGTCGAAATATCTTAATTATATCGAAATATCGAAATTAATTAAAATTAACTAAATTAATTGACTTATTGTAAAACTAATAATTGAATATTGCATTGTCTTCTATTTTGAGCATGTATGCAAAATTTGAAAAAAATCTATAATCAGGAAGTGACTCAAAAATTGATTGCAAGATTTGAAACAGACAGAGAAACAGACAGACAGAGAAACAGACAGACAGAGAAACAGACAGACAGAGAAACAGAGACGACGAGTTAATAAAAGCATTGGTAAAAATATAAATATTTTATCAATACTGTTTAATACTTTAAGATAAGTTTTTCAATAGGATCCTTTTTTTCAAAATCAGTAGTTTTTTTTTACTTTTCATTTCATGACACTTTTCTATAGATTCCATCAATTCAATAAATAAATCATTTTATTCGTTTTAAGATTTATTGAGTTTATTTTTTTTTGCATTTATTTGTGATTCAATAAATGAAAACGTCTCTTAAAAAAAGACTGCCTGCGACTACATTTTAGTGACGTAGAAAATGTTGACCAGAAATGACTTGGGCGGTTCTAGTTGGTTGAAAGTTAAATAATAGAAAATATTAAAAGAACGCTTGTACATAAATGTACTAAAAACTTAAAAATAATATTTAAGTGTACACAATAAAATTTTTGAACTTAATGTTGTGTCAAAATGAATGATATATTAAATCAAAAAAATCATGAGAACTTAGGAGAGTAGTTTTTTTAATCAAACAGATTTGTTTGAAATCCTGAAATAATTAAATCATTATATATATATATATATATATATATATTTAAAAAAATTTCTTTTTAACTTCTTTTCAATAGTAATTGTAGATATGTTGATGTTTAAAACAAACCAGAACTAAAACCGAGCAACCACACAAGAAGTATCACTGATAAATCTTTTCCCCGTATTGACACACCTCGTCAAAATCAAAAGTCAACGATTCTTCATCTTCATCTCCAATTAGGCTAACCATGATTTTATATTTGTCCTTATTTCTGTGCAAAACTCTAGCGATTTGATATTTTCGCTTTCCTCTGACGACCATTATAAGCGATGGATCTTCTCTTGGAATAACAGTTTCCAGCATTCTCTGATGCAAACCTTCTAGAAGTTTATTGTCAGATGTCCTACAGACACAGACAAAGGGTTCTGTGACATCTTCTATAAAAACCTTCTCTTTATAATATTTCCCTTTTTGGAATTTTTTGTCAATAATTCTCACTAACAGGTGTGGGTGAAGCCACTGTTCTTCCTTGACTGGTTTGTCAGAGTGACGATGAACATCACTATCTGCCGAACTTTTGTGAAATTTCGGCTTCACTTCAAAAAAGTCTTTTTCTTCTGTGTTTTCTCGTTCTCTTTTTTTGAATTTTTTATTTTCCGAGGATGGTAATTGTTCTCCACCGTTGTGAAACTTTTTTTTCGTTTGTTCAATTTCAGACAGCTTTAACTTTCGATTGTCTGCTTCTTTCTTTGTGGATTCATCAACCTTCAAATTGTCTCGATTATTGGAAGAACTAATTTTTAACAAACCGTACTTCTTTTCTTTCTCACCTGTAAACTCTGCACGGATTGCCTTTTTGTACGCGCCTAATCCTAGAATATTGGGTCGCAAACCAAACTCTTCGATGGGAGTCCTGATGTCTCCATCTTTCCAGCCCATTCCTCTAAGCATAGCATGCCCAAATTCTTCATAGTCCATCTCATCCATTTCGGGTCTAACCGCAAAACATGGTTGGCTTTCAGTTTCTCCAGGCACTTTGTTTCTTATTGATATCGGAATCACATGCTGGGATCTGGAAGAATCTTGCGAAACTTGTTCGGTGAATTTGTCATTTGTGTCTTCCCTGCAGTTTCTATATTTGTTTTCTACGATGAGAGGTATCACTAATTTCTTTTGCTTGGTCTTTTCTTTTACATCATTGTTTTCTTGTTCTTTTTTCTCCTGACATGGTTTAGCCAATTTTCTTATTAGAGTTTTTTTCAAGAACTTAAATGAGACCGGATTTTCGGAAGTCATTGCAGGAACTAAATGAAAAATAAAACGTCTAACAAATAAACTAAATTTTGGTTTTTAACCGATAGCTAAAATAGTAAAAACAGATTACAATAATAAAGAAATAGATATATAAACACATACATATATATATATATATATATATATATATATATATATATATATATATATATATATATATATATATATATGTATATACGATTATCGAGAATTGAATATTTTAATGTGTTATTCATTATAAGCTCAGAAAACTGTCAAATGATAAATGTTATTACGTCGATCCTGTTCTAGTTTACTCTGGCTGGCACAAAAAAATCTCTTTTATATTGTGCCAGCCAAACGTCCACACATATATATATGTATATATATATATATATATATATATATATATATATATATATATATATATATATATATATATATATATATATATATATATATATATATATATATATATATATATATATATATATATATATATATATATATATATATATATATATATATATATATATATATTATAAGAAAACATAGCGTTGATATGTTTTTACGAGCCACATATATCAGAAACTTGGATGGCTTACAATCCACCAAGAAATAACGCAAATATAAATGTCTCAACTTCAGACTCGAACTCACGACTGTCAGATCGGCAACACCGCCTTGCATCATGCTAATGAAAAAGAAAAAATGAGTGAGAACGGGAACAGGAGAGCAAGCGTGAGCGGGAACGGGAGAGTAAGCGTGAGCGGGAACGGTAGAGCAAGCGTGAGCGGGAACGGGAGAGCAAGCGTGAGCGGAAACGGGAGAGCAAAAGTGAGCGGGAACATAAAAAGCGTCCGGGCACGGGAAAGCAACTGGGAACGGAAAAGCGACCGGGAACGGGAGGCAAACGGGAGCGGAAAAGCGACCGGGAACGGGAAAGCGGCCGGGAACGGGAAAGCGACCGGGAAAGCCAGCGGGGAAGGAAACCTGAGCGAGAGAGACAAACATTAGAAAAACCTCTAAAAACCTCGGGCAGAGCCGGGCACCCCCGCTAGTATATAATTATATATATATATATATATATATATATATATATATATATATATATATATATATATATATATATATATATATATATATATATATATATATATATATATATATATATATATATGAGTTGCGTGTGCGTGTGTGTGCGTGTGAGTGTGTGTGTGTGTGCGTGCGAGAGGAGTGCATGACAATCATCATCATCACCACCACCACCACCACCGTCGTCGTCATCATCATCAGCAGAAGCAGCAACTGCCCCCTTCCACCACTACCACAATCATCATCATCAACACCACCTCTAGTACTTACTGGCTGACCAGCTCATCATCAGTATCATTATCATCACCGTCGTAATAATGCATCCGATGTTTTCTCATTGAGCCATGAAAACACAAGGCAGACTTAGTGACTTTCAAATATATTGGAAATCTGTCGCAAAAATTCCATAAAAATTGTTTTATTCGTAAAGCATTATTATGATTTTTATTTTATTTTTCATTATTATTGTTATTATGATTTTTATTTTATTTTTCAGTCATCAGTCATCAGTTTTCTTATTCAATAAATTTGCATTGCAGAGTTTGTTCGCCTGTTTATTTATATAAAAGAAATATAAAAAAAATTGCTTCAGCACTTCATGCTCATCTATCTTGGCCTATCCTTATCTTGACCTTTTGCTATTCTTGATAATTCAAGAGTCCGCAATCTTTGAAGTTATGCGAGCACAACGTTTGTATCCTGACTCTTCGATGAAACGCCAATGAGCATAATAGAATGTATTACCTGAGAATAATATGTTTGCATGCAAATAGAAATTTTCTAGATTTGATTAAAAATGTTATCAGATGGATAAACATCGTCCCGAGTGAAGGATTCTCTTCCACCTCATATGAAGCTCTTCAATCTTATTCCATGAAAATTTCTTCTCCATTCAGCAATTTTAGTTAATCGATGACGAAACCAATAAAACTTATTTTTATTCTGCTTTCGGTCGAGAAAAATCAAATCAAAGCGAGATACTTCGATCGTTGCATTCTCGAAACATTCGTCGAATGCTTTCTCAACAGAAATTACATTTCACTCCAGCGATATCTAGAATCCTATAATTCTTTGACGGAGTAATGTAGGGACGGCTGCAGCAGGAAGTTTGAAGAATCATCATTAGTCTCGACAATGAAGGTTTGATTGAAACGAGACTCACACACAAACTTAAAAGAAAATGCATGTGCGAGTGAGAAGAGGGCTGCTTGTCCCACTGAAAGGGGGAAGGAACTGAGTAGGGGGGAGGGAGAGAATGAGCTAGTGCGATAGTCATCCTATCATCTTCCACTGAAACTCATCTGATTTACATAAACACGCTGCTCACACAACCAATCCAGCGGGGGCTAGTGATGGGTCTGGGAACTGGGAATTGCAAACTATGAACACACGGAGGGTCTTAAAAAAAGATCTCAAAATAATATTGGCATTGTTCACAGGAGATTGATCGCCTTGCAGCGGCGGCATCTAAAATAGCAAAATAAATGTTTTGACTGTAAACATTTTCATTCGGTACCGATGGGAGTCCTTTTTTACCGAATCAAATTCAATAACTCTCATCCGGACATACGCACACACACACACACACACACACACACACACATATATATATATATATATATATATATATATATATATATATATATATATATATATATATATATATATATATATATATATATATATATATATATATATATATATATATATATATATATATATATATATATACACTCATTAAACAAACTCAGCCATGCTTGTCGTTGACGGTATTTGCAATATTGGATGATTTAATTGCAAAACTTTGCATTATTACTTCTACAGCGATGTGGAGTCAGCCGGCTCGTCTCTCTCCACATAATGTGCACTGCACGTTCCACAATGATTTGTACAGTTCAGGCAAAACAAGGAGACGGCAGTAAATTTCCAACTGAAACGTTTCCATTGCAATTGACAGTCCCGGCACCGCCGCCAACCCCGCCACCCCCGCCACCCCCACCACCCCCACCACCCCCGCTACCCCCGCCACCCCGGCTACCCCCGTCTCTTTCTCGTCTCCCCAACCCCTTGCGAGAAATCGATACATTTACGTTCCGTTTCACCTTAAAGCCATCTGCGACCGGGTACAACATTACGCATCCAGACCAGAACCAATTCAGTCGGAGCATGTAAGCACACACGACCCCCTACGACTCTGTTAAGATTTTGTGCGGTTCTGTTGTATGACTCGAACCGGATGGCACTAAATATTCGGTTCTGTCGTGACGTTTCTCCGAGTCCGGTTCAAATATTCGGATCGTTATTCAGGCACCGGAAAGCCTAGGAACCGTGACGAGTGCATCGGTTCTCGGGATCGTAAGCATAACCGCGACCAAATACAATCGAATTAATTAACTATCGAAACCACGGGCCGGGAATCAGCGAGCAGACCCATCCCTGACAATAAAGTCAGGGACGTACCATAAAAAGAACCCCGGACGGAACAAAAGACCGAGCGAGATTGCGTGACAACAGGAAAGACGGCGTTCGTCAATTGGATTGTTGTTTGTGTCCATGCGTCGTTGTTGTTTGTGTCCATGCGTCGTTGTTGTTTGTGTCCATGCGTCGTTGTTGTTTGTGTCCATGCGTCGTTGTTGTTTGTGTCCATGCGTCGTTGTTGTTTGTGTCCATGCGTCGTTGCTGTTTGTGTTTATGCGTCGTTGTTGTTTGTGTCCATGCGTCGTTACTGTTTGTGTCCATGCGTCGTTGTTGTTTGTGTCCATGCGTCGTTGTTGTTTGTGTCCATGCGTCGTTGTTGTTTGTGTCCATGCGTCGTTGTTGTTTGTGTCCATGCGTCGTTGTTGTTTGTGTCCATGCGTCGTTGTTGTTTGTGTCCATGCGTCGTCGTTGTTGCTGCTTTCGTTATTGTACACAATGAAGAACTGTCGTCTTGCTCTGTACGAACGATAAAACAATCTTTTCTTCTTCTTCTTTCTCTTCTACCACGAAGACACTCGATCAGTTCGCACAGAAGTGCCCGTCAAATGCGTGCGCCCTGCCGCTATGGTGCGAAGCGGAAGATATTCGAAGTGAAATATTAAAGTAGCGGCGTGCTTTAAATTCTTCTTCTGTTTCTTCTTCTTCTTTCTTCCGTCGTCTTTTCTCTCTCCAGAGGTGGAAACTCTCGAGGATGCTGCGATCATTGAAGTTCTTGAGGTT
>OZ022238.1:46399709-46417209 GCA_963978895.1 Erpobdella octoculata | reverse complement strand
TCCACGACAGAAAGTACTTAAGTGCTTCCTACATACAGCCACTAGAGTCTTAAAACACCTGGTGTAAAGGACTATAAACTATTATTTAAAAAAAAATTGAAAATTTAATAAAATACGTTTTCATTGACGACAATTCAATACACCGATTTTTAGCTCGTTTGGATGACGGGAAGTTTGCAAGCAAGCAAACACGGCGAAGTTAATATAAAGGATTCAAAAATCAATAATTTATTCATCCATTTTTTTACATCGTAAAATTTAATTTTTAAAATTTTGTTCAGACAACTAAATCTATTTCAACCAGGTTTTTTTTATTCAAAGCAGAAAATTTGCATTTTGAGAGAGAAAACCAATAAAAGTAAAATTAATTTCAGTAGGTATAATATTTCTTCAAGTTACGATTTTAAGATTTTCTTTGCTGGTTCATTAACTTTTTTCTTTTTCCCTTTGATCACTAATTCGTTTTCTCATTCATTTTTTTGTTCATTCGTTCATTTGTTCCTTCATTCGTTTTTACGTATGTTAATTTTATTAGTTGATCATTTGGAGGTCCGGTGAAATAAAAACTTATTAGTAACAAGTTATGTTATAACTAAAAATTATGTTAAAACTAAAAGTTATAACTAAAAAATTATGTTTTAAAAGCCTCGATTTGAATTCGTGAATGCGCTTTAGAATTCAACCTGAATTTTCTCAATCAACATTATAAAGTTTATAAACTTGAAAAATAAGCAAAAAAGTAATTAAAACTTTTTTTATAAATAAACCAGCATAAAAAAATTTTAATTTCAAGAATCCAACCTATTTTGCGAGTACAGGGATTCCTGTCTTGCTTCAGCACTCGTGCTTTCCGACATGTAATATCCGGCAGAACTTTTTATTTTTAATTAAATTCAATCGTAATATTGAAATCTAATTTTTCCACTTCTTCCTGTCAAGTGGAGATTTTTTTAAAAAATAATTTAAAAAATTTATTTCTAAAACGTTCACTTTTTATTAATCTTGTATAAAAAAATCTTCCAGAGACTGTCATAATATTACATGTCACACGTGTATGCGCCATAATTTTACATGTCATATATTTAAGTCATGATATCAAATGTCATGTGTCTGAGCCATTATTTTATCTGTCATATATTCATGTCATGATATCAGATGTCATGTGTCTGAGCCATAATTTTACATGTCATATATTCATGTCATGATATCAGATGTCATGTGTCTGAGCCATAATTTTACCTGTCATATAATCATGTCATGATATCAAATGTCACGTGTTTGAGCCATAATTTTACATGTCATATATTCATGCCATGATATCAAATGTCGTGTGTCTGTGCTATTGTTTTAAATGTCATATATTCATGTCATGATATCAAATGTTATGTGTTTGTGCTATAATTTTACATGTCATATAATCATGTCATGTGTCTGTGCCATTATTTTACACGTTATATATTCATGTCATGATATCAAATGTCACGTGTCTGTGTCATAACTTTACATGTCATAAATTCATGTCATGATATCAAATGTCTGTGCCATTATTTTACCTGTCATATATTCATGTCATGATATCAAATGTCATGTGTCTGTGCTATTATTTTAAATGTCATATATTTATGTCCTTATATCAAATTTCGCCACAAGCACAAGTGTTTTAAACTTTAGTTTTAGAAAATCCAAGCTGATAAATTATGATCCTTACACATCATCACACACGCATACACACAAGCAAATACACACACAAACACACAAACGCACATAATTTTTCTTCCAAAAGTTTATGCGTCAATTATCCTTTAAAAAAATGCACCCGGTTGCTGGAGCTTGCGAAGGTAAGTAGACCTAAAATATGAAACTAATTATTTGGAGAAATTTTGGCGGGAAATTCTAAGAAGATGGTCCACTATATAATTGAGGAAGAGAATTATATGAGACGTCGAAAGTTTGGTAATGCGCTATAAACTCTTATGTAATATATTATCAATCTGGCTAGATGTAAAGAAAAAATATAAAGAAATCTTTGAAAAACTTCAGAAACTGTTTGAACTCAGATTTGTAAATTTATTAAGATTTTTTTTTTAAATTATAATGTTTTGTTAGTGCATAATTTATAAAAAAAAATAAAATATTATAAGCACGTTTCTATTCAAAACAAATATTATTTATTGAAAAAAAACAATTGTTTTTTAAAGGGCATCGATGATATTGTTTTAAAAAAATATCATAATGTACTCTCAATCGTGATCACACACCCTAATGTTATGTTCGCAGTTCATACAATTGTTTGTCATGTTCAAATGAGGTTTTCGTTAAAGGACTATAAACTAATATAAAAACAAATCAAAAGTTGTTCCTAAAAAGTAAGATGGTTTTAAAATCTTCAAGTCACAATATTGATAATTAACACATTAAAGTTGGTACAAAAATACTGAAAATATTTCATTCCTTGTTTTGATAAATCCAAGAAGCAAGCGTTTTGCTGCGTGTCCTAACAATCACACATCGTGTTATGGTATTTTTAACTACCACATATCTGTTTACGATTTTTTTATAAACACCTTCTCGTTTGTCATGAGTAGGTTTTTTTTGTTATTGTTTTGATAATATATTTGATACTTTATATGTATATTGCTTCTTCTTCCATTCATACTTGATTACCCTCTCTCTCTCCCTCCCTTTCTATTTTCTTTTTTTTCCTTTTCTTCCTCCTTCCCCCACTCGGCCACTTCAGTCATTACAATTAAAAGAGTCGTTCCGCCGTGCAAGAAGTGACAAGCAGGAGCTCCATGAACGACCTTAGAAACTTTATTGGAAAGCATTCAGTTGTTAAAACGAAAGATTCTATTTGAATATGAAAAATTTTTATTGCAAAAATAAATTTTATATTATTAATGAAGCAATAATATAATTTCCCAATTTTAATCTTTTGTTTGATTTTAACTGAAATGTAATGAATTTTGAAACAATAAAGAATTAATATAAGCAGCGTGAAAATGAAATGCCACAAATCTGAATTGTTACGTGGTTTCAGATCAGTTGTGATAAGAATACTCTAAAAATTTAAATTTAATTCACTTTTAATTTATAAATAGAACGGGTAATTTTTAGATTTTCCAGAGCAGTAGAATAAAAATATATCATTATTTATTATTTTATTTTATCTTCATAATATAATTTATTCTAGATTCCATGGGAATTTTTAAATGAATTAGGCACTTTGTATGTGCTTGAACTTCTAGAAAATTATCACTGGAATCCAAGAATTCTTCCTCTTTATATAAAGAAGCAATATATATATATATATATATATATATATATATATATATATATATATATATATATATATATATATATATATATATATATATATATATATATATTATCATTCCAGATGGTAGGACAAGCAACTGCAACTGCATTCGGTCCAAAAATTTTGGTTTTTCAGGATTATAATGTCATAGGAGGGTTTTGAAACAAAATTTCAAGAAAGGTTTTGAAATTTGTTTTAATTTTAATTGTATAATCATTTTCAAGCCTTATCAAACAACAAAATTTTTTATACACTTTTGAGTTTACAAAGCAAAATAACTTTATTTTAAATTTAAAAATCTAATTATTTTCAAAAATGTCAAGAAAAATTGTTTACTAGTTAGACAAATGAGACATCCTAATAAATAGAAATTTGGAATTTGAGATTTTTCAGCCGAATAAATACAAAAAAGGTTGAACTATTAAAACTGTTATTTGATGAATAACTTCTATAAAAGTTTTTTTGTCATATATTTGTATGAAAACTCCCAAATATATTCTATGCAAGCAATATTAAGGAGTGACTACAAGATATATGATGGCTAATTAATAAAACTATTTTTAAATTGCTTTTTTTCCGTTTTATCAGTTTATTAATATATTTTCATGCAGTAAACATTTTATCCGGATATTTTTTTTTGATTGGGGATGTGGAGGTTCTAAAAGTTATTTTCAATTTTTGTGCTAAACAACAAATTTCTTGAAAACCTTTTAAGAATTCTAAAAAAAAATTTGCGATTATCCAGCACCAGTTTTCACTGTTCGTTACTATTCATACCTACTACTCTACTTTTGCCTTTTCTTCATTCCTCTCTCGTCTGAAGCACAAAAATCCACGCCCGATTAAGCGCTCAAGAGAATAACAACATCCGCCAATCGTGAACACACACACACACGCACGCACGCACAGTATCTTTCACACACACATGCACACATGCACATATATATATATATATATATATATATATATATATACTAATAAAAATAATAATTTGTATTATAATACATATATATATATATGTGTATAATTTTCAAGGATCTTGACATCAGCAATACATCTACGATAAAATTGTTACAAATTACATGCATGACATCTGAATAGAAATGAAAGAAGAAGTTGGTTGGACATTGAAGCATGCAATGTATAGAAACACGCTTCGTGGCTTCAGATTCAATCCATCAATATTTCTTCTACGTTCAACCGCTGGAACGATAATTTATCATTTTATTTGTGCGATTTTAATATAAAATTTGTTTTCATTTATTGAAAATTTAAATCATCACGAGTGTTATTGTCGTTTTCTATAATGGTGGATCAACGCCATGAGAAATACCTGTTCTAATATGGTTGTGAAGTGAAATAACTGGGGAGTGTTATGCAGAAAATAAGAAGTATGTAGGTTTTTTTAAGGGAAACATTTTAGTGCTAAAATGTCCAGTCGAAAATTCTGATTCCTCCTAGAACAATAAAGCAAATGAGCTTGATTTTGGCGTAATATGCGACAAAATCTTTCTAACAACAAGTGAACCGTAAAAATCTTTTATATATTTGAAATAAAAAAATACCAATTTAATTCAAATATTTTTTATGAATATATAAGTCTATAATATATTTAAACATGGAATACAGTATTCTAAATACTATATAAATGGAAAGAACATTTTTAGTGTAAAATTGATATCTGCAATCATGCAAAGAAAATCTGATAATCAATGATTTCAATAAAATTGGTATAAAACCAATATTTCATTATAAATAAAAACATCCTAATATGTATGAATTATCGAATCGACGTAAAAAAAACTTCAGATCGATAGGAATACGTGAAATGGTTAAAAGTTGAATTCAAATTTTTTTGTTTTTTAATTAAATAAACAATGACGCAATGACGCATAGATTTTTTTAGCAGAACGTTCAAAATATTTGGTTTTTTTAGCGTGAATATTTCAAAATTAATGAGTCTATGGGTTCGTCTTCAATCAGACAGACAGAAAAGTGAAGTTAATATGAAGGATTGAATTAAATAATTTTCAAAAATTAAGTTACTGAAGGTGGAAATGTTTTGGAGCTGTTATTTTTCAAATTCCCTTAAATAGGAGTTTGCAGACAATTGCGCTCAGTAAGTTCTACAAGTTCTTATTGCTTTCTATAAAATTTATTACAACAAAAAGCTGCAATTTTAAATTCCTTTATCTGAAATCCATAGCTGTAAATTGTTTTAATAAGAAAATTCCATCAATGATTTTTGATTTTCAATTGAATATAAGTCGTAAAAATAAGATTTAAAATTATGCGGTTATACCTTGAAGATCACTTACAGAGTTACACAGAGCATAAAATTGATGACGATTTGATGACGATCTCTTGGAAGACACCTGGAGCTAACAGGACGCCAGACGGTTGATGATTAATTCTGCTCTTCCTAAACCGCACAGACTCTATCTAATGACGAGGATTCAAGAAAAGTACGTTGATATAAACTTTAAATTTCCTCGCAGTATTTTTATAACATTGTCGTGCGTATAACGTTTACACTGCGTCGATGTTAAATTCAACTAAAGTGGATACTTTCTGATTTATCGTCCGTTCGGCGAGCAGTCCACACACATTCGTAAGTTATTTGCACAGCAAGCAACATCAATGGACGATTCCTAACGATCAGCGCCCGCGTTGATATTTACATTACGTTAAAAACCACTCCATGGAAGCGATAATTATTGAAAGCTTTCCACTCCTGAAGACAAAACAAATCTCGCACTCTCGCGTATCCACGAGCATAAACGCAAACTGACAGGCGCGGGCGACGGGAAAACGCTTCGAAACTAGGCGCTACATCAATTTATTGAACAGCAAATGGAATTCTGAAATGCTTGTTCGTAGCATTGTTTATAATGCTATCAGAGTTTTTTTTGGACAACATTCCCCAATCACTTCGACCTAAATCGTGTATTATATTTGCTGACCAGCATCGTAGATCAAAAGTAAAACGGTGCAGTTTGTGGTACAAAAGTACAAATACTTTCAAGTCAGGAATTGTATAAAAAAAACTATGTACATATTCAAACAAGTTTTTTATTATTGATTTCCTAAATGTTGGTCTGATTTACACTGAGTTTGTGTTGAAGGACGGTTTGCTGAATGGTTAGCGCACTTGATTCGTCGCCTACAAGTCGTGAGTTCACTCTATTTTCAGCATGGTCCTGAGATGCGCATCACCACGGCCGTTGGAGTCCATAAGATATGGTCTATTCCGATTCTAGACGACATTTGGGCGGCAGATAAAACTGTGCAATCACCCATGTACGAGCAGAGACAGACATGTACTGTTACGGCGGTTCTTCAATGTCAACGACTTTAACGTTAACCTTGACGGAAAAGGAAAGGAAGAAAACGGGTACCATTAAAGCCGCGTTCAATGGTGTCTGGCAAATTACATTTTTACGGTCCCCCAAGAGTGCTGATTGGTTTATAGAACTTCGCGCATGGCACTACGACTGACGCACGCCCTTCACACACTCACACACACACAAACAAACAATAAACCAGAAATTAATTCCCAGCGTTTTGTGTTTTTAAATTAGTATTATGATCAATACAAGTCACCGATAATGAGCTTGCTACAACTTTCATGGTGACAACGTTGCATTGTTACCGGTCATGGATTATCTGCCACCGTTATGATTGAGGATGAAATAAAAAAGATTATGTTTGCTATAGTTCAGTGTAGCGAAGTATGGCGCTCTACATGCAAATGTAGCACCAGAATTTTGAAAAACAATGAAGGAGATAAGGGGCAATAGACACCAATATACCCAGGTGTAATTATTCTGTATCCAGGTATGGTAAGGTTGAACCAACGGCTTCAACTATCTTCACTAAAATGGCGCCATTGAATTATACAAAATTGTCTATTTTAATGCATGTTGATAAATTTCTTCAATTATTTTGTCATGATGCTGATAAAGATAACCATGGGGTCTAATGATAATGACGGTTATAATGACAATGAAATAATTTTATTGACAGTTGTGCATTGTTAAACGACAAATTAAACATTTTGACTAATTAATTTTTTGAATTGAAACTTTTTCTTTAGCCGTTCGTCTATTCAAATAAATATCTTCAACATTTCATATTTTTTTCGGTTTTTTTGTTTTTGTTATTTTCTTTAAAATTTCAATAAAAAAAGCTCATTAAGAGATTATCGAGAATTGCAAAGATATGTCTCGCCTTAATTAGTCACGCAGTCGTCACCCACAATGCGCGCAGGTTTTTAAGGTCACTGCTATTGCCCCGGCGGTTCGACGTGATTACAATCGGTAAAATTGTTACTAACCCTAACCCTAACCCTATCCCTAGCTCTAACCCTAACCCTAACCCGAACCCTAACCCTACCTCTAACCCTATCCCTACCCCTAAACCCTAACCTAGATAATAGCATAAAAATTTCAAAATATTTTTTTTTAAATTTTATTAATATTTTTATATAAAGGTACAAATTCTGAGTTTGAGTATACCATATAGTGTATAAAAAAATAAAATTAATAAAGATATAGCGAATCAAAGATCGCGTACCGCCGTGGCAATAGCATTAACGGTTTTTAACTAGCTTTAATCAAATTTGCAGTGTAAATCAAGATCAATCTTCATATCCGGAATACTTCTGGTCATTTTCAAAGAAAGTGAATTACATCGAGATCTTAAAATAGTTTTACCGAGTATTTTTAAATGTGTATACTTTAATTAAAAATTTCTCAACTAAACATAGCCCGTCAAAAATGAAGGATTTTTTTAAAATCTCAATATATATTACTTTCTGATCTTTTGGACTGACGGTGTACAATTCCGTAATAACTTTTATTGCAGGCCTGAATGTCCTAATTTTATAGATATACACTACTGACCCAGCAAACGCTGTTTTGCCTTTTAAATTATTTTTGTTTTTTTATTAAAAGTTTAATGTTTGCTCTCCCGCTTGCTCTCCCGGTCGCTCTTCCGCTCCTGGTCGCACTATCGATTTATTGCTAAGGTGCAATTAGGTCTTATATATATATATATATATATATATATATATATATATATATATATATATATATATATATATATATATATACAATTAGGTCTTATATATATATATATATATATATATATATATATATATATATATATATATATATATATATATATATATATATATATATATATATATATATATATATATATATATATATATATATATATATATATAATTAAAAATTATTCTATATATATATATATATATATTATTCTATATATATATATATATATATATATGACTCTACTAGGAATCGAACCCACGTGTCTACGGCAACACCGCCTCGCCTAAATGCAAGCGCTCTTACCAACTGAGCCACCGACCATCACCAAAAATGATGGCTAGAAGTCTCAGTCTTTCGGAGCTACTTAACATTAGACTACGACTATGATAGGCTCAGAACTCCTACTTCGGCTCGACTCGACAGCTAGTCTGCTGCCAGATAGGTAATTTTTTGCGAAGTGAAACACTGCGTTGAAATGTTTCAAGAGCCTACAAATAGGATGACTAACTGTCACCACAAGTATATATATATATATACTTGGTAAAACTATTTTAAGATCTCTAAGTGTATATATATAATTAATATATATATATATATATATATATATATATATATATATATATATATATATATATATATATATATATATATATATATATATATATATATATATATATATAAATAAATATATATATATATATATATATGCAATAAGAGGTCTTAAAATAGTTTTACCGAGTATTTATATATATTATTTTTTATTGAGCACAATGCGAACCAAACAAACTAAAATACAAGAATAAACGAAATAAAGTGCCCAAAAGGTACATCCAAAGGGAATTACTTCCCGCTAACGGCCGACCTATATATATTTATGTATATAAAAAAAGAATGTCAACCGAGAAGCAATACAATTAAAAATTATGTGTCGAGTAGTAATAAGTAAAATTTTAACGATTTTTTGAATAATGAAATACTTTTCAAAGAGGAAATAGATGTCGGGATGCTAGAAAAGAATCGTGGACCAGAACATTTTATGGAGAATGTTTTAAGGGTTGTTCGAGCAAAATCAGATCGAAAGCAATGCAAAGAGCGCACATCATGAGAATGCACATGAGATGATTTTAAGAAAAAATTATCAAATGATGACGGCAACATATGATTATCATATTTGTACATAAAAATGCCAACAAGGAATGAATTAATTTAAAATATATTCAGTAGGTTATTTTCAATCAATTTCAATTTACAAGATGATGCAAAGGGCAAGTAAAAAATGAATATATATATATATATATATATATATATATATATATATATATATATATATATATATATATATATATATATATATATATATATATATATATATATATATATATATGTATATTTATTATATATATGATTATTTGTGAGTCTGTCTGTCTGTCTGTGATTTTGGACTATATATATTACTAGCAGTGCCCGTAGCGGCTTCGCTCGCATGAAATTAGAGAATTTGAACCGTGCATACATAGTAGAGTACTGCACGGATCAATTTTTTAGGTCTCGGCTCGGCCCGTCGACAACTTGGCCCAGCCCGTTTCAAAAACCGAAATTCCTGGCCCGGCCAGGTTTATACTAAACCCATAAACACAGATAATTGAGGGAACGGACATTCCCCCCCCCCGGTCTAATATGGGCCCGGCCCGTTTATACAGGCCTAGAAGTTCTATATACTTGATGAAAAACTTCGGCCCGTCCCACCTTGACTTCAGTTTTAGCCCGGCCCGTCTGAGCACCCTAAAATCACTAAAATGTCTATATACTTGGTTAAAAATCTCGGCCCGTCCTACCTTGATTTAAGATTTGGGCAGAGCCGTATGAAGACCCTAAAATAACGGCTTGGCCCGTCCGTCCGGTGATAAACTGAACTCATCTACTTTTAACCGGCACAAAACCTCAAAATACAAATTTTTACTCCTGTAGCATCTACATATTTCGAGTAGCAGTTACATTAAAAACCAAATAATCTTATTTTCCACCCCATATTTGAGGTCCTGGAAATCAAATTTTAAACAAATGGTAAAACACGTATATTTTTATTTTTAGAATAGAAACTAAATACTAATTTTTACATCTGTGGTATTTACTGTTTTTGAGTAGCAGTTACTATAAACGACAATTAGCCCTATTTTCCACCCCACATTTGAAGCCCTGGAAACCAAATTTTCAAAAAATGCTAAAACACGTATTTCTTTATTTTTGGAGTAAAAACTAAATGCTAATTTTTACTCCTGTAGCATTCACAGTTTTTGAGTAGCAGCTACTTTAAAAACCAAATAACCCAATTTTCCAACCCACATTTGAGGTCCGGGAAACCGAATTTTCAAAAAATGGTGAAACACGTATCTTTTTATTTTTCAAGAAGAATCTATATACTAAATTTCAGAAAAAATTTTAGAAATTTTTTTTAGAAAAAAGTGTGTTTTCCAGTTTTTTCCCCTCAGGAGCAAAATTTTCAAAAATCCTTTCTTAGCGGATGTTTACGCTATAAAAGTAATATATGTTCCAAATTTCACGTTCCTAGGATGAGGCGTTTGAGCTCGGCGTTGATTATCAGTCAGGACATGTTCTTTTATATATATAGACTAGCAGTGCCCGTAGCGGCTTCGCTCGCATGAAATTAGAGAGTTTGAACCGTGCATCCATAGTAGAGATCAATTTTTTAGGTCTCGGCTCGGCCCGTCGACAACTTAGCCCAGCCCGTTTTAAAAACCCAAACTCCTGGCCCGGCACAGCCCGTCTGAATTAGGCCCGGCCCATTCTTACAGGCTTAGAAGTTCTATATACTTGATGAAAAACTTCGGCCCGTCCCACCTTGACTTCAGGTTTGGCCCGGCCCAACTGAAGACCCTAAAATCACTAAAATATCTATATACTTGGTGAAAAACCTCGGCCCGTTCCACTTTGATTTAAGGTTTGGCCTGGCCGTGTGAAGACTCTAAAATAACGGCTTGGCCCGACCGGTGATAAACTGAACTTAGCTACTTTTAACCGGCACAAAACTTCAAAATACTAATTTTTACATTTGTAGCACTTACAGTTTTTGAGTAGCAGTTATTTTGAAATCAAATAACTCTTTTTTCCACCCCACATTTGATGTCCTGGAAACCAAATTTTTAAAAAAATGTTGAAACACTTATATCACAATTTTTTGAGTAAATACTAAATACTAATTTTGACATCTGTAGCATTCACAGTTTTTGAGTAGCAGTTACTTTAAAAACCAAAGAAAACCTTTTTCCACCCCACATTTGAGGTCCTGAAAACCAAAATTTCAAAAAATGGTGAAACACATATATCCTTATTTTTAGAGTAGAAACTAAATACTAATTTTTACTTTTGTAGCATTAACAGTTTTTGAGTAGAAGCTACTTAAAAAACCAAATAACCCAATTTTCCAACCCACATTTGAGGTCCGGGAAACCAAATTTGTAAAAAATGGTGAAACACGTATATCTTTATTTTTAGAAAAGAAACTAAATAATAATTTTTACATCTGTGGTATTTACTGTTTTTGAGTAGCAGTTACTATAAAAGACAATTAGCCCTATTTTCCACCCCACATTTGAAGTCCTGGAAACCAAATTTTCAAAAAATGCTAAAACACGTATTTCATTATTTTTAGAATAGAAACTAAATACTAATTTTTACTCCTGTAGCATTAACAGTTTTTGAGTAGAAGCTACTTTAAAAACCAAATAACCCAATTTTCCAACCCACATTTGAGGTCCGGGAAACCGAATTTTCAAAAAATGGTGAAACACGTATCTTTTTATTTTTCAAAAAGAATCTATATACCAAATTTCAGAACAAAATTTTAGAAAAAAATTTTAGAAAAAAGTTTGTTTTCCAGTTTTTTCCCCTCAGGAGCAAAATTTACAAAAATCCTTTCTTAGCGGATGTTTACGCTATAAAAGTAATATAAGTTCCAAATTTCACGTTCCTAGGATGAGGCGTTTGAGCTCGGCGTTGATTATCAGTCAGTCAGGACATGTTCTTTTATATATATAGACTAGTAGTGCCCGTAGCGGCTTCGCTCGCATGAAATTAGAGAATTTGAACCGTGCATACATAGTAGAGTACCCACTGCACGGATCAATTTTTTAGGTCTCGGCTCCGCCCGTCGACAACTTGGCCCAGCCCGATTCAAAAACCGAAATTCCTGGCCCGGCGCGGCCCGTCTAATATGGGCCCGGCCCGTTTTTACAGGCCTAGAAGTTCTATATACTTGATGTAAAAACTTCGGCCCGTCTCACCTTGACTTCAGGTTTAGCCCGGCCCGTCTGAACACCCTAAAATCACTCAAATGTCTATATACTTGTTTAAAAATATCGGCCCGTTCCACCTTGATTTAAGGTTTGGGCAGGGCCGTATGAAAACCCTAAAATAACGGCTTGGCCCGTCCGTCCGGTGATAAACTGAACTCATCTACTTTTAACCGGCCCAAAACCTCAAAATACTAATTTTCACATCTGTAGCATTTACAGTTTTTGAGTAGCAGTTATTTTAAAATCAAATAACCCCTTTTCCACTTCACATTTGAGGTCCTGGAAACCAAATTTTCAAAAAATGGTAAAACACGTATATCTTTATTTTTAGAATAGAAACTAAATACTAATTTTTACATCTGTGGTATTTACAGTTTTTGAGTAGCAGTTACTTTAAAAAACAAATAACCCTATTTTCCACCCCACATTTGATGTCCTGGAAACCAAATTTTCAAAAAATGCTAAGACACGTATTTCATTATTTATGAAGTATAAACGAAATACTAATTTTTACTTCTGTAGCATTCACAGTTTTTAAGTAGCAGCTACTTTAAAAACCAAAAAACCCAATTTCCCAACCCACATTTGAGGTTCGGTAAACCGAATTTTCAAAAAATGGTGAAACACGTATCTTTTTATTTTTCAAAAAGAATCCATCTACCAAATTTCAAATTCTCCTCATTTTTGGTTTTCGAGATAAACATTGTTTTTGAAAAAGTTTGTTTTCCAGTTTCTTCCCCTCAGGAGCAAAATTTTCCCAAATCCTTTCTTAGTGGATGCTTACGCAATAAATGTAATATAAGTTCCAAATTTCACGTTCCTAGGATGAGGCGTTTGAGCTCGGCGTTGATTATCAGTCAGTCAGTCAGTGATTAAGTGAGTCAGTCAGTCAAGACATGTTCTTTTATATATATAGATATATATATTACCACTTACAGTTTTTGAGTAGCAGTAATTTTTAAAATCAAATAACTCTATTTTCAACCTTACATTTGAGGTCCTGAAAACCAAATTTTCAAAAATTGCTAAAACATGTATTTCATTATTTTTGGAGTAGAAACTAAATACTAATTTTTACTTCTGTAGCATTAACAGTTTTTAAGTAGCAGCTACTTTAAAAACCAAATAACCCAAAAAATGATGAAACACGTATATCTTTTTTTTTGAGTTCATACTAAGTATTAATTTTTACATCTGTGGCAATTACAGTTGTTGAGTAGCAGTTACTTTAAAAACCAAATAACCCTATTTTCCACCCCACATTTGAAGTCCTGGAAACCAAATTTTCAAAAAATTGTGAAACCCGTATATCATTATTTTTAGAGTAGAAACTAAATACTAATTTTTACTTTTGTAGCATTAACAGTTTTTGAGTAGAAGCTACTTTAAAAAGCAAATAATCCAATTTTCCAACCCACATTTGAGGTCCGGGAAACCAAATTTGTACAAAATGGTGAAACACGTATATCTTTATTTTTAGAAAAGAAACTAAATAATAATTTTTACATCTGTGGTATTTACTGTTTTTGAGTAGCAGTTACTATAAAAGACAATTAGCCCTATTTTCCACCCCACATTTGAAGTCCTGGAAACCAAATTTTCAAAAAATGCTAAAACACGTATTTTATTATTTTTGAAGTAGAAACTGAATACTAATTTTTACTCCTGTAGCATTAACAGTTTTTGAGTAGAAGCTACTTTAAAAACCAAATAACCCAATTTTCCAACCCACATTTGAGGTCCGGGAAACCGAATTTTCAAAAAATGGTGAAACACGTATCTTTTTATTTTTTAAAAAGAATCTCATTTTTGGTTTTCGAGATATACATTGTTTTAGAAAAAAGTTTGTTTTCCAGTTTTTTCCCCTCAGGAGCAAAATTTTTAAAAGTCCTTTCTTAGCGGATGTTTACGCTATAAAAGTAATATAAGTTCCAAATTTCACGTTCCTAGGATGAGGCGTTTGAGCTCGGCGTTGATTATCAGTCAGTCAGGACATGTTCTTTTATATATATAGATATATAAAGTCCTCAGAAATGGCTGAACCAATTTTTATAAAATTTTTTGTGTACCTATCCTCAGACCTACCAAACTATCACAAAAAATTTGATAAAAATCGGTTTAGCTGTTTTGGAGGAGTTTGGACACAAACACCGTCACGAGCTTTTTATATATATACTAGCGGGGTTACCCGGCGTTGCCCGGGGTTTTTAGAGGTTTTTCTAATGTTTGTCTCTCTCGCTCCCGTTTCCTTCTCCACTTTCCCGTTTTCGTCGCGTTCCCGGTCGCTTTTCCGCTCTCGGTCGTTTTCCAGCTCCCGGTCGCTTTCCCGCTCAGAAGTTTTGTTATCGATTTTCTCTCTTGCTCGCGTTTCCTTCCAAGCTTGCTCTCCCGATTCCCGATACATATACATATACATATACATATACATATACATATACATATACATATACATATACATATACATATACATATACATATACATATACATATACATATACATATACATATACATATACATATACATATACATATACATATACATATACATATACATATACATATACATATACATATACATATACATATACATATACATATACATATACATATACATATACATATACATATACATATACATATACATATACATATACATATACATATACATATACATATACATATACATATACATATACATATACATATACATATACATATACATATACATATACATATACATATACATATACATATACATATACATATACATATACATATACATATACATATACATATACATATACATATACATATACATATACATATACATATACATATACATATACATATACATATACATATACATATACATATACATATACATATACATATACATATACATATACATATACATATACATATACATATACATATACATATACATATACATATACATATACATATACATATACATATACATATACATATACATATACATATACATATACATATACATATACATATACATATACATATACATATACATATACATATACATATACATATACATATACATATACATATACATATACATATACATATACATATACATATACATATACATATACATATACATATACATATACATATACATATACATATACATATACATATACATATACATATACATATACATATACATATACATATACATATACATATACATATACATATACATATACATATACATATACATATACATATACATATACATATACATATACATATACATATACATATACATATACATATACATATACATATACATATACATATACATATACATATACATATACATATACATATACATATACATATACATATACATATACATATACATATACATATACATATACATATACATATACATATACATATACATATACATATACATATACATATACATATACATATACATATACATATACATATACATATACATATACATATACATATACATATACATATACATATACATATACATATACATATACATATACATATACATATACATATACATATACATATACATATACATATACATATACATATACATATACATATACATATACATATACATATACATATACATATACATATACATATACATATACATATACATATACATATACATATACATATACATATACATATACATATACATATACATATACATATACATATACATATACATATACATATACATATACATATACATATACATATACATATACATATACATATACATATACATATACATATACATATACATATACATATACATATACATATACATATACATATACATATACATATACATATACATATACATATACATATACATATACATATACATATACATATACATATACATATACATATACATATACATATACATATACATATACATATACATATACATATACATATACATATACATATACATATACATATACATATACATATACATATACATATACATATACATATACATATACATATACATATACATATACATATACATATACATATACATATACATATACATATACATATACATATACATATACATATACATATACATATACATATACATATACATATACATATACATATACATATACATATACATATACATATACATATACATATACATATACATATACATATACATATACATATACATATACATATACATATACATATACATATACATATACATATACATATACATATACATATACATATACATATACATATACATATACATATACATATACATATACATATACATATACATATACATATACATATACATATACATATACATATACATATACATATACATATACATATACATATACATATACATATACATATACATATACATATACATATACATATACATATACATATACATATACATATACATATACATATACATATACATATACATATACATATACATATACATATACATATACATATACATATACATATACATATACATATACATATACATATACATATACATATACATATACATATACATATACATATACATATACATATACATATACATATACATATACATATACATATACATATACATATACATATACATATACATATACATATACATATACATATACATATACATATACATATACATATACATATACATATACATATACATATACATATACATATACATATACATATACATATACATA
>OZ022238.1:46314709-46392209 GCA_963978895.1 Erpobdella octoculata | reverse complement strand
ATCGTAAAAATATTATATCGTTAAAAAATAAAACAAATAAATTATTAATTTATTTTTCAAAAGTGTGAAACAATAGACCTAGCCGCTTGATTGTCATTGTTACCATTAAAAAAGAAGAAAAAAATGCAAATATAAAAGACATTGTCGATATCTCGAATTTATAATCAGGACAATAATTTCGTTTTTATGAGCCGTTAATATGGCGCTCTCCATAACACCGTTGTCGCGCGAGTGTATTTGTTTATGTTCTGAAACGTTGCTCTTCATAAATTGATAAGTTAATAAAGCTGCCAGCGTGCTGTTTGTAATGGAATGTAAAGAATAAATTGAACGCGTGTGTCTATTGGTGGAAACAAAACGTTTTTTTAGCTCAGTGCAAGTGCAAATAAGAATTATGATAAATTACTAGTTTATTGTTTAAGATATAAAATAATGTCTTATTATTTATATTATAGAAGAATATAAATTATTTACGTAAAATAAACAAATTACCTGATTACATCTGAGTAAACTTCCAACTTACAGTCTCACAACTGCAGACCGCATCGCCAAAGAGACAGTTCAACTAATAGAACACACATGCGGTCAATCAGCCAATGGGATCGACTTATAAGAAGATGGAAATGGAGAGAGATGAGAAGAGAAGGAAGAGAGAGAGACAGAGAAAGAGAGAGAGAGAAAAAAAGAAAAAGCGAGAGAAACAAGAGAGAGAGAGAGAAAGTATGTGTTTTACGGTTTCGGTCCAGCTCTTTCCAGTATATAGTTAAGTTTTATTGTAGATTGTACATCGTGTGATATATATATATATATATATTTTGTATATATATATATATATATATATATATATATATATATATATATATATATATATATATATATATATATATATATATATATATATATATATATATATATATATATATATATATAACATTTAAGTTACTAGGAAGTCGTTGTTGTATCAGTGGTATGAATGGAACGCCAGTTGGTTTATAATGCTCGTATCAAAGCAGTGTTGTTTTCGTCTACTTTTATCAACTTTGCATATATTATGAAAATCTTTATTGGCTTTTGAATTTTTATTTCGTTTTTAAAATGTCAAGCACTAGCTTTAAATGTGTTCGATATATTTTAGATTTTTTTACTGCATTTTTATTTAGAGGTGCACAAACTTAAACCACAGAGTATTGAACGAAACAGAAAATACGCATTTGTTTGCAAATCCATTATGTTCTGAATTTGCATTTTTAGAACATAGAAATCAAAAACTAAAAAAAAATTTTAGAATATTTTTTTAAATTTAATAGAATTCATTGTCATGAGGAGCAAGTCTATATTCCAAGTTTCAGCTTGATTGGATAACATAAAGTTTATTAATTTTCACTTTCCAGATTTATTTATAAGCAATCAAGCAAGACTGCGACAAAATTAATATAAAAAATCAAGAAAAAAAGTTGCTTTTATTCAATCAATCAATCAATTAATTAATTGATAAATTATTGATTGATTTTTTTTAAATTTTATAACCACTTAATAATTGAAGCGCATGCATTTTCTGGCAATTTTGTTGCTTACATATGTTCGTGAAGCGTGTGTGCGTTTGAAAGGATTAAAACGACGTCACTGTGATCTTACTTTGACATATTCTGCTAACTTTTTCATTCTCTTTTCCATTTGACGTTCATCAGATTGACGATCTCGATGCGTTTTATTATCGCCCAATTGCTGACTGACGGATGGTGCTTGATCATTCGTTGTCTTCAGCAATTGTTTGAAGCCTTCGATGTCACCTTATTTTTTGTTTTTATTTGTTATTTATTCAGTAAGCACATGTTTTCAATATGTGCGTATGTGTGTTTTTGTTTAACGTCTGTAAGTTAAAGATAGACTGAATGAATGATATGAGAATTTCATGTTCCTTATATTTTCTTGTCTCGGTTATACTTCAGCATCAATGAACATTTTAGAGACTTTATTTACTTTTTTTTATCATTGATTCGTATTTTATGATCTTCTGTATTACTTTTTCTACAGATCTCTCGCATGCTTGTGGACAAATCCTGGTATGAAAAGGTTAAAAAGCGTTCTGTTTACAACGTTTTTTTATCCTATCAAACTGAAACTTGGAATATAGACTTACTCTTTATGGCAAAGGATTCTATTGAATTTTGGATATTTTTTTTAAATAACACTTTTTAATTTAAAAAATGTGTTATTTCTATGTTCAAAAAACCCAAATTAAGAAACATTTTCACAAAAATTACTTTATAATTAAACATGTTTGTTTACTTCTTCGTCTTGTATTATTTGTAGGCAAGGCTGATTCTGATGTCTCGGACTCTTGAAAAATTGAAAGCCCTGCAAAAACACTAAACCTCTAAAAAAATAAAGATTAATTTTCCTCAATCCCCAACATCTGTACTGCAAGGATGGGTGAAACTGTCAAATCTGCCTCTCTGCTCAGTCCAGTCGTTGAGTTTTCTTTCCCACGCTAGCACAAACAAAATTTGAATTGCTTGATCGATTTACAATGACAAATCTTAAAAAAAGAAAATTAACCAACTTCTACTCATCCAAAATCAAGCCAAAACTTGAAATATAGATTCGCTCTTCTGTTAAATTTTAAAACGTTTCTAAACAAAGACTCAAATTTACTTTTCAATTGAACATATTGTTGTACCTATGTTCTAAATAAATTTATCTAACATTTTAGGATTCTGCAAGAATTTTTGTTATTTCTGTCGTTTTCTCTTCAAAAAACCCTTTAATGCATGAAAAACCTTAAGTCAAAAACAGGTTTTTGAACACCATTTTTTGCATTTCTTCTGTCTATTTAGCTCTCTAAAATCTTTTGCATTTCTGGTATGCCACTTTTACTGCAAAAAATTGCTTTTAGATTTTTTTCCTTTCAAATTAAAACGCGAACTTTTAAAGAAATCCGATTTAGGTTCTTTTGAGCTTTTACTTGAATGTGGCAAATTTAACTTGAAAAAACCGCTTTGATTTTTTTAAACAATTCAAGTGCAAATTCATTTAAACTAAAAGCTTTTGTTAATTTATTAAAAATTTTCTATTATAACATTTATATCAATCTAATTATACTTCTAAAAAATATATTTAAATGCTAATACAATAATTTTAAAAATTCATTTTACGGGGGTTTTCATTGATTTTTAATAAAATATTTAAATTTGATAAAAATGATTTGTAGCAAAATTATTAATGCTTTTACTAAAAATAAACGCATTTCTTAGAAAAAGAGAAAAACTTAACTTTGCGACAAGGACTACACATGTTTTATGACCACACATGTGTTATGACCACACATGTGTTATGACCACACATGTGTTATGACCACGCATGTGTTATGACCACACATGCGTTATGACCACGTTTCTTCAGCCTGAGAAGTTTTAAAACTGATTTGAAATTATTTCTAAAGAAATGGGAAATTCAAGAAAAACAGAGCCTTGATAATCTTGTTTACTTTCGATCTTTGTTTCAGTCAACCCGTGAAAACCACTGAGCATTATTCTACTATAGAGGTCAAAGTTGAAAACGCAGGTTGATATTTTGGTATGAGCGGGCATTCGTGTATAAGTCAGAAAGAAAAAAATCCTCTTCCAAATTCTTATTTAAAAGAATATAATAAAGTAATAATAAAACTCGAGTTGTTACAAGTTGACCAACAACCACACTTTTAAATGATTGTCTAAGAGTTCTTAGACTATCATTTAAAAGTGTGGCTGTTTGAGCACGCAAAATAAATAAAGAAAAAAAATTTTATTAACTCAAAAGTACTGAAAAACATGAAAGAAATCTTGTTATTCTATGAAAGTTGAAACATGCACTCAAACGTAAGACAAACAAAAACACAAACACACACACGGACGTATGCATACACACGAACATGAATGCATAAACACACAGACATAATAACACCATGAAGAAAAAAATATTATTTGTCTGGTTTTTCCATGAACGTCGCTGAGCACTGTTCCAATGATATGTCGTTGAGCACGGAATGTACAACTGTAGCTGGAGAAGGCTGGAGTTCGTCTAGTCACGTTGTTTTCCTTTTCACTCTTTAGTCCAGGTTTTATTTCATTTGTTTTGCTGTTTCGTTCTTTCATTTCTTCGTCGTCTCCAAGTTTGATTTCATTATTATCATCACCACCGCTTTTATCATATTCATATCATCATCATCATCGTCGTCGTCACAACCATCACCATTATCATCACCATCATCTTCCTTTTCATCTTCCTCTTCATCATTATCATCACCATCTACCTCCTCATCATCATCACCACCACCACCATCACTATAATCGTCGTCGTCGTCGTCATTTTCATCCTCATTGTCATCGTCATTGTCGTCGTCGTTGTCGTCGTTGTCGTCGTCGCAAATTGGCACTAATCTCGTTTTTCAGAGAAGAAACCGATGAGAATTTAATTATTTGTCCTTTTATGAAAACATTAGTAGTGAGTGGTGATGTGTGTGTGTGTGCATGTGCATGTGCACGTGTGCGTGTGTTTGTGTGTGTGTGTACGGACTACGGACGTTGCTTGTTTGTTGTGACAAGAAAAATTGCACCATGGAGTGCTTAATATTTATATTTCTGCTGACTATTTCTGTGCCAAATTATACAAACTAAAAGATTTTGCAAATTAGAAGACTATGTATGTTAAGAAAGTATGTAAATTAGAGATTATGTAAAGTAAAATATGTAAATTTAGAGATTATGCAAATTAGGAGATTTTGCTTTCACGGTTTGCAAACATTCAAACAAGCAAGCAAACAAAGCAAGCAAGACCGGTGGTGTAGTTAATATAAGGAATTTAAAAAAACTGACTCACTTGTAAAGATTTGCTTGAAAACCAATCTCCGATTTTTAGAATTGGTTCGAGAAGTAATTTGAAGATTCAAAAAGGTGGGAAGACTCGAACAATGCCATTCGTAATTCGCCTCCTAGAAGATTTGGACGGATTCACAGAAAACGTGAAAAAATATTATTAAACCGTTTGGTTGAAGATGGTCAAATATAAATCATGCAATACATTCTCAGAAGTTATGACTTTATGATCGATTGGTCGTCTTAAATGATAAACGAGGAGATTCATAGTCATCATCCTTCAGGAACAAAGTTGGAACCGCTCACATCAGAAGTTCTCGATTATAATTAATTATTATTATTATTTATATATATTTATTATTAACAGTATTATTAATAATAATATTTTATTTTTTTATAATTAGTATTAATATTAATATTTTTTATTTATTATTAAGGCATCGACATCAACATCATTAACTCCACCCACTCAAATTTCTTTTATAGCAATCAAAAACATTTATTTTATAGAATATCGTTATATATAAAAAAGACTTTCCAGTTTTTAAATTTCTCAACTTATTCATGTTATATGTTAATCAAGCAAAAACTCAAACACACTCATCGCTCTACTGCGTGTCACTCTAACGGGAAAGAAAACATTGAATGACAGTTTTCTTCATTATATACGAATTCAGTTTGTTGAATTTCAATTTCCATTCAGAAATGCTTAAATGACAAAGCATTGAAAGGCTGGCTCTTTGTGCCCACGTCCCCCCACAGCTGATGTGTAAATGACGCAGTTAGACAATCCATCTATTGTCTGCGTTTTGGATTTTTTGTTAGGAAAAAATGTTCAAAAACATTTATATATATAAAAGAACATTTATATATATAAAAGAACATGTCCTGACTGCGTCATTTACACATCAGCTGTGGGGGGACGTGGGCACAAAGAGCCAGCCTTTCAATGCATCACTCCAGATTTGATGATATTTATCTATATATGCGTTTTTGTATTCTAGCAGATTGAAGACTATTTGTGCGCATCATCGATCAAGCGATATTATTAATTGCACCAATTTGTTGCAAACTTGTGCAATATTGAATATAATACAAAGTTCTCGTATATCAATTTCCCGATTTAATCGATCAATTTTGCTTCCAGATCTCAGCTTATATCGTCAAACACACGAACACAGACGCACACACACACACACACACATACAAATGGTTAGCCGAGTGGTTAATGTACTCATCTCTCCATCACCAGGCTCTGGGTTCGAGTGCGGCGTACGTCTCAGGTCGACTCGGTCTGCATTCACTTCTTCGGTTGGTGAAAAGCAAACCAGTTTCACAACTGAAGATGTTTAGAGCTGAGGGGAACTCAGGTTTTGGACACACGGTGTTGGTCAGGTCGGGTCGGGTTTTTACAAGTGTGTACGGGTCGGGTTAAGTCGGGTCAACATATTGTGGTCTGTGGCGGGTTGGGTTGGCAAAAGTAGACTCGAGGACAACACTAAATCCCATATCCACGAGTCTTTCAGATGCTGCGATATAGGGAGCTTGAGTTCAAAATCGGCACTGTGAAACAACTAATTTCACTCTATTTAATTTAAACTAAAAATCTTCAACTTGAAATATAAAAGCAAAACTGAAATAACAGCCGATGAGAGCAAACTACAAATGCCGTACAAAATCAATCGAATTTTTATAGCATAAAAAAAACATTAAAAAAATAGAAAGAAAAAAACTTTTTATGATGCAAAAAATTGTTTCTATAAAAAATAATCGACTCCTTGGTTCTTGCATGGTTGGAAATCATTCTTCCACGGTCTGTTTGACACTCGAAGGAGACACGACTGTAATTGCTACTTCTTATTGAAGGCTTTCTATATTTCGAAACAACGTTGTTCTAATATAAATTAAGAAAGTCTGACCTGATGCGATCTTTCGTCAATTTTAGATTTTTTTTCCCTTCCTTCAGAAAATGGCATTTTAATTTTTTACATTATCAGGTGGCTTTTGGATATTTATTTTTTTAACTTTTCAATTATAACTAAATAATTTTGTGTTTAATATTATATTATTTCAAATTTATTATATTTTCTTATATTGTTAATTTAAATAATTATTAATATGCTTTTTTAATAAATAATAAATTGTGACAATAAACTTTCTAAATAGTTTATAGCCATCTTATCTACCTACACCAGGTGTTTTAAGACTGTAAAAGCTATAAAGTAAGAAATACTTTAAGAAGTAGGAAGTATTTTCTGTAGCGGACCATAATTTGATCTCTTTTACCGTCTCCTTCCTGCTTCATCCGGACTCGGGACTGGCTGGCATTAAGGGAGAAGGCGGTCCCCTATGATAAAGCTTTCAATAATGTTATAATATTTGTCATTCTTGAAATATCTTGAGCGTGTCAACAGCCTAGCCTATGACGATGCAAATAAACGGTTATCTCATGCATGGTTCAGAAGTTGATGTTTATAGCAGTGGTCAGGCGGGGTCAGCTTTTTCGTCTTTTTCTGCCTTGGCGTATTTTTTCTTCTTCTTTAATTCAATAAATGGACTGAAGGCTGTAATAACTTGGAAATAATTTAATGCAATTTATATATGTTTTATATTTATATATTTTTTATATAATAATTTAATGCAATATATATATATATTTTATATAGTTGTTTAATGTCATATATGTTTTTTTATACAATAATTTAAAGCAATATATGTATATTTTTTATACTTTGATATCTTTGCATTTGGTACTCAAAAATAATTGCAAAAACTTTCTAAGATACCTACTGATTCAACACAGCAGGACTCCAAACGATAACTAGAAATTGTTGTTCAACCGTTGAATTCAAAACAACTTCCCTATGAAAATAAACAGTTCTCTAGTGTTTTTCAATTTTTACGTTTATGCCGTAAATGGACATATTAATGTTTATGTTATTTGCAAATAATTTTTAATAAAGTTATTTTAATATTTAATACAGTTCATGTTATACACAAATTGCTCATTATTAACAATCGAGGTATTTCTGTGATATTTTCTGCAAAAAACAGTTATATTTAAAAGATTTTTTTCAGGTTAATACGTGATCAAGCAGTTTTTCCATTAGCGTTGTTTCTATAGTAACAATAAAACACTCTTTTGATGACTGAACCGCTTCATCGCTTTCAAGAGAGTTTTTACACCATTCACACAAACAACTTTTTTCCTAAATTATAAAAATTGTTTGTTAATAAATTATCCAATAAAAATTTTTTTACTAAACAAATAATCTATATAAATAAACAAGTGAATTGTTAAAAAAACTTTGTTTTTACAACGTTTTTCGCGAATGCGGTGACGCTTTCGGAACTAATAACCATATTAAATTTTATTTTAAGGAAAATACTTAAGAAATTCTTCAAATCATGATTTAAGCTGATGACCGTAAGGGTAGGTGTAGTCAGAAGTACATTTTCCAACAATTTTCTAGAATTGAAAAAAATAATTAAAAATAATAATTATCTATGTTTTAAAATAAAAGCAAATGAAATACAATTAAATAAATGTTTACATATATGAATTAAAAAAAATGTCCTTTTAAAATATAATATTTTGTAATACAAATCTAGAAATATATTTGATTTAGGATAAAAACTGGTTTTTCTACGGCGTACTTGTTTTGCATTATTTGCAACTAATAGTTTAACTAAAATTATTTATTTAAAGGTTAGCAAACGTTCAACCTAAAAAATTAGCTTGTGACATCTCTGTACCAGTAGATGGCCTTTTGTAGGGCTGGTTTTTTTCTAGTACTTTGGTTCGCAAATGGAATTGTCCCTGCTGTATCCCATTACACTTAAACACTTTCATAAAAATTTGGTGAAAGAAGGTTTGTAGGAAAAAAGCAGTTAGCGTCACCACTTCTACATTTAAATTGTTTAAAAAAATTCAATTACTCATCGAAACACTGACTTTTTTTTGCGAAAAAACCATTTCTAGGCCAGGCCTGGTTTGACTTGTTTGAAAACCCTAAAAACCACGACCCGCTCCGCCCATGCAGTACTCTAGTCAGTACTCCAGCGCAAGCATAAAAACACCTAAAAGAATCTGACTGTAAATAGCAATGTATAATTGGTAGACTTAAATTTATAATGTATCGTGCGACTTATGTTCATGAACAGCACCTCGCGACAACAACAATGAAAGATTTTTCCTCTCTCCAGCTTCTTCTGACATGAAGCATGCAATAATACTAACTTCTATAAATTCTCTTTTTTTACACATATATACGGACAGCTTATTTGGCTAGCCTTTGAATTTCTTCAGTAATTTTTTTAATTTATCATTTTTACAGCAGATTATTTCTTCATACTAACTGGTCTTAATTGGTTCAAAATAAAAGATACTGCCAGTGATTAGTTACAAAATTTCTTATGCTAAAAAAAGTTATGTGAAAAAATTCCAGACACATCGATTGGGGGCAGTCAATCCCACTGTCCCCCATTTATATCCACCACTGACCAATCAGTTTCAGCAATCTTAATAATAACTGACAGATTGATGAGCGTCAGAATGCAGCGTCATTTTGGGAGTATAGCAAAGAAAATTTAGAAAATTATGTTGAAATTTTATTTTTTGAATATTATTATTAATTTACAAATATTTTTTAATTTTACGAATAATTATTCAATTTTACAGAATCTGACTACGATATGTTTATTTCTAAATAATTATATAAATATATAATATAATATGTGTAATTTATATGTTATATGTAACATGTTACATGTAAATAAAATATATTTGAATATTTATAATAATAAAATAAACAAATATTATCGTGATTTAATCATCCTCATATTCAGACTTTTTCTTATTAAAGCGCTCGTCTGCAAGGAGGACAAGAATAATAATGTAATTTGATGTTTTCGTCGTCCTTGAAATTTTTTTTGTTTGAGTTTGTAAAATTATTATTTTTTATAATCTACGGTTGATCTTGAAGATGAAAATTTTAATCAAAATTAAAATTCGAAAATTAAATTACTATAATTTGAAAAAATATTTTAAACAAACTTTTTTGTCTTTTTTTGCTTCAAACATTTGTTTGAATTTTTATTTTATGAGTAAATTACTTTTGTTCAAAATAGAAAGAACCAGATTGAACTTTCATTATCGAGTCGGGATCTCATTTCGCAATGTAAATTACATTCCGCAAGATATATATATATATATATATATATATATATATATATATATATATATATATATATATATATATATATATATATATATATATATATATATATATATATATATATATATATATATATATATATATATATATATATATATATATATATATATATATATATATATATATATATATATATGTACACACTGACGCATATATACACCATTTACTTAAAAGTGTTATTTTTACTGGACTCACTAAGACACTATGCTAGCTATGCTTAAAAAATCAAGCGACTATGCAAGTGTTGCCTGAAATCACCAAGCCACGCCACAGCCACCTTGGAAACATTGCCCGAATGGAAGGCAACAAACTGAAAGTAGCTCATTACGAAGCCATGACTACTCTGGGAACGAAGCGCCTTGAAAATTGCTCCAGTAATATTACACAACGACTTTATGATTGGTGGAAAATTATTCAAATTATACTTCGTCTTGAAGATGCCATTCAGCATAAAATGGACATTAACACGGTTCTGGTTGGTGCAGCGTAACGAGGTTGCCTGGGGGTTAGATATTCTTGCTGCTATCTGGTAGACGTTGTTGTAGGGTTTATATACAACTGGAGTTTTAAGGTTTTGCTTTGTTCGTATTGTAAGATTCCTGTAATTTTGTAAAAGAAATGTTTAGTTAAAAATAAACAAACATTTTTGTAAAGACAGCATAACAAAAATATTTAGTTAAATAATGAAAATGTAACATTAAAAATTATTATTTTATAAAATGTATGGCTGTTCCGTGAAATAGTTGCTTGTTAACTTGGCAAATGAAAACATGCAGTAAAAATATCATCTTATAGTGAATTGCTGGAATGTTTGTCAATTTGAGATTGCAGATGAAGGTCCGATAAACTTCTGACATGACTCAAAAGAACGCATCGCTTAAGAGAATTTCTACTTTAAGGTCTCTAACATGAATAAAAATCAAACGATTTGTCTTTGATTTTTTGCCAGTTTGAATGAAGTCGTTTCGACGTTTTTGAAAAAAAATTGATATTAAAAAAAATGAACTGTCAAAGGTAGTTTAGATTAATAAAAAAATATTGAAATCAAGAAAAGTCAAATTTATTTTATACAAAAAACACAGTTCGCTTATCACATCAGAACCGCTGAAGCGATTTGAACGAAATTATGCGCAGAAATAGTCTTTATTGAGGAAAAGGTTTTGAACTATTAAAATTGAAAATCGATTTTTTATTTTCTCGTTACAAAACCAGTAAAACTTATTAAAAAACCCCAAGAAACGCCGGGTAATCATGCTAGTTTTTATATAAACACAAACCTGATACGAGTGTATTTATTTTATCTATTTTGTGTGATATTCAGTTAATAGTTATTATAATCGAACATTTTCTTTTATTTCGGATATTTTTGTTTTATTCATAAAACAAAGTCGCTGTTTAACGTTTAATTTTATGATAATATATCGGGTCGTTTTATCAATTTTTTACAATTTAATGTGTTTGCATATCAACAAAGTAGACTGAAAAGGCACATCATGACTGTTATCATGATTACCATTGGCATTCACAATGATGAAGGTGAAGATAATGATGACGGCGACAGTGACATTGGCAATGACAATAACGATGAAACACAAAATAGAAAACTGATATGCACTTATAAAATAGTTTTTTCCGTTTTTTTAACTTTGAGAATAATTTTCAAATTTTTCCTGTTTGAATTTTTGTCCGAAATATTTCTATTCTGCAAAAGGTCCAGGTGGCATTTGAATCAAATTAAACTTTTCTTTGCTACTACAGTGATCGATAATGTTACATTCTTTTTTTTTCTTTTCTTTTTTTAATTTTTTGTTTTTTCTCACAATTTCCCTTATATTTCTTTATTTTTTATATTTTCTTTCTCTCTCACATTTGATCAATTCAATATGTTTTTAACGAGGACAAATTTGTAAGCAATTAATTTATATTAGATAAGGTATTATGCAATTTAAAGAATTTTTTCTTGGACAAAAACAATTTATTTTACTTCATTGGTCTTTGAAAGTATTTTATTTGTTTTATATTTTTTAGCAGAGCATTTTAACGTTTAAACATAAAATATAAACTTAAATCATTTAACTCATATAATATATATATATATATATATATATATATATATATATATATATATATATATATATATATATATATATATATATATGTATATATATATATATATTTATATATTTAATTTAAACCAATGCTTCAATTACTTCATTTCATGCCAGCAAAAATCAGGTCAATGAACCTTCCATAATATTAGAAAACTAAAGACGCTTTTAAAGCCGCATTAATGCAGGATACAGATTTGTCTAAATTAAAAACGTGAAACATTCCATGAAATTGAATATTTTAAAAACGCAAAAATATGAAGAAATTTTTTACTTTTTTTCAAATTACAAGAAGAATTTATTTCAAAATAAAAAAGTGGACCTAATGGCAATTACGTTTTTTTTTTCAATTTTTTTTTCTTTTTCTCTACCTTTTTTTTAGCGGATGATCTAAGAATTTCTTACATTGCGGGGAACGTCAATATTTTTAAAAAATTTTAAATGTTTGATTTCCGTCGTTATATTTGAAATTGAAATTAAAATTTTGTTTACTCTCTTTTTATCTTTTTTATTCCGGAGTTTTTTAGAATTTTATATAAAATACATTTTGCATGGAATTGTTTAAAAAAAACCCAAATTTTTTAAATATCTGACAAAAATCAGAAATATTGATGGTCGAGAGTGAATTTAATCAAGATAAAGCCTCAGGTTATAGACAAACAGAATGAAGTTGCAAGCTAAGGAAAAAAATAAAATTCAAATTTTTTCTTAAATCTTTTTAAGGGGCCTGTGTTTCCGGTGTCCCCTCTAGACCCGCCACTGCTTGTTTCATTTTTCTTTTTATCTTTATTTACATTTAAACAGTTTACAACTGTGAATATCCTGGAGACGCTCGGCAAGAGTTTCCGTAACAAAAAATGCGTGTCAGTAGATTTATATTGATGTGTATGAGTGGGTAGATGTATGAATGGGTAGATTATTGGTAGGTAGATGTATGAATGGGTAGATTATTGGTAGGTAGATGTATGCGTGGGTAGATGTATGGGTGGGTAGATGTATGGGTGGGTAGATGTATGAATGGGTAGATGTAAGGTGGGTAGATGTATGGGTGGGTAGATGTATGGCTGGGTAGATGTATGGCTGGGTAGATGTATGGCTGGGTAGATGTATGAATGGGTAGATGTAAGGTGGGTAGATGTATGGGTGGGTAGATGTATGGACTGGTCGATGTATGAATAAATGGATGTATGTGTGTAAATGAATGAATGGTCAATATATGGGCTGGTAGACATAAGGGTGGGTAGACATTTTTGTGGGTAGAAATTATTAACGGGTGAAGGTAAGTGGCAAATGATAAATTTTTATGTAAATAAATTACTCAAAGTTATTCAACTATAAAACTGTAATTTAAATTTATTGGAAAATTTTTTGGCCCAGATAGACGTTTCAGGGGTTTTAGTTCTAAATTGAGTTTCGTTTAAATCAGCGCGCGAGTCATTAACTTGAAATCTTCTTCCGCTGAACCTTGTCTCTCTCTCTTTCCTAATTTTTTCTTTTTTTCCTTTTTCCTCAAATTAGTCTTTCAATTACGTTTCATTGGGCAGGTTCTGTGGCGAGGTCTGTGCAGCGCATGTCACGGACCTGACTTGATTGATGGCACCTTACCTGTTCGACACGCGATGCCAGCAACAGCGGCAGTAGCAGAGACTCCAAATTACAATCCACTCCCTCCTTCTCTTAGCAGGAGTTCAAAGAAAAGGAAAATCACTGTTTGAAGTCACGGTGCTTATTAATTATTTTTATTTAATTAGAAGCTTGAAAAATTATAAACACAAAAAAGGTAATTTTGGGGATTTTGGTAATTATCACATTGTCTGGAGGTGGCAAACCTGAAGACTAAAAATTTATAAAACTAAAAAAAATTAAAAAATTAATTCTGTAAAAATATCAGAAAAAATGGAAGCGAAAATAATATCATGACCATTAATTTGTTTATGAACGAAAATAATATCATAACCATTAATTTGTTTATGAACAGAATTATCTTATTGAAATTATTCGTGGAAAGAGGATTTTGAGTGAGAGATTTTAACAAATTTCTTTGGCACGAAGAAACGCTTGTTTTCCCTCTACATTCGTTTAACAGGATTTAAACGCTATTCCAACACAAGTCGCAAAATTTACACATATTCTCCACATAACCTTATTCCTAACCAGTACATTTGCAAACTCATGAAAATCATGTTTTCCACATAACCACACAATGGCAACTCATGCAAATCATTATTTCAATTTACGCAACACAGCTTCAACACAGATCAATTCCAACTTAAACTTTTCAACACAAAATCATCTGCACAACTTCACGAAAACATAACTTCCATCCACAAGCCATTATTTCAGCATCTCGCAACATAATTTCAGCCATAACTTCAGCGTAATCACTCGAGATTACATAAATCTTGCACGAAAGAGTTTCATGAACATTCTCTTTAAAGACATGTCCTAAAGATTTATTTTCAAGTTTAATAAATTTGAAAATAAAACATTTAAAAAGTTTTAACGTTTTCTCTATTCAACTCAGGCGTAAAATAAATTGGTTAAATTTTGCATTTTAAACATCAGCAACAACAAAAGAACAGAAAAAAGTTCAATAATTCATTTCAACCTATTTCAATAGGACCATCAATTTATTATACCATGGGAGAATTTCATTCTGAATCTCAAATGACTCTTTATGGATACCATTTCAATGCTTTACAACCAGGCATCGTGTCAACCCTTGAATTCTTTATGCATTGTTAAAATCTTTACCAGATTGAAAACTTATTTTATTTTATTTTTTCTGAAATACACTTGCTAGTCATATTATCTAACATACAAATAACGCAGCGGTTAGATGTTTTTAAGCTGGTTGTCAAGTCCGCCGTTCAAGCCAGACAATCGTGCCCACGCTGTATAAAATGAGCAATCGCCTAACTGGCTTCGTTGGTTATCCACCACGTTACTTGCTGATTTCCAGCAAAAAATACTTTCCCATTTAAAAAAGTTTTTATAAAAACTTGAAGGACTGTATTTATTAGATTTTACACTTTAAAGTGTTTTTACAATCAAATTTATTCTAAAATTATTTCTGTTGAAATTTCAAAATGACAAAAAACTCCAATTAATTCATTTAATTAATTAGTCACGCTCTTCTGTGCAGCTTTTTCTTCAATTTAATAAAAGAAACCACAATGTTTAGCATTCTATTTAAAAATTATCTAATTAGATTTTAATGTTTTATTATTCAACGCTTTTCTACTTTTTCTACGTAAAAAATGTTTTAATGAAAAAATCACGTTAAAAGATTGAATGAGGACTTAATTCCATTCTCGTCACTTTGCAAAATCTTTTCTGAAATTAAAAAAAAATTATTTGACAAAATATGAAACTTGGAAGCAACTTTCAATGGATTCTGTGAATTTAATTTTCTCCAATCGTGGTTTTATCGTTAAAAAATATGTTATTAATAACCATTTGAATTTAATTAGTATTTAAAATTTTAACTATAATAATTATGAGAGCGGTTGTTTGTTTGTTGTAGTCAAAATTATTAACCCGTGTATATCATCATTTCTGAAAACATGCAATTTTCTTGATTTTAATTTTTAGAATAACGCAACTTTTCTTAGCAATTTAGCGCTATTAAAAATCAACATAGCTTCGAAAGAGTGGTAGTCAAAAAATAATTAAGAACTGCTTTCAAAGTGTTAATAAACTAAACTAAATTGCTTATCGACATCATATTTAGTTGATGTTAATAATTATTAAAAAGCTGAAATGTATAAACAAATATTTAAATGTTATAAAAATTGTTTAATTAGTGTGTATCTTCAAACATGCCGAGGTAATAAACACACGGTATACAATACTTCAAACGGTGGACATTTAGAAAAAGTTGAGATGTGTTTGAGTGTTTTAGTCTTTATAATGCCCTGTTGAATATTGAACAAAAAAATCTATATTTTTGAGCCGGTTGTAAAAAATCAAATTGTTCAAGTCTTTTTAAATATTTAATTTGAATGTTCAGCATCTTGACATGACATTGCGTCATTGTTCTTGTGAGTCATCAACATAATGACGCTCCATTGCATCAAAGACACTTCAAAAAAGATCGTGTCACATGTATTTTCTTATTTATTACCACTCGTTTGTAATGTCAACGTGGATCGATTGGATTTAAAAAGTTTTAATTTCACGTGAAAATTTCAAAAGCAGCTGCTTTAATATTTCCAGATGTGCAGAAATGATATTAAGTTTCTATTCAAGCATGGAAAAATGCAACTTTCGTGTTAGATCTTGAAAACCGATGTCGAAGTTTGATTGATTGTCTTTTAAGTAATTGATGTTTCCGGGCAGGGTTTGAATGGAAATCTGGTAATGTAATAATGTGATTTTTTTTTGAAAAAAATCATTTGATTGCGATTCTGACTAAATAAATTTTATTTTTATTATAATTTGTTTATGGATATTTTTATTAATTTTTTCATAAATTTTATTTTTATTAATTTGTTTATAAATTTTATATAATTAATTTGTTTATTAATTTTATTTTATTGATTTGCTTATAAATTTTATATTTTTTAATTTGTTTATAGATTTTATTTTTATTAATTTGCTTATCAATTTTATTTTTATCAATTTGCTAATAAATTTTGTTTTTATTAATTTGTTTATAATTTATATTTTTACTAATTTGTTAATAAATTATATTTCTACTATTGTTTTTTAAATTGTATATTTATTCATTTGTTTATAAATTTTATATTTATTAATTTGTTTATAAATTATATTTTTAATAAATTGTTTATAAATTTTATTTTTATAAGTTGACTTATGAATATTTGGTTTTAAAACTGATTGTAATTAAAGTTTTTTGTTCTGTTCAAAAACAAAACTAATTCTAAACTGTCAAAAGATTTCAACATTTTGATTTACATGTGACAGGAATAAAGTTGGAGATAATGATTAACTATAATGTATACGCATAATATTAATAAACGTAACATAAAAGGAGCATTTATTAATTATAACAAAACAAATCATTTTAATATATTTATTAAAAATTTAACTAAGTATACATTACCATTCAGTCATTAAATAATTCAGGTAAATTTTTATATCATAATCTTTAAATTATTGCTGAAAACAAATTTGGCATAAATCTTATTTTCATATTTTTAGAATTTTTATTTTTACCATTTCTATTTTTTTTTTGCTGATCCCGTTTTTACTACCAGTTTAACCCATCATTCTCATTTTCCAACTATTACCATCGTTTCCACCATTTCCATTACTCATAGTAGTATTATTTGTAGCATGAGATCTCGTTTCAGCAAACAACTCTATTAATAAAAATTTATTTCTTGTCAATAAAACCAAAAATCTTGAATATTTATTTTGGGACAACTGTGTAAAATGTTAGAAAAGATGTTTTAAACAATGTGTATGAGAATGCGGTAGGCGACATTCTTTAATGTGGAGTATTTTTAAATATTTGCACAGTCCTTTTTCTACATCAGGTTTGAGTAAATAAAAGTCCTAAAATCGATAAGTAGGCCTACACAAAAATTTATTGCGAAATAAAAAAAACGCTGAAACACTAATTTTATTATTATTATTATTATTATTATTTTCATTATTAGTGTCATTATTATATTTTAATTGTAATAATTTGCATATTTTTTTCAAATAATGAAAATATTTTTTTGACGTTTGAATGTTTAAATTTTAAGTTTGATTTTATTTTGCACTCAAAATTTTCTTTTTTTTTTCTACGCCCAAAAAAATGTTGTTTAACGAGAATTTAATGCTAACTGGGATTTCAGGCTGCACGTGCTTGCTTGCTAACCTTACACTTGAATGAACAAAACGAACTCAAAAGAAAATATCTTTCTTGTTTTCAATGGAAATAATTATTCCGATTAAAAAAAAATCTGAAAGTACAAAATTCAGAGGAACAAAGGAAATAAAGAAAACACAACTGAAGTTATTTTAATGATTATGACGATGATGATGAACTCGTAACGCCCCTCCACCTAAATACGACCCTGATGATGATTATGATGATGACGACGACAACGACGATGACGATGACGATGACGATGACGATGACCATGACGATGACGATGACGATGATGTTGATGATGGTGATGGTGATAGAAATGGTGGTGATGGTGATGATGTTGATGATGGTAGTGGTGGTGGTGGTGAAAATGATTATGACAATGGCTATGGTGATGATGATAAAAATGATGACGACAATGAAAATATTGCCTATGGTGATGGAAAAGAAATATCCAACAAATTATGGTTCTGGAGGCAATGGAGCAAATATGATTCCATTCAAGTGACAAATTCAATTTTTAATAACATTTTCTCATTTTTCCATAAATTTTTTTTGATTATCTTCTAGTATTTTATTTTACTGCTCTTTTTGAAAAATTTATTTTTTTACTATACATCATCATCTTTATAGCATCATCATTTCAAATATCGGTTAACATTTCCTGACAAGTCTGAAATAACTTTGCGGCGTTTCATGTTTGGTTCTGTTTATAAAGCGCACGCGATATTTACTTTTTTATAATTTTATTCTTTTATCATTTTAACATCTATATTGGCAAAATAAAAAAGCACATTCCAACTTGAAATGCATCCCATCCACCATCCTGTGGCAATCTTTAAACCTTTCTCCATTAATATTTATAAGTAATATTTCTATCAAATCGTAAGTTTTCTCGGCATATCATTATATCTCAATCGGTTTTAAGTTTATCAATCATCTCCATTTTTTTTTATTTTTCTCTTTTTATTCAACTTTCCCATTTTCAGTTTTTAATTTCTTTCCGTTCATCCATTCCTCCATCCTTCCATCCCTCCATCCCTCCATCCATCCCTCCATCTCTTCCTCCATCTCTCCATCTCTTCACCCATCCATCCATCCATCCATCCATCCATCCATCCATCCATCCATCCATCCATCCATCCATCCATCCATCCATCCATCCATCCATCCATCCATCCATCCATCCATCCATACATCCATCCATCCATCCATCCATCCATCCATCCATCCATCCATCCATCCATCCATCCATCCATCCATCCATCCATCCATCCATCCATCCATCCATCCATCCATCCATCCATCCATCCATCCATCCATCCATCCATCCATCCATCCATCCATCCATCCATCCATCCATCCATCCATCCATCCATCCATCCATCCATCCATCCATCCATCCATCCATCCATCCATCCATCCATCCATCCATCCCGACCATCCCTCCATCCTTCCATCCATCCATCCATCCCAACCATCCCTCCATCCTTCCATCCATCCATCCATCCATCCATCCCGACCATCCATCCATCCCGACAATTCCTCTTCAGCGCCTTCTTCTATCACAAAAATAGTTTTTCACAAATTATTTGTTTGCTTCTTTTATAACGGTCGATTGGTGTTTAATTTGTGTGATTTTCACGCCGGGCGATATTAGTAGTGATGTTGCGTTGTAGTGATGGAAAGTTAACAAGTTTGAGATCGCATGTATTTACTGCGACTGTGAAAAGCAAGAAAAACGATTTATAATTAAGTTTTTTGAGGTTAAGTAATCCGTTCTAAGGTTTTTTAAAAATATTTGTTTAAAATAGTTTATAATCATTTTTGCATACAATTTATTGAGAGTTATTCAAACAATTAATTGCATTATTTAAGTTCCACATAATATCGAGTTTTATATTCCTAAATAACATTATTAACTCACTGTTTGAAAATTATAACAATTATTTATTAATATTTATAAATAAATATTAACTTTTCACAGGATGTCTTAATATTATAAGGAGTACAAAATATTATAAAAATTTGAGTCTTTTAGGTTTTTCTGTTTTGAAAATAAACGAGAATAAAGAATAATATATAACTGTCATTGTTGAAGAAATAAAAAAAGTTTTAATAATTTAGACACCAGGCTAGAATGACAGAAATTGAAGGACATATGAAGTTAGAATACTTCAACTGTCAAGAAGTATTCTAATAAAATCAATTTGAGAGCCTAGAAAACCTTGACCCATGGGGAGTCAATTTCGCGCTGTGTTAGGACATTCAAAAGAGCGAAAATTCAGTTTTTTTTAAATAATTGTCGCTTTTCGCACTCTCTTGCCAGTTGTCGCTAAAGGATTTCTGTCATGCCAGTGTAGGCGGTGTGTCATCGTGGAGTAAAGAAGTTCATCTCTTAGTCGTTGAGTACAATCTTGAACTGTCAGATGAGGTCGCTTGGGAGTATTTAAGAGTCGTGAGTCTGGCGGTGCTTGCAGCTCACATATGGCTGATGCCTTGTCGTGAAGATTATATCTGTGCTGCTAAGTGTTGAAACTGCTCAGAAAAATCAGGTTTTATGATGAAACGATCAAAATTTAACGGCGACTTCGATGTGAAAAGGTTGTTAGATTAGAAATGATTAGATAGAGTAAAGTTTGCTTAGTCGAATTTCATCTGAAAAGATGATGATGAGATATCGCCATTACGACTTGTTGTGTTGTCAGTTTATAGCTTGGTGTGAGGCACAATGTTGTCTGTGAAATCGTTGACTGAGTCTCGCTTGTGCACTGCTTGTTTCATTATTCCATTCTCTTGAAAATTTTAGATTTATTTACATCCATACATATCAGTAAGGAAAGTACGTTTAAGAAAAGCTAAGATACGACCTCCTGAGCGGATATACTGCTTTTCTGTACTTTTTAATATTTTTCGTAAAATTTGGCACGTTTTCCTAGTAAGAAGTTTCTATTTCTTCAGCAAATCCTCTCAATTCTTTCGCATTTGTCGCACAAATACGACGCTTAGGAAACCATAAAAAAGCTTAGCGCGTTGCATATTTCTGATTGAAAGCTCAAAACTTGTCATATTTTGTTTATGCCACGTCAGAATTTGAAAACTGAAAACTGAAATGAAAAGTTAAGCTTGTCTATATTTAGACTTTTGAAAGTTATAAAAATTCAGGTAATCAAAAAACAATTAAATTAGGTCCTAATTTTTATTTTATAAGTCTGAATAATAACACGATAAATCACATAATTCTTTGTTTCAGCTGTCGGAATCAATTTCATCTTCTGCCTCCAAATTTCACACCTTGTTATTTAAAAATAAAATAAAATCAATCACACACCCAGTCATGCTTGTACATCGCTCCGATCGCACGTGTGTCTGTGTGTGTGGGTGTGGGTGTGTGTGTGTGGGGTGGGTGTGTGCGTGTGGGTGTGTGTGTGTGTGTGTGTGTGACAATCCATAGCAAGAAGAGAGCTAAAACTTCTCGAGAAACTAAATTTTGTAGAAGTGTGCAGCTTTTTAAGAAAAGCATAACTCATTGCCGCAATGACTCGCTGGGAAGTGCTGGGAAAAAACAGTCAACCGAATTTGTTCTTTCTATAAAAGAAAAACAAGTTTTGCGGCTTAATTAAATGAATGAATCTGATGATTTACAATGCTGGTTGGTGAGTAGGCAATCCATGTTGACGGTTGGTGATGCTGGTCACTGTGGTGTTGTTAGGATGGCGGGAATGATGATGATAATGATGATGATGATGATGATGATGATGATGATGATGATGATGATGATGATGATGATGATGACGACGACGACGACGACGACGACGACGACGACGACGACGACGACGACGACGACGACGACGACGACGACGACGACGACGACGACGACGACGATGACGATGACGATGACGATAACGATGACGATAACGATGACGATGATGATGATGATGATGATGATGATGATGATGATGATGATGATGATGATGATGATGATGTGAAGTGGAAATAATTAAACATAAATATGACGGCATTGAACGACGCCTCACGTGGCATACGACAAGAATTTATAAGAAGAAATCACGTGACAGGCGATCGACGTCAGCATAATTTTTAATTTAAAAAAAAACAAATATAAAAAAACCAATTTTCTTTAATTATGATATAACTGAGACTTTGTTAATGATAGACATTATCAAGATAATGGATCACCACTAATCGTGTTAACCAACAGTTTATTTCCTTGCATTAAAAAATGAAAAAAAATTTTTTTGCTATTTTTATACTGAAATAATAAAACTTTATTTATTTTCAACGAACCTTGAACGTCGACCAATCATGAAGACGATTGGTATCAATTAGTTGCTATTAAGTCGGAAGGAAAGAATGGATGTTCAAAAGTCGAAACTTAAAAGCTACCCTAATTATGAAAATTATATATATTTATAGCTAGCATTGCTCGGGGTTTTAGAGGTTTTTCTCTTTCTTTTTCTCTCTCCCTCTCGATTTTTAATTTTTTTTTCTATAGTAACCTTTAACTTAACCCAAGGGTTAGCGTACCTCTGTTTTGGGGGTACGGGTCGAAATTTTCTTTATGCCTTATCCCCTATAAAAACTACCTCCTTGCCAAACTTTGTTTAGATTGCTCCTGCGGTTCGGACGTTATGAGCAAACACCCCAACATGGGGCAAATAAAAAGGCTTAATTTATTATTATCTTTCAATAATTTACAAAACCATTTTGAAGAACCCAAATACTGTTGTCGATATTATAACAATTAGCGTTAGAAGTGGAATCTAAAGAAATTATTTTTGAAAGCATGAGATGAGCTCTTGATGTGTTCGCTGAGAGATGAACTGGAGAACTTAATCTAAGTGATAAGGGTAAAAAGACGAACTTATGGAATCTAAGTGATAAGGATAAAAAAAACGAACGCAGGGAACGCCTCACAGCAGCTTTTGTGAATGGAGGTCTGAAGATTATGAGTATGAATTTGATATTGATGTAGGAACTTTGGAAAACCTGCTAAAAATGAAATTGGGAAATTGTTGAAAAAAAAAACACAACAAAAAAGAGAAAAAACACCGAGAGAGAAAACGAAACAAGAGAAGATGATAATCTTGTGCTTAAAAGGTTGTAAATCATTACAGAAGGACGGAAAGTGAATGTGACGTACAGTTGTGGGTTTCAGTTGCGTAGAGCCGTAGGTGACATAGTGGGGTCTCGTTGTGATCGACAGTCATGTATACAGAAATTTAGAAATAACCATTTGGCGTGGTATTCCAATCCGCAACGCCGAATTGGAACATCACATAGACTCTAGCAAAACTGGAAGAGACTGCGTCAGACAGTCAAGATAATTGACCATGACGTTCGTGGATTGCCGTCAAGGCCACGAGCGAAGATCAAAGTATTTCAGTTTTTTTAAACAGTTTTTAAGAAACATTTAAAGACGTAACTAAATCACATTTCATGGCTAAAATAAATTTATTGAATAATTTTTATTTGTTCGGAATTTGAAGTAAATTATTTTTTTACTAAAATTTTGTTTATTCATGTAAAATATATATTAATTTAATTATAATATGTATTATATATTAATATATATACACACATATATATATCTATATAATTAAAGAAAAAGTAGACAAATTTCTTCTGGGAAAATTATTGCATGCGAAAGCACGTGCCAAAGATGGCAGAGATGAACAAATACAATAAAATCAATGAAAAATATAGAAGAAAATAAATTATATATGTTTCTTTTTTATTTTCATTTATTTATTTCAATTATTACGACAATAAAAAATGTTCAAACCAAATAAAAAACAAAAATTATATAGATAATTAAATATGCCGGAATATGAACTAGCTAGCATTTATTCAACAAATATTTTGCTATTGTTGTATGTAGCTCAACATAAAAGACATATATTCATAATTATTGTTGAGAATGGTTGTTTTGTTCTGAGAATGAAATGAAAATGTTGACATGCTCTTCTGAAGCAACTGGCCGTGACATGTGACAAAGAAGAAAAGCTGTCACGTGATCACCAAGATGATGGACGATGATTGGACAAAAATCATCTCATAAATATGAAACATAACCACATCCGTCATCATTTCATATCGCTGCAATGCAAGAATTGAAGCAATTTAAACATTTTATTTTCTTTTTCCTTTGTTTTTTTAATTTTTTTATCTATTTATTAGTTTATTTATATTTATTGTTGATTTATTTACTTATTTGTATATTATTGCAAAAAAATTTATAGAAAAAAATCTTTTGGATATTTGCGTAAATAAATAAAATAAATAATTGTTTTTGTTTCTCCATCAAGATTATTGAGTCATAAATGTAAACAAAAAACTGCCTAATTTAATTCTAAACCTCCATAATTCAATTTCAAAGGTAAGGACCCTTGAAAAATTAATGTCGATATAAGTAACCACGTGATCGACCAAGCAATTGATGACGTAACTTGATGACGTCAGCATGTAGCTTCCACGTCATGAAGTCATTAAAGAATGTCATCGTCATCAACGTCATCATTATCATCAACTTTTTTTTCTCATTTTCCATCCCTACAATCTTTTTTAAAATTTCTTTTACAATCTTCAACAAAACGGTAAGGTTCAAATTAAATCTCTCAGTTGTCGATAACATAGATTCAGATCTATTTAGTAGATCAGTAGGTAGGTAGGTTGGTTTTACGTGTTTTGCTATTATTTGAAAAATATTAAAATAATGAAATGAAGACAAAACATATTGAAATAAAAAACAATATTTTTTGAAAATTTCAGATGAAACTTAAACAGTTTTCTGGAGCTTTTTTTAAATGATCGAAAAAATTTGTCAATTAAACTTTTTCTCCAAATCACCACACTCTGTCTTTCTCTGATTTTCAAATAAATTTCAGCCAATAAAATCTAGATAGAAAAATCTTACTAAAATAATGAGAGTTGATTAGAGTTTTGAGATTGAGTGATCATCTACCTAAAAACTCCTACCGAATAGCCTGGATGTTATCCGCTTGAGAGTGATTGGTCTTCACGTTCACGTAATAGGAATGCCTTCATTGCCCTTAATGCAACCGACATGCTTTTGCAAAGGAATCGTATGCTACTGATAAATCTATCATCGGTACAAAGGGATTTGTATTTATTGCACGAAATCATGAGAAGTTGGCTTCAAATGAAAAAAAAGAGAGAACATACATTATTCTGTGGTTTGCCAACGACGTTATTATGCGTGGATATAATAAAAGTAAACGTAGAAAATTTAAAATAAATACATGTAACTATTTATAGAAAAATTATTTAAAATATATAATTAAATAGTTATTATATATAAATGAAATAAAATTATAATTAGTTTTAAATTAATAAATATAAAATAAGCAATTGAGATTAATGAATAAAAGATAGTTAAAAGAAAATTTTAAGCTAATTTATTTGCTAGCAGAACCGGAAAATGGGAAAAGTTTTTTTTCCACTTTGTCAACTTTTGGTCCGTTGAAGGCGGAAGTGGAAGTCGTTCGTTCCACTCGCAGTGACGTCACGTGACACGTGAAAATCAACATGGACGTTTTTTTGTGTGGAGACATTTTTGGAGGATTTTCTGAAAAGAAAAAAGGAAACGAAGGTAAAGAAAGATAAGACGGAAAAAAGAGTAAAAAAAGAAAGAGAGAGAAAGAGAGAGAGAGAGAGAGAGAGAGAGAGAGAGAGAGAAAGAGAGAGAGAGTTTGTACTGAACGCTCCAGTAGATACGCTTGTGGAATTTCCGATTGAAGACAAAGCGATTTGTAATTCTTTTTAAGTTTTCTAGTTATATTAGATAAAACAAAATTGGGCCGAAAATGACGACAAAATTGGAGAAACAAAAAAACAAATTTTTGTTTTGTTTTCTTTAATTTACTATTGTTAAATTTTTTAAGTAAAAAACGTTATTTTCAAAGTTTTAAAAACTTTTCTCTTTTTCAAATTAATTTAAAAAACAAATGATGTAGTAAAATAATTTATGTAAATTTTAGTTAAACACTTATATTGTAATATTTGTTATAATAAAAACACATTATGAGCATAAATACCGTTTTAAGTTAAATAATTAAACCAAAAAATTATATAACAAAATTTGTCTCTTAAGAAATATGTTTAATTGGATTTTTGTTTATATATGATTTATTGAAATTTTTAATCATTAAAAATATAAAAAATAGATTTACCAATAAATCTTTTTTTTTCATTCACTTTTCTTGACTTTTTGCTTCTAAACACTAACTTGGCATAAGTGTGCTTCCTTGCTTACTTCTATATTATTACATATATGTGTAATAAATAAATAAATAAATTACCTACTCTTGAAAAACTAATTATTTGTAAACACTTCTAAGCCAAAATAATTATGAAACTTTTTCTTATAAAAAATTATGTCCACTTCATATTAATCTTGTTTTCTTGATTCAATTATGAAAATTTTTTCCGTTTGTCTTTTTTTACAAGTTGTTTTATAGCCCGAATTGGTTTTTATAGACCACGTGTTCACTCCAGTAAACTAAAAAATAATGAAAAAAGCAAAGTCGACTTGGAAACGAAAACCGGAATAACCTGAGCGAATTTCAAGTGGCAACTGTTTATGGTTGTGGAAATCCTGTGATGGACAACTGGACACACACACACATACACATACGTGTATATATGTTTTATAATAAATATTTTATTGTCATGAGGAACAAGCTTATATTTCGAATTTGATTTTCAAGGTTTGCAAATAATCATGCAAATAGGCAAAAAATAAAAAAATGTTTCACAAAAATGTTTCAGGCTTCCAAGTGGTTAGAGAGTTGGTTGAAAATTTATTAAAAAATTCTGCCTAAACAGACAGCAGACAACTAAATTTATTGAAATTATGCAAAGGAAAAACTAGAATCAATTTTTTAAATATTAACAACCTATTTAAGTGACATGTCTGAAAATTATCAAAAACAATATTCAGTTATATGGTGTACATAAAATACAGTTGTGTTCAATTTTTAGTTTGTTTTGGTTTTTTGTCCATTGAAATGTGAGCATTTTGTAGACCATTAATAATATTATTTGACACTTTCTGCCAAAATCTGTGAATATACCATAATACCAATTAATCATTCTGTATAACAGGCCACACCAAATATCAATGAAAAAAAAGGAAGAGAAAATGAAAAAAGAGGGAGAAAAAGAAAAAAAAAGAGAAAAAGTAATAGTAAAAAAAGAGAGAACAAGAAAAAGAAAATGAAAGAGAGAGAAAAAAGAGAAAATGAAAATGAAAGATATAGAAAAGAGAAAAAAAGAAAGGAATGAAAAAAATGAGCAATAATTTTCCCAGAAGAAAAAGAACACAAAAAATTGAAAAAAAGAGAAGAAAAGAAAAGCAAGAAAAAGAAAAGAAAGAGAAAGTAAAAAAAGAGATAGAAAAAGAAAGAGAGACACACATCGGCATGAAGGCATGCAAATTCAAATCTGACGGACTAATTGGAGAACTGCTCCAGCACGAAGGAAGCGCGTGTGAAACCCGGCAACATTGCATAAAAATTAACTTTTCCACTTGGCATTCCATAGCAGAAACATCAGATGGACGTCTTCCATCGATACGTCACACACACGCATGCTAATCTCTTTCTTTTTCTCTTTTCCTTTCCCATTGCCTTTTCTCTTTTTTATTTTTTTTTCTCTTTTTCTTTTTCTTATTCACTCTTTCTTTTTCGTTAAAATACTGACTAATGAAAACCTTTTTAATTTGTAGAGGCAAAACTTAGAAACTTTTAGAAGCTTCCATTGACAAACGTATGCATGCAGTAAAGCATTCTATCTTGCTGGTTTGTGGTGAAATTTGTTGATGATAGTAAAAAGAAAGGAAAAATTTTATTATAAAACATTTGTCGTTTAGACATAGAAAAACCTAATTTAAACAAAAACTACCAATTAGTTATAAAAGAAACTATTTATTAATTTATTTATTTAATTAATAATAATAAATTTATTTTTATTTATTTATTTATTTATTTATTTATTTATTTATTTATTTATTTATTTATTTATTTATTTATTTATTTATTTATTTATTTATTTATTTATTTATTTATTTATTTATTTATTTATTTATTTATTTATTTATTTATTTATTTATTTATTTATTTATTTATTTATTTATTTATTTATTTATTTATTTATTTATTTATTTATTTATTTATTTATTTATTTATTTATTTATTTATTTATTTATTTATTTATTTATTTATTTATTTATTTATTTATTTATTTATTTATTTATTTATTTATTTATTTATTTATTTATTTATTTATTTATTTATTTATTTATTTATTTATTTATTTATTTATTTATTTATTTATTTATTTATTTATTTATTTATTTATTTATTTATTTATTTATTTATTTATTTATTTATTTATTTATTTATTTATTTATTTATTTATTTATTTATTTATTTATTTATTTATTTATTTATTTATTTATTTATTTATTTATTTATTTATTTATTTATTTATTTATTTATTTATTTATTTATTTATTTATTTATTTATTTATGGGATCATCATCGACCGACTACGTTTCGTCCGGACCTGTTGGTCCCTCCACTTCGCAGACGACAATCTCTGAGCTTCCATTTCTCTCCTTTGGCCTCCGTGGCTTCCCTTCTAACATCATCAGCGATGATACTCTTTCTGTCATAACCCATGTATGTTGACATCTGGTCGAGGTATGACATTCTTGGACGGCCGCGTCTGTTGCTAGCTCTTACGTTCGATGTATACAGCATGTATATATTTGCCGGTTCATCCTGGTTCATACGTAGGCAGTGACCAGTGAAAGACATCTGACGATGACGGATCAATGTGCTGATAGAAGCTGATTGTACCCTGTCGTACAGGTCCTCATTTGTCATTCGATCCTCTGACTGAACCACACCGATCATCCTGCGATAACACTTTCTGGCAAACACGTCCAATTTAATCGACAGAATTTTTGTTACAAGCCAGGATTCACGTCCATACAACAAAATCGACACACATGTTGCGTTGAAGAAGCGCACTCTCAGCATCACACCAACGTGTCTGGAGGTGAGGATCTTCTCCAGTTTGTGGAAGCCCCCTCATGCAAGTGCGATTCTGGCCTCGATATCCCTGACATCTGAGTTTATGTGAGAACCAAGATATTTGAAGTCTCGGACCACTTCTACTTTTTTGCCGTCGACTGTGAGGTGCGGTGCATTAAAATCTTCAGGGATGTTGAGACGCATCTGTACGGTCTTCATGGTGTTTACTTCCAGCCCAACCTTTTTTTGATTCTTCGTTGAGAGCATTCAGTTGTCGCTGAGCATCTTCTATTGAGTTCTTCAACAGGGCTATGTCATCCGCAAAGTCGAGGTCATTAATCCTCTTCTCTGCCTGTCTTGATCCATTGCGACGGTGTGTCAGATAGCCGAAACCATATTCCGCTCGTCTCATGACATAATCGATTACAATGACAAACAAGAAAGGGGCTAAGACATCTCCCTGTAGGACTCCTGTGGTGATACTGAATGGCTCAGATAGTTTCCCTTCAACAAAGACCTGGCTAGATGAATTTTCATATAGTACTTTTATGGCTGAGGCTATCTTATTGGGAATGCCATAATTTTTTAATATTGCAAACATCATATCCCGATCAATCGAATCGAATGCTTTTTTGAAGTCGATGAATGTGACGAACAGCGGGATATTCTGACTATATGCTCCGTCCATGATGCGTCTCAAGATGTTAATCTGTTGAACACAACTACGTCCAATCCTGAACCCAGCTTGGTTTTTTTATTTATGGGATACAACTCGGTAAACTACATTTGAAAACATATTTTGTGACATAAACGACACTACATGACAACTTGCCTGGCAACAACAAAATGTACTCGTTTGTCTTATGAATGCAAGACATTTTGATTTAAATGTCAGCAACGTCAATTATTCAGAATGATTTCCAAAAAAAATTAATGATTAATTTTTTTTATAAAAGTTTATGAATGATTTTTCATTTATCTATATATAAATCATTACAAAATACATATTAGAAGATTTCTTGTAAAATTGATTAAAACATTTCTAATTTAAAATCAGAATTGTTTTTTATATTACTATTTGTAAGTTTTGCAAAATATTTTTTCATCACATGATCGTTGTAGTATTTTATATCATGATAATTTATAATATTCATCACATGATGGTGATTATCATAATAAATTATATTCATCACTTGTGGCCATAATTATAAAAACTGTACCATGTATTTTGAGATTTTTTAACTTGATGATGATGATGATGATGATGGTGGTGATGATGATGATGATGATGATGATGATGATGATGATGATGATGATGATGATGATGATGATGATGATGATGATGATGATGATGATGATGATGATGATGATGATGATGATGATGATGATGATGATGATGATGATGATGATGATGATGATGATGATGATGATGATGATGATGATGATGATGATGACGACGACGACGACGACAATGACGACGACAACGACGACGATGACGATGACGATGACGATGATGATGATGATGATGATGATGATGATGATGATGATGATGAGGATGATGATGATGATGGTGGTGGTGGTGATGGTGGTGATGATGATAGTAAGAATGATAAAAATGATGATGATGGTGGTGGTGATAGTAAGGATGAGGATGATTATGACGATTTTTATCATTTACGTCATCAATACGTCAAACAAGTAACATCGTTTCTTTTTTTGAAGAAAAAAAAGTTTTTTCCCTGCAAGTTTTTTCAAATGTTTAGTTTTCTCAATTTTTTTTCATTGAAAAAACAATTGAATTTAAAGCGCAGATTATTTGAAATAGATACCGTTTTCAAAAACTTCATTCCCGTGTGGCTACGCATTCCATGACGGTGGATTCATTCAAGCCGATGAGGAAAAACAGCTAACGGAATAGAATTTCTATTGATCTATTAATAACAATCATTAGCCACGTGACCAGTGTAATTACTGAAAAAAATGAAACGGAAACACGAAGCAAATGAATGATGGAACAGCTGATTTGTTTTTTTTCTCATGAAAGTTCTGATAATGGAAGTTTCATGTAGGAATTAGTTTTTTTGAACTTTTTTTTCTATATTTAAAAAAACCAGCAACGTTGAAATCTAAGTTAGAGTTGTGATACCTCGAGTCATTGACCTCTTCTTACGCCACTTTCCCTATCTCACACTTTTCAATAACTTTATTAAAGAAACCTTTTAATTTATTGTTTTATTTTCTTCACAGTTTCTAATCAGACAGGTTGCTTTTAAAGAAAAACTTTTTCTTGTGTCAATAAAACATAATAAAGTTATAAGCCGAAAAAATACTTTGAGCTTTGTGAGTGAGCTTTGAAAACCAATTTATTTTAATTAAAACAATTTTGAATTATTTTTTTATTGCATTTTGTTATATATATATATATATATATATATATATATATATATATATATATATATATATATATATATATATATATATATATATATATATATATATATATATATATATATATATATATATATATATATATATATAGTTGATTCTTAGCACTAAGTTAAGTGCTAGAAAAGTCTCGATTGAAGGCGATGGTTTCGATGCCTGTCGACGGTGTTGTAGTGATGTTTCAGTATTTTATCAATTTAATGGAATCATCAGAAAGAGTACCATATTTGAGTGTTTGGGTATTTATTAGAAAAAAATAATGACATGTTCCAACTACAATAAAAATAAATAGTTGAATTTAAGCTCTTGTTGTATGGTAGGTAAAGTACTCCGTAAACCTTTAAAAAGTGACTGGAAAAGTAGAATTAGTTACTCTGCATGGGAGATGCAGCAGTCGTCCTACATGGGAGATGCAACGGTCCTACATGGGAGATGCAACGGTCCTCCATGGGAGATGCAACGGCCCTACATAGGAGATGCGACGATTTTACATGGGAAAAGTAATAGTACTATGCTGGAAATGTAAACGGTTCTAAATGGGAAATGTAACAAACAATGTAACGGCTCTGTCACAATGAACAGGTAGAACAAAATAATTCAACATGGAGAAACGCACACATCAATCCTGCGGATGTTGTGGACTTGAAAGCGGAATAATCTCACCAGCCGGCATCGAACCATAAAAACAGAAACAGGAAATACGTCACCTCACTCACGCAGCTCATCCATCATCGACCAACAGCACTCTAAAGAGAGTATCGAGTTTCTTGTTTATTTTTATTTTTTGTCTGTTTCATATTTAATATTTTGAATGGAAGCTAGAAAAAAGAAAAGGCTTTAGATCCCATAATAACCATCAGTTAAGAGTAATGAAGTAGAAACGTAAACTTTTTGTTATGCCGAGCATGCCCTAAAAACCGCAGAATTTTTTTCGTTTTTTTCTAGCTATTCTTTTTATGGTCATTTAGAAACGTATTCAGCCATCCCTAATTAGGCTCCTCCTCCTCCTCATAAACGTAAACATAAACAATCTTTGAATGGCTATGCGGTAGTCAGTCATAACGCCGAGTTAAACGTCGAGAACGCGTTGTTAAAAACGGACATCAAACATTTAGCATTTTTTTAGTTACTAATTACTTCTAGTTACCCCTTCACAACTTTTTTAAGGCTCCGACTCTTTTTAAATAAAGTAAAATGTTGTAGTTTAATATGGTTTTCTAGCAAGTCATACAAAAACAAATAAAAATATGAAAAACTATAAATTCAATACTAAGATTTTTGATTCAAAAAAAAATTTTTATACTTGTGACGGTCATTTTTCATCTTGTTTTCTCTCTCCAAATTGTCACACATCGTGACAAAGTTTTTCATTTTCTCTTGTTTTAAAGTTATTCAGGAACAGCTATTCATATTGATGCGTCATCATATTAGAATTTATATATAATACAGAAACTACTGGATTACCTGATTGTGCTTAGTTATTCATTTACTTCAATAAATAAATTTATAATTTAAAAAAAAATAATACTCTGATTATCAAAGTGAATATGATTTAAGTGGCGAATTTTCAAGTAGAACTTCAAGACCGCTTCTAACATAAGAGGAAGGATTTTGTAAATCGAAAAATCTTAAGTGTTGTGTAAAGAGTTAGTTTGTTCCACATTTGTAGGCAAAATGACGTTAATGGATTTTCTGCCAATCGTTATACAACTGGCTATTGTTGTCAAGACGAAACCTCTGGATGCTGATCTGAGCCACGGTCGTCCTGGCACTGCCAATGTAATATGGGCAAAATTAGCAAAATGCAGATATGGTGGTGCCTGACCGTACAGGGATTTGTCTACTATTATGGCAAGCATTATGCTAAATCTATTGCTTAATGCGAAGCCAGTGGAAATCTTGAAAAAGTGGTGTGACCCGATTGTACTTTGTAGTATTACGATATTGGGGATTGCATAATAAAGGGTTCTTTAAAAACAGTTCCGACTTTATTGCGTCTAACTAGACTACTAATAAGTTTCAATTGAGGCAATTAAAACTTTAAACCGGTTTAATAAAACACTTACATAACTTCTAAAATAATAATTGTAAACGTTAAACACACACAAGGGCTTATAAACGTCTATATTCTGTGTCCTTTAATTATAGAAAGATGATTAAAACATCCAGCCTGAGATATCTTATCAGTAGATTATTTTGGTGACTGTGATGAGAACTCGAAACCGATCCAGATGTGACAAGATAACTAATATGATTAATATTATTAACTCTAATTTTTTAGTAACAAATAACCGCACATCTCTTCTTTCTTTTTTTACATTAATTTGGACTTCAATCGAGATGATGAGCAGCGTGTGAAGAAACAAGCAGAGTGTAAAACTTGAAAGAAAATTTACCTCAAAAGTAAGATCATCAATCAAGTCGAAGATAAACTCATTTTGTCTCTATTTCTTTCTTTCTTTTTCTTGGTTTCCATGTTTCTCTCTTTCTCTCTCTCTCTCTTTCTCTCTCTCTCTCTCTCTCTCTCTCTCTCTCTCTCTCTCTCTCTCTCTCTCTCTCTTTCTCGTTCCTTTTCGTTCTTACTCCATTTCTCGTTTAGTATTTTTATATTGACGAGATTACATCAGAACACAAGATATCTCAAGCATTATCTTTTCTGGTCTCTGCATTATTTCTTTGCCGAAATTTCACAAAAAAGCCCTTAAGCTTATTTTAATGAAATAATTTATTTATGTATTCAAACAAAAGAGGCGAATTTGAAAAAAGATTTGCGGTTTAACATATTGAATTAGATCTTATTATCTGCTATGTTCTGTGCTATCCGAGGGCGTATAATCTTGTTTGAATTTTCCTGCCATCTAACGAAAATAAAGGTTGTCTTCCTGGAAAAATTATAAATATTTTATATAAAAAAATTATATATTAGTTTGATTAAATAGCAAAAACAGAGACGATGACAACAATGATGACTGTTATATTAACAATAATAATAATAATAATAATTATTATTATTATTATTATTATTATTATTATTATTATTATTATTATTATTATTATTATTATTATTATTATTATTATTATTATTATTATTATTATTATTATTATTATTATTATTATTATTATTATTATTATTATTATTATTATTATTATTATTATTATTATTATTATTATTATTATTATTATTATTATATATTTATGATAGTGATGGTCATTGAGATGATGACGATAATGTCAAGAATGATGTGGATCATCATCATCATCATCATCATCAATACCATCATCATCATCACCATCATCATCATCGTCGTCGTCGTCATCAACATCGTCATCATCATCGCCGTCGTCATCATCGTCATTATCATCATCATCATCATCATCTTCATCATCATCGTCAGGGGCGCAACCAGCAGAAAATGCTGGGGGGCTCAAGTGTTATAAAGGGTAAATAAGCCCGCCGCAGGCAAATTTTTTTTGACTATCTTTAGTCTGCAGTCTTTTTTTGTTATCTTTAATAATAATTAATAATGAAAAAAAAAGAAAGACTGGAAACTGAAGATAGTCAAACTCAGTCTAAAACCAGTTGAAGCAATTGTAAAAAAAAAAGTTTATGAATAAATGTAGCAACCCCCAATTTTGAGCAGGGGCGGATTAAGGGTACTGTGGGCCTAAGGCTGGTAACTAAAGAAGGGCCTAATATTGCGAAAAAAATGACTTCAAATAAAAAAAATAAGATAACATAAATTTATTACAAATAACGAAAAGAAAACGTATTATAATATAAATCCACGTTTGAATATTAGTAAATGAATCAAAATTATTTGAATGTTCAAAATTGTTTTGTTCTGGTCTTGATTCTTGAAAATTTATAAATAATTTCATCAAGGTTCAAACTTCGAACAATGTTTGGGATATGGTAGAACATAAATAGTTCTTAACTCGTTGAAGAACATAAAACGATCGTTCTCCACTGCAGTTAGTGACCATGAGGGTCAAAAACAAACGCAGAGCTGTTTCAACATTTGGGAAACTTTCACTTACATTTGTTTCAACAATAATTTTTTACAAGCACAAAGATTTGGTTTCAGAATTTTTTTAAAGAGGACATTTTTTACAAATGTAACAAATTGCTTATATTTGTGTGAAAAATTTTCCTTAAAATCAGGATACTTTTCACGCACGATACAAACACCTTCAGCAATGTCTGATGCAAACAAATTTGCTGGAAAGTTCCCGATGATAGCAAACACTCTATTAATATTTTCGTATGCTACGATCCGTTTTGACAACTCTTGCATTAGTTTATCAGTAATTGGGATGAACGTTTGAACTTGAAATCTGTCCTTGTCAGTGAAATCTACAGATGCACCATCATCACATTTTTTCTTTCTCTTTTCAGTTTTCAGCAATCTTTTTTTGTTTCAAACTTCGAGCTCAAGCAAAGCATTTAAATACGTATAAGTGTATTGGGTCCACATTATGGCTAAAATATTACCATTTTTGCAATCTGCGTCTTTTCCCGGTGCAGAACTGCAATGCTCCCTCCTTAACACGCCCCTGATAATATAGTTCATTACACTTGTCTCTGCTTTTACCGGTTATCGAACAAGATTATCTATATTTAGAGAGATAATAAATGAGAGCCAATACTTTTCAGGACCGATATTTTCAGGGCTGATATTTTTTAGGGCTAAACATTTTTTTGACTATCTTCGGTCTGCAGTCTTTTTTTGGTATCTTTAAGAATTTTTTAATGATTAAAAATAAAGACTACAAACCGAAAATAGTTTATGAATAAACGTAGCACTCCCCGCCCCCCAGCCCTACCCAAAAAAAACTCATCGAATTTGGAAATTTCAGGACCCTCCGATTTTGGCATGGGGGCTCGTGCCCCCCTGCCCCCCTAAGTTGCACCCCTGATCATCGTCATCATTGTCGTCGTCATCATCATCGTCATCATCGTCGTCAATATCATAAAACTTTACGACATCTATTGTTGTTCCAATTGATACAAACAAGAACTCTTTCCGGTTTATTCAATCAACTTCTCCCTGCTAATTTCGTTCACTCTCCATACCACTTCAACCGTAAACTCCCGCAACGTGTCCTTTGGGAAGCATTAAAAGTGCACCGTCATTCAATCGAATGTTCTCTTCCATTTTCTTCATCTCTTTCTCATTTCTTTTTCACTTTTTTCAATTCGTCCATCTATTTCATCAACCATCCATCTATTTCATCAACCATCCATCTATCCATTCATCCATCTATCCATCTATCAATCCATCCATCCACCCGTCCGTCCGTTCGTCTCATAAGTGGACGAATATAAGGCACCGCTAATCGTATAGGTTATCCAATCTTGTCAGCCTTTGGGTTGTGCAACTCAATATGGAAAGCATTGTGTCTATGATTGTGTTCATTGGTAGAAAAGCAATCCAATGCCTTGATAATGAATATATGAAAGAAAGAAGCTCTTCACGCAAACTTGATCATCGGAAAAGTTTTGGACTAGAGCTATAGTATTTTTTGATAGCTCATAGTCACTAGCGTAGCGTAGGGTTTAAAAAGCTGGTCCACTCCAGGTAGAATTTTTAAAGAGGTGACAATGATGGCAAAAGAGTTCATCTTGGATCTGTAAAATTTCAGGAAAAAATATTCTCCGTCAACATATTTTCTTAGAAAAGTTTGATAAGGATTTAAAGTTTTTTGTGAGAATGTAATCATCTAAATGAGGACAAGCCAACCCGCCCCAGACGGCTGAAATCCATGCTACGCCATTGCTTACAGTACTCTACACAATTTGTTTTAAAACTAAAATAGAAGTATGTAGTAAGTAGTAAATACCAAAGTATTTCCAATGGCAGATCATAATTTCATCCTGTTTCTTTTTCCCTTTTTTTCATCAATCACACAAGGCGAAGTTTGATTTAGTCTGGTATTTACTTTGGTATTTCCTACATACATTTAGTCCAATTCAAAATGGTATGATTGAACGGTTTTAATTAAATGATTTGATTATTTGATATTTTTTTAAATACTTCAATTACAAACAGACTTTATTCTCCCGGCAGAAAACATCAAATCGAATGGAATCTTCCTTGGATAGGATCATTTTCAGTCTAGCATAGAAATTGGACGTTGCAGTGATGACGCTGATGAAGAGTCAACGACGACCATTGATGATGATGATGATGATGATGATGATGATGATGATGATGATGATGACGATGATGATGACGATGACGATGACGATGACGACGACGATGACGACGACGATGACGATGATGACGATGATGATGATGATGATACGATGATGACGTAATGAAACAAATATAAAACGAATAACATTAAATGGAAGAATATTTTTGTCTGGTTTCTTCCAAAAATCAAATTATATCGCAAATCGCGAAGATAACAAAATTTTTATATATTGAGAATTCAAATATATTGGTTGTAGTTTCGTTGTCAAACTCAAAGTGATAACAATTGTATGATGTATAATAGTAAGGGCTATAATAATAGCTGTCCACTACTCGCCATGTCCTGTCCAAAGTTAAATCTTCAACTGATGTAGACTTTCTTTCAAACCCACGTTGGCACGTTAAACATGAACTTAGTAAAAAAGTTCTAAAGTTGATAATATAGGTGCACGATTATCTGTATCGGCCGATTAACAACTCTTTTGCCGATAATCAGTATCCACCAATAATCGGTATCCGCCGATAATCGGCATCGACTGATAACCGATATCGACCGATAATCAGTGTCGGCTGATAACCGGTATCGACCGATAATCGGCATCGACTGATGACCGATAATCAGTGTCAGCTGATAACCGGTATCGGCCGATAATCGGTATCGGCGATTTCACAATCGGTATCAGCCGATAATTGGAACTGGTCGATTAGTTTTATTTTGATTCTGGTAAGTGCAAGCCAATGCAAGGTATAGCAGAAACAACTTGATAATATTTATTATTTGACAGTGCTACACATATTAATGAATGAACAAGTTTTAAAAGTCAATAATCGATAATCGCCGATATTTTGTGACCGATCATCAATCTGGCCAATAATCAACCATTGCATTTTCGGTGCACCTCTACTTGATAACTTTTTATTTATCGATATCCGCAAATTTGGTGGAAGATTCAATCTGAGTAATCAATTGCAGATTTGAATAAGCATTCGAACTCCATGAATACTTTTAAAAACACTTCCAAATAAACTACACTAAAAAGAACAATGTATTCTATTTTTTCAAGCTTGTAGCCGAAACACCCACACATTTAATAGCTCTCCGCAATTGTTGAAAAGTTTTCTAGGTACAATAAAAGTTACATGTAAACTGAACAATCTGGTTGTGATTTGCCTAAAGCATTTAAATATAATATAATTTTGGGTCAGGCCGCAGTTTGCAATAGGCACAATTAATAATAATAATTGGTCTTCAAGACAAATTACATGCAACTTTATTATTAAAATTCAATTTTAAAGCTCAAACATGACACTAGTCAAACTAAGCCGTCAAACAATTCCAGTGATTCCATAATTTCAGAAAGGATGATGGACTCATCTATCTGCATGAGGTCGCTACTTCTTAAGTTTTCAAGATCACTAGGCAGTCTCTCCATGTTTTGTTCTTTTTCTTCAAAAATGTAATTATTGCAAACATTTAGTACTATTATAATTGTAGTCAGCTATTTTCAAATTAGTAGTATGGCCATACATTTATTACAGTAACGTTCAAATTGTAATGAAGTTTCACCTGCTTCAATGATATTCAGTTGAACTTGAGGGCCAGATGTAATCTATGAGTAATTATATATAATTTTCATTAAAAACAGCTATGATAATAATAATAAGTAAGAACAAAAACTGACACACACCATCCTGGTGTTCGTTAGATCTTGTCGATTTTCAATGGGTTTTACAATATTTTCTTTTTGTTCTTCAAAACAAAAACAATTAACATTAAAAAAAAATCCTAAAGCAAAAAAATAGATTTTGGTAAAGCAAAAAAAAAATCACTACTGGATGACTCCTTAAAGCGAAGAATTTTGTGAGGATCTGTGTTATTTTTGGTGTTCAATTCGATAACTGCTATGACATCCGATTTATTTAGAGCCGATCGCAGTCGATCTTTCCACTGGATAAACAACAAATTATTTTGGATCTTGGTTACTCTCATCTGGATTGTTTGACATTTAACAATTTATTAACAAAATGATAAAAGCATTATCTACATAACTAGAATAATTTTGTTTTAAAATTTATCTTTAATTACAACCACAACCATAAACGTATACCTACCTCCAGTCTTAACCTACCACTTAATGCAAGATAAAATCTATCACACTAAATATAAATGACTAATGATATACCATAAAAAATAATGGAAATAAATTGGTGATGAATGCACCACCACCTAATACATACATATATACATCGCATCAAATATTAAGCATGTTGAAAAGGCTGCTAATACAAATTAGAAATAACATACTTTGAGTTCAAAATTATATAGGTATGTATATATTTTTAACAATATTCAAATAATTTACCAAACGAGATGAAACATTTTCATCATCAACCCCGGGTCTAAAAAAGCCATTGTGAAGAGCCCATCTCTATAATCAGAAAAATATAAAAAATAAGAGATTTATAAATCTTCTTCTATCAAAAATGTCTGAAGCAGATTCCAAATCAAAAAGTTTCATTATTTTAAAATAAGATCAACCTGAATTTGGTGTTGAATATTTATTTTGTGACAAAATTCTTACACCTTACTGTACTTTAACTCAGGCCATATTAATATATCAAATCAAATCAAATTTATTTAACGCCAATGTCGTAAACGAATCTGAGGCGGGTGAACGTGAGATGAGCTGATTAATTTAACTGAAAAAGATGAGTTTTTAAAGCAGATTTGATATGTGAAGGAAGTGAGTTCCAAACCAAAGGAGCTGCAGCACGGAAAGCTCGTGCACCAAACTTAGTGTGTGAAAATTGGGGTTGAAGAAGAAATTGAGTTGAAGAGCAGAGCTGACGGGAGGGAGTGTATGGGTGTAGCAAGGTAGAGAGATATCTGGGAGTGGAGGTTGAAGCAGCCTTGAATGTTATTGTAGCAATTTTAAATTTAATTCTTTTATCCACTGGTAACCAGTGGAGTTGATTCAGTAAGGAAACAGAGTAAACCGACCTGTCCGGTTGTAGAATGACATGTGCGAGAGTATTTTGAATTTTTTGGAGTACTTTGATGGAAGATTTGGGAGCACCATAGAGGATCGAGTTGGCATAATCAAGCCGCGAGCTGACCAGAGCGTGGCCAATGAGGCTGGCAGTCTGTAAGTCCAGTGTGTGACGGATATGGCGAAGAGCTTTAATGTGAAAGTAACAAGACTTGGAGATGAGTTTGAAGTGATTGTGAAAGGTGAGAGAACTGTCTAGAGTGGCACCAAGAAGCTTGATATGACTTGCTAAAGGAACGGTTGAATTGTCAACCTTGACACTAGAAACTGACGATAAGGATTTGTTGCATTTATTAGTGCCTAAGAGTATTGTGTCAGACTTACTTGGATTTAAAGCGAGGCCATATATATAAGCCCCAACTTATAAATGTTTAATTAGTTATTCATCAAACTTAAATCAATATGTAAACAAAACTTGTAGATGTTGTTCTGGCTGTCTGTTGATGAACTCATGGGCCAAGGAATCCTGAATGACAATTTATCCTTTTCTAACCAGTATGCTCCAGGTACATCTCCAGAATTTAAAATTCCTTCGAGCCACGGTTTAAGCTTTTGTTTTGAATTCTTTTCCATTCTAGACTCCATCAGAGAAAATTTGAAAGATCGTTAAATAAGTTAGCTACGTGACTAGTATTAAGTAATCAAAAGTCTTAGTCTTTTAGCCTTTAACAACAGCCTTCTTAAAACTTAAAACATGGCTTACTTAACAGTTTTAAGAGACTTTTAAGTTTTAAGTTCAGTTAAGGAACAAACATTAAACATAAATTTAAAACTAAACTGTAGACATTATTAAATGAGTAGAAAAACTTTGTTTCACCTTCTTCTGCTGTATTTTTATAGTATACTGTTTTATATCTTTACAGCGACTTATCGACACAGAAAGTGCTGGGATTTCCGATGGCTTTGTCAACAGAACAGCACAAAAATTTTCTAAAGCCTTATCGAAAATAATAAAAATTAGTTAAAACGAAAGTACAATCGAAACATATTTTTTTTTTACATATTTTGATTTTATTAAAATATTTAAGTAAAAACAGAAATAATAATTGATAGATGGTTGGAACGTTTCAGACTTCAACAAGTGAGTGACATATTTAAATTTTTACGCTATTCGGTAGATGGCCTAAAATTTTTTAAATAAAACTTCGTAATGCAATAATTGATAGCACAGAAGTAGCAGATACTGGGGCCATGCGATAAATGAAAATGCATTGCAGCGAACAGGAGTGTGGCAAAGAATTTCTGACTTGGGTGAGAGACATTTTTGCAAAAAAGATAAAAAATGGGTGGAGCAAGAACAAATGTCATCATTCTAAAAAAAACCATAGTTTCTGATTAACTTGGTAAATTTATTAAATTTATAAAAAGTAGTCAAATATTACTAAGTCTTCCGAAAATTTCTGTACCTTACGACTATCCTCGGGGATCAACTATTTTAGGAAGAACAAAAAATGAAGTTTTCTGGAAATGTTTTAGAAAAATTCACTACCACAACCCATCCTCTCGCGGTCATCAGTTGTTTTAGTAGGAAAAGTTTTGTAAATAAGATAAAGTTTTGGAACGTGCGGGGCTTTGAACATCTTATCTCTAAGGTTTTGTTGAAATGAAGTTCTTGACTTAATCTTGACTCCTTTGGTCTCTTTTGAGTTTTTGAGAAAGTAGCAAATCTGTTAATGATTTTGTCCACTGAAATTCTTCCTAACTAGTTTCATTTTGGTGACAGGTACATATTATTGATACAGCCTGTTTTTTTGGAGCAGAAAACTTCATCGTCTTAAATAAACGTTATTTTCATGATTATGTTCAACTTATTTGATTGAATAATACCATTTTACATTGTTTTTTTCAACGCCATGTGGTGTTTTATTTGACAAACTAAATAAATCGTTAGCAAAACAGAATAAACAAGTAAATTAAAAACGAATTTTTAAAACCAATGCTCTTATATGTAATTAAAACACAAATTTTGCAATATATCTTAATTATATCGAAATATCGAAATTAATTAAAATTATCTAAATTAATTGACTTATTGTAAAACTAATAATTGAATATTGCATTGTCTTCTATTTTAAGCATGTATGCAAAATTTGAAAAAATCTATCATCAGGAAGTGACTCAAAAATTGATTGCAAGATTTGAAACAGACAGAGAAACAAACAGACAGACAGAGAAACAGAGACGACGAGTTAATAAAAGCATTGGTAATAATAATAAAAATATCATCAAAAAGCATCGAATTTAAATATCTCAACTATTTTCATGAAAATTTCGTACACGCTTGAGAATCGCGGTCAGTGAGTGTGGTTCGTGTTAACTTGGTAAAATAGTCTGCCAGTCGGTTAGCGTTTTGTGGTCAAGAAAACCCTTAAGAAAACCCTCAAGAAAACCCTCAAGAAAACCTTCAAGAAAACCCTCAAGAAAACCCTCAAGAAAACCCTCAAGAAACCCCTCGATAAAATCCTCAAGAAAATTAACTAAATTAATTGACTTATTGTAAAACTAATAATTGAATATTGCATTGTCTTCTATCTTGAGCATGTATGCAAAATTTGAAAAAAATCTATCATCAGGAAGTGACTCAAAAATTGATTGCAAGATTTGAAACAGACAGAGAAACAGACAGAGAAACAGACAGAGAAACAGACAGAGAAACAGACAGAGAAACAGAGCCGACGAGTTAATAAAAGCATTGGTAAAAACAATTATGTTTGGTTCACTTTCGTGTAAACCATTAGCGTACAAAGGGATCAGCAAAAAGTTAGTTCCATCCTAAAATGGAGGTGGTCACATTGTGAAACGTATCGAATTAGTCATAAGATGAGATAAGACGGTCATTAAATGTTAATTAAAGAATATCGGGTTAATGTTAAGAAGTCACACGTAGTTCAGTTCTACTTCAGCTTTAATCCATATTCTTTGAGCTAAATAAAACTACTGAAACTTTTGACGGGGAACTCTCATCAATGTCTCCCCTATGGCTACGCCCTTGTCAAAAGGGTGCTACTCTCACGTATGTCTTATTTTTTCATAATTTTAAGTAAATCAATAATGACAATTTGATGCTTCCACCTGAAGCTATCCCGGCCCATGATACGGTAAAAATCATATTTTTTTAAAGCAAAATAAACTACGGAACTACGGAATAGCCGCAATACAAGCCACGATGAAATCGTTAAAATTTTTGTAAATGACATAGTTCATGACTAATCAAAGCAGGGGCGCACCTAGGTGGGGCAGGGGGCGAGCCCACCCCAGGCCAAATCGGAGGGTCCTGCAATTTTTTCAAATTTGATGAGTTTTTTAGGGTGGGTGGGTGGAGGATACTACATTTATTCATAAACTTATTTTTTTTTACAATTGCTTTAACTGGTTTGAAACTGAGTTTGACTATCTTTAGTTTGCAGTCTTTCTTTTCTTTGGTTAATAAATTATTAAAGATTCCAAAAAAAGACTGCACACTAAAGATAGTCAAAAAAATTTCTTCATTTTTCACACTTGAGCCCCCCCCCAGCGTTTTTTGCTGGTTGCGCCCCTGAATCTAAGAAGAGAATTCCACCGATTAAATAGGACTAACCGAAATAGAAAGAAACGGCATCGTGACCCATTGATAGGTAATTAGATACCGAATAATTACTGTTAAACAGTGATTTTTTCGCACTGATTGGTCGCAGCAAAAAAACGCGAAAATTGTGGCCTATTGAGCAGACTATTTGTTTTGTGTTGTGTCGTTGTGTGTTACGTTTTCTTGTTAGATGAATCAATAGAAAAATTTTAGCAAAACATATTTGGTGATAGAAACAATAATAAACTCAATTCAGAAGAATAGAGTAATAGTGTTGTTTTCCAAGTGTTAGAGCTGGACGACGATGTGTCACTAGTCACTCACTGGATCATCATATAGCTTACATGCGTCAAATTTGTTACTACCTATTGGTATATAGATATCCCAGGTGGGTCCTGAGCTACTATAGAACATATCCAGCCCAGGGTTGTGGGTCTTGAAAAATAGCCAATTATTAGATATGACTCCAGAAGAGAAGAGAGGCAATTTTATTATTAAAGATCTTATTGGAGAAACACTTTATTTTGATCTGACACACCATGTGTGTTAAACTAATTGTGCAGAATCCCATATCCTATTCAAATGTGTGAGTAATAAAAACAAAGAGTTGAAATAGAATTAGAAAGAGGATTTAAGAAAATAAAACCTGCATTACCACAGTCAAACTTCCGTTTTAGTTTAAGCCATTAGTATAACAAAAGAGTATTTTAGGAAGTTAATCCCGCATTTTGTCATGTAGATAACCATGTATTTGCTGTATTAATAACTTCTTCTATCAAATAAATTTATTACTTGAAGTCATCAGAAAAGTTTGCAAAAAACATTTACTGCTGTCGATTTCAAGTCAAGCTTGAAGGCTGGTATACTCGGTTATGAAGCATTATTGTCGTGCACTGCACTGCACACACCAATAGCTAGCTATAGGAACTGGCTCACTCAAGTTGTATACTTAACTTTGCTTAACTCAGAAAGCTGGGCTTGGTACTAAATATTGATGTGTGCGGTCATTTATAATTACAACTTCTTTAAGGCGTTTAAGGAAATCAACTTCTTATCGTTCGATTGGATCTTGATGAAGCGATTAGAAGATTGATTGATTAAACTCATTATGATAAATGGTTTTTAAATCTGCTTATTCTTACGGGAACTTTTATTATTAGAATTGACGTATGCGGAATATGTCTCAGAAGCCGAACGTCTACGTTGAAAGGATTAAGAGGAGGCTGGTCTCCACGCAGTCGTTCACAACCGACGACAAAGATATTTTCGCGGGTTCGGTTTGCATAATTCTTTGTAGCCACAGACTTAGGTTTGCATATAATTCATTAGCTTTCTTACTTGTTATTAATAACATCTGATTAAAAATTTTATTAGGTAAAAGGTTTTCAGCCATTGAAAGCCATCACAGTTATAAAGATGAATTGGTTGAACATTCACTAAGAGCTCGCCGAAGGTCAAGGTCAGCTGGCTCAGAGCTAGGAAGATGGGAGTCCCGTGGCTCCACAGAGAAAAGTGCAGATTTCAAAAAATTTAAAAGAATTTAAAAAAGATTTTTTTAAGTTTTCAAAGTATTGCAAGTTGTTATATACTGCTTTACAGATAGTGGTGGAGATACCAATAAAAAACCAAACATGGACTTAGTGGTGTCCAATATTCCAAGCCGAGACTTCAAAAAGTCGTTTAGAAATCAGAAGAAAACTTCTTATAGTTTTGATATCATTAGTGAACACGAAGAACAAAGTGAAAAGACCATAATGTCACATTCAGTCAATCAATGTCCTGTAGTGGGGAAAGATGAGAACTCAAACATTCTTCTCAGAAATGTCAGGTATTTAGTAAAGTGCATTGAATTCGATATTGGCCAGAGGTTTGTTATACATATATATATTGACGTTGAGATTTGTGTTGAGCAGAAAAAATGCTACTCTGCATCCGAAAAATACTCATCTAAAAAAAGCTTCATACAAGCTAAGCAGAAATCTGACTCGAAAGATGACCACCAGACAAAAGCAAAAACTGATGATGGAATCGGAGTTTGATGAATTTGACGATGTGCAACACAAAAATGACAGCGTCTCCTCACCAGAAGAAGCTGACTTTCAACTCAGTGATGACAGCGACAATGATGATGTCGACAACAAACTTGTCGTTCAATTGAATATGAAACGAATTCAGGTTTGGTGTGTTTTTAAATACTGTCAAGGATTTGTTTCTTAATAAATGCTTGTTGTATACATTTGAATGCCATATTTAATGTACTATACATTTAGAGGTTATATTTAATGTAATATATATTTGAATGTCATATATATATATATATATATATATATATATATATATATATATATATATATATATATATATATATATATATATATATATATATATATATATATATATATATATATATATATTTAATGTAGTATACATTTAAATGTTATATTTAATGTAAGATATATTTGAATGCCACTTTTAATGTAATGTACATTAAATGTTATATTTAATGTAATATACATTTAAATGTCACATCTAATATAAGAAAATTGGTGCCGTTAAAACACTAATGAGTAATAGGTATAATGTTGATGCAAATTTAATTTGCCATGTCAGAAATGAAGAAGCCATATAAGTAAAAACTAAAGTTTGGAGTTTAGATATAAATGGGACTTGTCCAAGTCAATATGACAATAAATGAGGATTTGTTTCCCAAGATTGTCTAAACTTTTTTTTAGACCATGACAAAGTATATATAAAAATATTATATTCCTTATATGTATTTCTTATCTAAGAAACCTAAATCTTTTTTACATAACTATTATTTTGGAAATTTAGCTGTTTTTAGGTTAGCTATATAAAGAATAACAAAAAAAACCTAGGCTCATAAAAAAATTGACTAGAGATACAGATTTTTATTATCATAAATTTAATAAAAATAATCTCTTGGTTATTACAGATATTATTATAACTGAGAAGTTATTAAGTTATTGACATTACATGCAGATACATATACATACTACTCACTAGGATCATGATTATAATATTCCTAGTTAATTGCAATATGTAATTATCAGCATGTGAAATGTTTCATTATTGTTATCAGGATGCTTGCTTGAAAAATGCTCATCCACATAATATTAAATTAAATTAGCTGAAAATTGTATCAGTTTATATTAGGTACAACTTTTTACTAAATACTAATACTAATACTAATACTAATACTAATAATAATAATAATAATAATAATAATAATAATAATAATAATAATAATAATAATAATAATAATAATAATATAAAATTAAAATATCTGGAAATTGTATCCCTTTATATTAGGTACAACTCTTTACTAAATAGTAATAATATCAAAATAAATTGCTGAAAATTGTATCAGTTTATATTAGATACAACTATTTACTAAATAGTAATAATTTGAACATTAATCGCAAAGAAATGCTTAAATAGACAATAAATAGTGTGTTTTAAGCATGTCGGCTACAGTATAACTTATGTCACATATTCAGAATATTAAAATATATTTATGATCGAAAAGAAAAAATTTGAGCAATACGCTTATGACCTAATAAAAAGTGTTGTGACGTTAAAATTGTCTAGCAGCCCCAGAGGTATTAAAAATTGAAGGAATATATAATTTGCACATATCTAAATTTAAGTTGTGTTCAAGGTTATAAATGGTTAACTTAGAACTTTTTAGAAATATTTATTACAAAAGTGTTAATGTTGCCTTCTTTTAACACAATTCAAAAAACACTGCAGAGGAATAAGCTGACAGCATGAGAAAATTGCATTGGCAGCACACAGCCATGGAACACTGAGATTTCTAAAACATATGAATAAGTTTCTTTTGAATCATTTTATTTCACCACCAGTGTTTAACAGACGTAATTAAATTATATAATTGCATATGATATATCATTAATGGGTAGTTAGGATTCTACCTAGGGTTCCCACATACTTGAATCTGGCAATGCTTGTCGTTATGTGCAATTATTATTAATGCAGTTATCATGTATGCAATTATCATGTATGCAATTATTACGTATGCAACTATCATGTATGCAGTTATCAGTTATGCAATTCTCATAAAACCATGAAAAATGTCATTTTAAAAAAATAAAATTAATTATTGTTTATGTAATTAAATATTCATTAAAATTTGATTGAATTTCAAACACGAATCCCACATCTTTCCATCGTCAAGTCAGACAATGATTTGGAAGATTCAGGCGACGAGGCCGTAAATGTCGAACTATCAAAAGTTCAGAGAGTCGCCGACGAACTACTTGCTACCGAAAAAAGTTATGTAATCAAACTTCATCTGCTTGATCAGGTAGTTTTCCCTTGTTGCCATTTAACTCTGAATCGATTAATGCGAGTCAGTCTAGATAAAGGAAGAGGAAAACAGTTAAGTATTTTATAATTCTAGCTTTCTAACTCTGGCGATTAAAAAAAAGAAAATCCCCAATTTCGTATTATATTGTATGCATGGTTTCATGTATTTATAAACACTTATGTAAATATGATTTGGTCTTATATTCTGAGGTATAAATAATTTTGCAATATATTGATGTTATTTTAAAAACATTTACACCAATTGCGGTGTTCTATTCTTTAACCATCTTTTCGGCAAATTATGACATAAACTATCTAATTAGTGCATCAAGTAGAATAATATCTGAAAAATGAGATAAAACAAACGACTTTCTATTTTTAATCTAAAAAAAGAATTTGTATTGAACCAATAAAAATGAAAAAGTTTGATACGGAATCAATCGACAAAATTATCTGAGTCAATTATCCAAATAAGTAATTATAGAAATAAACTGAAGTTCACACTTTAAATTAAATTGAATTTTAATTCTTATTTATCATTACATATACAGATATTCCAACTGAATATCATCCGCAAGAATCGGATCCACAATTTCTTTCCTGAGAAAGTGATCCCACAAATTTTTTCCAACATTAAAAGCATCTACCAGTTCCACCATGATTTCCTTTTGCCTAAACTGGAGCAAGTTATTTCACATGGGTAACAAAAATTTGTAACAAGTTTCTTAACTGGTATTTAAATTCTTCAATCTTTCAAATTCATCAATTTGTCCATATTTTTCCATACTTGTAGCTCCATGGAATTAAAAGTCGGAGAAGTTATGGCCTGGTTTGCTCCCTTCTTGAAGTTGTACATCGAATATATAAAAAACTTTGACAGATCAATGGATCTTCTAGGTTACTGGATCACTAAATCTCCTAAATTCTCCCAACTGATTGAAGAGCTGCAAGTTAGCTTAAATTATTTAGATACCGATAAAAAAGAAATTATTTTTGCATCCTAGTGGATTGTTAGTCTTTTCGGGTCGTTGAACTGTTTTGCAGCTGGAAATAATAAGTTGTGACACATTCCTCCAATTTTGGTAGTGATTTCATCCAATTCAATATCATTTACAATGCAGAGATGTATTTCATGATAGACACAAGCTTATAATTTGTACTCAATTTTTTCTGCTTACACCTACATTTAGAAAGAACCAGAGTGTGGCAATCTGACTTTACAGCACCACATGTTAGAACCAATTCAGAGGGTACCACGATACGAGCTGCTTCTGAAAGGTTGACGTTAAACTTGTTGATTTCTATTTGTGATTTTAAAGATAATACGAAGACAAAATAATTGAAAAATTTTTAGAGTAGTTCAATAAATTTTTATTGATAATTTGTTGCTATTTATTGTGACCTAAATTAAAAATACATACTACACAAAACTATGAATAGTAACTAAATAGATAAGGTAGACAATAATAATTATTATTATGCCGTAATTTTAGATTATTTAAAACATCTACCAACTTCATCTGAAGACATTCCACACACCAAAAGTAAGTTTTCTACACTTTAATTTGACTTGTCATGGTAAACGTTGAGACGAAGTTTAAAAAAATTTGTAGAAGCTCTCGGAATTGTTAAAGAAGCAGCCCAACATTCAAACGAGGCCATGAGAAAAATTGTTAGAATATTTCATTTCAAATAGAATTGTATATTTTCTTTACATACAAGCATATAATCAACTTGAACAATATAAATGTTTAATAAATACAAATCAGTATAAATACATACATACAATCAACTTTTACAAGATAAATGTTTAATAAATACAAATCAGTATACATACATACATACATACATACATACATACATACAATCATCTTGTACAGGAAAAGTTCAGAAAGCTACTCGACGTAAACGAAAGCCTGGGAGAGATAGATCTAATCAGTCCAACGAGAGAACTTGTGAAAGAAGGAAAAATAATGAGAGTCTCAGCAAGAGACGGTTCTCTTTTTGAGAGACATATCTTTCTGGTTAGTTTCAATGGTCATGTGTGGTTTGTTAATCTAGAGAAACAATAGCATGAAAGAGACAGGGCTTTTTGTGAAGTTTTCAATATAAAAAATGATAGGATCGTGTGAAAAAAAAGTTGCAGGCAAACCTTAAACGTCTTTCAATATGATTAATATGAATAATAGATTTTTGTTCTATGGCACATAACTTATTGAGAGTAATTTCATCTAAGCGATAGTTAGTTAATACTATTGAATAATTTGTATTAAACAGTTCAACGACCTACTGCTAGTCTGCCAAAGCGGTACAATTAAACAGTACAAAATCAAGTCAAAGATGAATCTCGATGACATGGAGGTAAAGAAAAATATTTTCCTCTACATCAAATCAATCAAATCAAAGAATCATTTGATTAGGCGCTCCCTTATCGACAAAGTCTATTATGGGAGCGTTGTATACCAGAAATTTAGCTAAATAAAATGTCTGTAAAAGCATATGACTGCTTATTCAGCTGGTTTACTAATAATTTGCTGCTGATTGTAGATCAATTTAGTCAATCATTTATTTTGGCAAGCTAGGCCCACAGAATCCACGTTATAAACCTTTCCTTAACCTCCTACAATAAAAAATTTATAAAAAAAATAAATAAATGCACCTACTGAAGGATGAATAGGGGGTAGAGTACTGCACAGGCGGATTTCTTGAGGCTTGGCCCGTTCAATGGGCCAAAATTTCAGGCCTGGCCCGTTTTTACAGGTCTTAAATTCCTATACTTGGCACAAAAATCTCAGCCTGGCCCGTTTGAAAACCCTAAAAATCAAGGCCCCTTCGTGCAGTTCTCTAATAGGGGGGGGGTCAGAGTAAAGTGTATAACCTGGCTACTGCAGGGCCAACCCATTAAAGTAAATGATTACTTAAATTTATTTAATTGACAAATATTGAAAGGTTGCAGAAAGTCACAATCTGGAAACTCCAAACTGCTTCTATGTGAGGGGCAGAGAAAAATCAATCGAACTTCATACGAGGTATATTTTATCTATTTTATTATAACTTAATTAAATTATTATGTATAATTATCTAAATTATTCTACATAATGTATATGTATATATAAATGAATTGTGGTATTAAATTATCTTTGACACATGCTCTTAATATATATGAGTTTGAGTTTGTTTATTCAGTTACTTAATTATATATTGTTACTTAATATTTCACAGCACTGATGAAGAAAAGTTAGAATGGAAAACGGTGAGACTGCAGATGATCTCATTTTCAATATTAGTAATATATGATAAACTGAAAAAGTCATTGCAATGTGAACTATTTTAGATATTTCAAAAAGTCATAGATGATTATCAAAGCAAACTAAAAGCGAACAGATTTAGAATGACTCTAATGTTTCCTGTGAGTAATTTTATTTGAACACGAGCCTAATTTGAAATGACACAATACTCGTGTGTACAAGTCATATTATTTCACAACTCTCCAAGGTTTGGATGGACCAACTGGGAAAGCGAGCCCCGACATGGGTGAAAGACAACGAAACGAGTATGTGTATGAGGTGTGCCGTCGCATTTTCCACTTTCAGGAGAAGGCATCATTGCAGGGCATGCGGATTGGTCTGTCTGTGTTTATTTTAATTATACAATTATCGAAATTTAGTGCAACGTCGGGTAGGTAAAATGAAAATGCATCGTTTTTCCGCCCAGGTGGTCTGTCGGATGTGTTCTTCGTATCGAACGAAACTTGAGTTCAGTGACAACCACGAAGATAGAGTTTGCTGTTTCTGCTACGAGATTCTTGCAAAAACTTCAAGCGAAAATGCAAAACAAGAGAAGATAACAGTCGTTGAAGCTACTAAAAAAATGAGTGACAAGCTTAAATCCTCTAAAATGAGGCTACAGGTTAACTCTCAACTCATAGAAATGCTATTTATCTGTATCGTTCTGAAAAGCTGAACAAAAAATTCATCTAATTAATTGATAATTTGTGAAAAAACCAGGTAAAGGGGAGTGCACCATCAATATTTAGTGGTTACATGAGCATCAGTTGCGATAGAAAAACATGGACACGAAGGTGGTTTGCAGTCCATTCGAATTTCATTCTCTTTTCTTTCAAAGCACATCAGGTCTTAATTCATTTTGTTTTTATTTCAATTTTTGAATTAAACAATGTTTAACTTTTTCTCTGTGGGATATTATAGAAATTGCTTATAAATATTTAATAATACTACAAAAATTCTCAAAGTCTCTTCTTTAAAAATGATGCTCGTTATTTAGGACGTTGTCGCACTGACCTCCCTACCATTGCCCGGCTACCAAGTGAAAATCGCGGAACCATGCGAAGTCGTTCAGAAAGAAAACATGTTCAAAGTATTCCATGAAGGAGAAAAAAAAGTTTATTATTTCCAAGTGGAAGATATCAATGCTTTCTTCAAGTGAGTAGTACTCTTGCTTTTGTTAACAACGAGTACCAACTTCGGTTGGGGGTTAAAGCCCTTCGTGCACTTGTGGAGCTAGCGAGTAGTATGCGGGGCTGCCAGCGGCGCGGTAAAAACACAGCATAAAGCCGTTAGTCTTATCTGCAAGTTGCCAACATTGTAAAGCGCCCTTAAAGCTGCTTCTGCTGCATACGGCGCTATATAAATTTGCGTATAAAAAAAATTATCAATCTACTCATTTTAAAATATCTCAGATAGCAACATCCACAAAAAACTTTTTATTGTTAGTTAATCTGTGTTATCATTTGCCAATAATATCACTTTAGGTGGGTAGAAGTACTGCAAAGCCTGTCAAAGCTAATTGTTCCAAACACAGATCAACCCAAGGAGCCAATGGCATCCCCTTGAAATGAATGATCTAATTCTATTATACAGTAAACCGTTTTAGCATCGTATTTTTGAATTTGATAAAACTAAACTTTGTTTACAACGATTTGAACAAATTTATTTAAAAAAAAACAATTTTAAATAAGACAATTAATCATGTGACTAGCATGCTAAGCTAAATGTTTATACTTATAACCATAAATTTCTTTGGTTATGACTAATGTCAAAATCCCACTGGGTAATATTTGGCACGAGTTAGCTCAGCGACTAAAACTTAGCACTTCCAAACACTCGCAGGTTTAATATCTGAAAACTTCTGAAAGATTAACTTAACTTTCTATGCCACAATTGGGTAAGTGAAATGAGCACCTGCTCCTAGATCAATAATGGTCAACATAAACAAATCTCGAACATTACACGTAAGAGGCCATTAAAGCTAAATTCGTAGTGGTCACAGCAAGAAAACAGTAAATAACAAATAAAAATATAGTAATGAAGTGTAACCAGAAGAAAGCACAATAAAGGCTAAGATCTCACAATGATGGGGTCAGCTGGCAGACACGATCCCACTGAATAGCTGATCGGTTGAATGGATCGATGACTGCTTTTTAGTTGTTGTTGTTATTACAATTACAGTAAAAACAAAAGGTATATGATGGATCACGAGTGGAAGACGTGCATGATTTCTTTTATTTCAGCCCTGGTAATGGTAAAGATAAATTTTAAATATATATAAAATTGTTTATGTTAACTTTGCCACCGGTCTTGTTTGCTTGATTGTTTGCAAACCTTGAAAGGAAAAATGAACTAAGTTCCCATCATCCAATCGAGCTAATATTTGAAATGTAGGATTGCTTCTCATGACAATCCATTCTATCAACATTTGAAAATTTTTTTGAAAACAAAATTTTTTTAATTAAAAATAATATCTATCTATGTTTTAAATCAGAAACAAATTAAATACAATTAAGTAAATATTTGCATATATAAATTCCAAAAAAATGTCATTTTAAGGGAAATGTTTCTGCAATAAATGAAAAGCCGGGAAATCCAGAAATACAAGGGATTTTTTAAAAACCTGGTTTTTTATGGCTTACTTGTTTTGAGATGATCTTACTTTTATACAATTACAGGTAAGCAAAAAAAAAATAAAAGTATAAAATGAGTAAAAAATTTTGCTTAAAAAAAGAGAAAAAAACAACTCAATGAAATAAAAAAACTGAACCTGCAGATTGGACATGATTCCTGTCTGACAATAAGTGACCAAGAACACGTAGTACAAGTGACCAAGTGTCTGCACGGATATAAAAGGGTGTCTCTCTCAGCTTCCATGCACACTGCGCATTCCCTGGTGAAAGGAGAAGTAGGAGCAGTAGCAGCTGTTCATTAACATAATATATTAGTTGATAGATTATTCTAGCTGCTGTTCATTAACATAATATATTACTTGATAGATTATTCGATCAAACAACTGGTAAACAGATAATCAAACAAAACAATTCTGCTATGATGACTCAGTTTGAACAAACTATAAATATAATCGAATTGGAAGATTATGATTGTTTAATTAGATTATAATAAACACATAACCAAAATCAGGTTATCTACTGAAATTTGACCAGAGTCAATGACACAGAGCACTGGCCTATTCAGGCAAGAAATTGTTTTTTTACTCTCTGAAGTTATTTGTTTCTTCCTGAAAGTAAGAAACTATGGTTGGCAGTGTTTTTTTAGCTGCAGAAAATGTTTGGCGATTGATGAAATGTTCTGACCCCACAAATTTAATCTAGCCATTATTTTTAACACTAGCTCAGCCACTGACCCAGATGACATACTTTCAGTTGAGTGCAACTTGGAAGTTGAAAACAATAAAGGAGCTAATGACAGTGCCGATGAGCCAGAAGTCGCAAGAGTAACAGAAGACGGTTCTGATGGCGTGGATTGAAGAGACTTTTCATTTATGATTGCTTCTGGTGATTTCACCTTGGCCAGATGAGCTAAAATTTTTCAAAATTAATATAAAATAATTGATTAATCGACCAATCATCAACCAGCCAGAAAACCAATCGGAACCTTCCATTCTTTCGCGAGCTTCTTCATCTGTCAGAACAACAGGCTCGGACCCTAGCCTTGTGAAAGTAACTTTTTCCATGCCATTGAAAAACGCTTCCACTGTAAAATGCGTAATAACATTTCTCATAGCTTATTAGGAAAAAGTTTCTTATCATGAACCAATAAAAATATCCCACCAGCATGGACAGTTTCACGTGACGTATATTTATTTAGTGTTATCTCAACTTCGGGAACGCAGTAGACAGGGTATAAGAATCTTGTGCCCAGTGTTCTCTAGCAGTAAAGATAATCATAAAGACTTAAGCGAATAGATTCTTGAGCATGATATGTTTTTCACCATTTTGTTTAAGTTTTAGTCAGGGTAAATTGTGGAACCTGACTCAAATTTCATTTAACTTTTACTTCAACAGAAAAATTTAAGTAATTACAACTTACAGCTAGTTACCAAAACAAAATTTAAAAAAGATTATTTGCAAAAAAAAACAATTTTACTACTATTAATATACAACGTTTTAGTGATAAATAAAGAAATTTTGAACATTCTTATAACAATTAAACTCAAATAATGTCATAATAAATGATAATTTCATCTGCATCTAACTTCAGGATGAGTTGCATGCTCTGCGATAAGATCAAGATCGAGTGAAATTGTACCCGAACCAATAATTGAATGACTGGGACAGTGCTCAGTAATCTCTGCAATGCATAACAAACGTGAATGCTGAGCTAATAAGAAATATAAAAAAATTTAAGATTTTAAAATCAAATTTTGTTTAAAACATTAATTTTGAAAAATTCCACCAACTTTTAATGACTTCCAGTTTTGGAACTAGATTCTCAGTTATGCATTCAAAAACAAATTCAGCATTGTGCACTGCTAACTTTAAATCATCCAGGTACAAAATTGTTCCCTAAAAAATGAAAACATCTAAGTCATTTTAAGAGTTAAAGCATTTAAAGAAATAATTATAGGCCAGAGATGACTCGACTATAATAGTAAAAAACTTGATGCAATTTAGAGTCTCTATCCATTGCTAACCTTCCTTATCAAAGTCCTTGGAAATCCACTTTTAATGAGTTGACATCTATCTCTCTCGATGTCATCTCGGGCTTCATTCAGTCTGGCAATGTTGGAATCGTGGAGGGCAACATGGTGACCATGAATAGAAAGTTCACCTATGAAATAATAGCATTAATTGTCATCGAAACAACTCATAAAAATCAAAACATATAAACAAAGTTTTTAATAGAAATCCCTTATTTGAAAAATCATTTTTTGCCTTTTACAAACTTTTATTTAGATTACAATTTCTGTTTGTGTGTGTGTGTCTTTCTCTGTACTCAAATCTTGCAAGTAAAATGTAACCAGCTTTTTGACTAGCCAGGAAGCTGAAAATTTATATTGGATGGCAATACATGATTCAATTAAAAAAAAACTTAATTTTAACATCTTACGTATTTCTAAATCGAGAGTATTCGAAATCAAAGTTTGTGTTGAAAAACTCGTTTTTTCTTTACTTGTTTTGGAATAAGCTCAAAACTGGTGCCTCTACTATTTATTTGACAAAAATTTTTAAATTTTGATGTTTTTATCAATAATTTTTTAAAGTTATTTTGCTTAAAGACTTTAACTAGTCTTTAATTATGGTTTACTGTCATTTAAGCCAGCTGAGACACAGGTTAATTTTATTCTCTTTACCATTAACCTGTGACGCTATACTACCACTTACTAAGGTCTAAGACTGACTTTAATCACTTATTAAACACAAGAGATTACCCAGTCCCAGAGTATTACCTGCTATTTTGATGCCCATAACTCCACAGCCGATTATTGCAACCTTAGCCATGGGCTAATGACTCAATGACTCAGTAATGAGTAATGACTCAATCAAATGACACCTAGCTGTTACGTCCTAAAACTTTTTCAACTTTTACCATTTTAAGATAATGCCGCTCATGATAATGATAGTCTGGTAGGTAGATTAAAAATTAAAGAAGTTAAAAGTTAAAAAGGATGAAACGGTAACTTTTCACTTTAACGGAATGAATTTTTTCTATAAAACAACAAAATATCATACAAAAATGATAGAATAATATACTAGAATAATTATTTAGATATTTTCATCGACTTCTTTTCAATTTGAAAACATTTGTTAACTTTTCTTCTTGCTTATAAGCACCAAAATGGTAAAATGTGTTGAAAATGGTTTACACAAAAATTCCAAGATTTTTCTGAAAAAATCTCAAGATTTCCCAAGATATCTTAATATTGGGCAATAAGGTGAAAAACATACAAGTTCAAGCGCGGTCCCACCATTGAGGATGCTAGGGATGCATCCCCCACCAGCCTAAAGGTGCGTACACACTGAACGTTTTTTCGTCCAGCTCATTTTTTTTATTAACATCATTGTTGCTATTCTCCAGCTGATTCCTTAGTCCCGGAGTCAGGGAGAATGGCTGCTGCAGTCTTTGATGCTGCAATTTCTTGGTTGTGGTGTTCGTCTCTTTGGTTGACCAACGTGGACAGCACCTGAAAAATCTCATTTATCATGGTTAGTAATTTAACTACCGTGTCTGTTTTTCGAGTTTTTCCTGTGGTTTTCTTTTTCAGCACGTTAGTCCTTTCGGTAATCCTGGTTACTTATTATCGAATTTCAGAAGGTGTTTTTTCTTGGATTTCGGCCTCTGTAGTTTTCTTAAACCCGGTTTTCAGCGCCTCTGAGTAAGTTTTTCTTGATGTCGCAGTCTCGATAGTCCTTTTAGCTTTCTGCCACTTGGGACATTCCTCGCTGCTTGTCCTGTGGTCAGGAGTCTGGCAGCTGGCACACATCCTTTTAGATGATTCTAGTTCTGGTGTTGAGCAGTTTTTTAGCTCGTGCTCTCCGGCACACCTAGGGCAAGAAGTTTTGGCCTTACAGTACTTGGCCACATGTCCGAATTGATTGCAGTTGTAGCATCTCACTGGGTTAGGGAGGTACTCCTTAACCCGAAACTTCAAGAAAGATATTCTAACGTAATTTGGAGGATTCTGGTCCGGCTCGAAGGTAAGGATGACCGCGGTGGTCTCCCGAAACCTTCCATCAATTCTTTTCTTTATCCACACTGCTGCGGTACATCCAGAGTTTTTGGTCATTATATCTAATGAAATTTCCAGTGGAACAACGGTGCTAATCATTTTTATTTTCTTAACTAGCGGTTTATTTAGGACACTAACCTGGTATCCAGCAATTTCCTGTAGGTTTTCCATTTTTTCTTTTTCAGCTCTTGACACTAGGAGTCGAATCTTTTGTCCTTTGCCGGTAATCGCTGGCTTTCGGTTCAGGAATTGTGATAAGCTGCCTTCGATTTGGAAGGGATCTATCTTCGTCATATCCGTCAAGATTAGGAATTCGATCGGTTCATCGGGTTGGTTTTCTTTTTCAGCCGCTGGTTGTTGCTGCGTGTTCTGTTGGCTGGGTCCTGTTTTGGCTGAGGCTACGCTCCTGAAGGCTGCTAGGATCTTGGCGGGGGTGAGGGTTTCAGCAATGATTTTCTCTACTAGATTTTTTGATGTTGTTCCCCTGATGGCAGGTGTCGGCGGTTGCTCTGCAGAGCTGGTTTTTCTCTGGGGAGGAGTAGATTCCTTACTGTCGGAAGCCTGAGCCCATGCTTCTTTGTTCGGTTTTAAATTGTCATTTAACAGGACTTCATCACATTAAAAACAATTCGATCCTTTGTTATGTGACGTCTTTTTCAGTGATAAAAATGAAACCATACTGAACACAGTCTTCCAATATATTTCAGTTTTTTTACACCTCTAAGTTTTTTAAATGCCAGTTGAAGTGATAACCAGGGACAGATCTGGGGGTGGGAAATGCATTCCCACAGATTATTAAAGGAAAAGTTTTTGGATATAATACCTGGTTTTGGAAAATGACTGTTGTTGAAAGTAAAACTAATGAAAAATACCTACGACTACCCCCGGTTATTACCTTTTTTGGAAGGAAGAAGTGGAAGTCTTTCAATTTTTCTGAAACATACCCCCTCCTCAATTTGGAATTGCACAGCAACAAAGAAACCCACCAAAATTCAACTCGATTGGATAACGGGAAATGTTTTTTTAGTGGTAAAGGGTCCCAACTTTTGGTTTAAGCAAGCAAACACGGTGAAGGTAAAATAAAGGATTTAAAAATACAAGCATTGCTAAAATTAAAGATTTAAAAAAATTTCTAATTATTTCCCGCAAAAATTAATAATTTAAGAACTTTATTTTGTATACTTTTATTTTTCGCACCCCCTAAACTAGAATGGCACCCCCCTTGGGGGATGAACCCCACCGGTTAAGAAACCCTGTAGTAGCCCATGTCAACGGAAAACTTAGCAGGTAAAATCATTCTTTGCGTGGGACATGTAAAAGAACAGCGCATTTGAACAAAGTGGAAAAGGCGCTCTATAATATCAAACATTTACATTTTACATTTACACTGCAGACGGCCGCCTAGAAAGTTGTAACTACGCAACAAAATCGCCCAGTGACGTATCGAGGGTATCTGTCGTCCGGGGAAAGGTATAAAAAATGGGCCCCATCTTCCACTGTTATTCCAATTGGACGACCAAAAACAGAAATTTTTGAATTGCTATTACTAACATAACACTTTTTGCTTGCTTACTGGAGCCATGTGTTGGGAATTTTTATTTATTTATTTATTTAATTATTTCTCCAACAGAAGGACCCGTAGGCCACTAACACCGTTCGGACAACATAAAGAGTACGTTCGAACAGAATTCAAAGCAAAAATATAAGAAGAATAGTAACTCAAACAAATACGCAAAATAAACATATAAATCATCAGGTATTTAAATCTGACCATTAGGTGTTAGAAATTTTGAAAAGTCGGTTTCATTTATCAGACATCTGAAACGGCTGTAGGTAGTTGAGTTGACCACGTCGTGAGGCAGGGCATTCCAGGATTTTATTATTCGGTTGGAAAAGAAGAACTTGGCAGCATCGATCTTGTGCAGGCCAGACCTCAGCTTATAGCAATGGCCTCGTGTGGCCTGGTAACCTGACGATTCAAAACTGGTGACCAAAGTTGAATCAATAGGACCATTTAGAATTTTGTAGCATAGACATAGGTCAGCAATAGGTCTGCGATGTTCCAAAGATTTGAGACCGAGGATGTTGAGGCGAGTTAAATAAGGGAGACGACTGTCAGTACGTTCAAAATTCTCTAGAGACGATGACCAATCATACACGCATTCAAGCAGGTTTGCACAGGTAGATTTTTGCCTTAGAAATCCATGCGGTGATGGGAGATGAGGTTGTGCGTGGACAAGTAAATCAAAATGTTCTTGGTGATTACCTTTTCCGTGACATGACAACAGGTACATGTAAGTGAGATTGGCCTATAGTTAAAAGGGCAGCTTGTCGGGCCTTTTTTATGAATTGGAGAAATGCAAGCAATTTTCCAATTTGTTGGCAACCTGCGCATCTTGAGAGACACATCAAAAATATACTAAACCGTGGGCGCAACGTTTTAGGATGATGTTTGGTATTAAATCAGGACCAGAGGAGCATGAACTTTTGAGACCTTTTAGGACTGAAAGGACAACATCGGGAGTAAAAGAGATCTTTTCCAGTAGTTCAGAGGTTTGGTGTTTCAAATTAGGATCTTTACCATCATCTACTGTAAACACACTAGCAAAGTAATCGTTGAAAATGTTGGCTATCTCTGATGGATTCGACGTAAGATTATTTTTGCTGGTTGCAATGCTATTTATGGACGAGTGTGAAAATAGTTTTTTGTTTACGTATCTGTAGAAATTTCCAAGATTTTTTGTAGAGATCAAATTTTGTTCTGTGTAAGACTGGGTCCTTTTTACAGCTGCCGCACATAATTTTGTGAATTTTTTGTATCTGTCTTTGTCTGTCTGTTCTTGGGTAAATCGGTATTTCTTCCAAAAATGTAGTTTAGCCTTATACAGTTGGCGAAGCGTCTTCGATGTTCTGCCTAGTTATTTCGGAGAGTTGTGTGCCGCATAGTGGACAGGGACAAAAATTTCTATAGCAATATTTAGATAATGATTGAAAACACTCCAGCAGCTCTCCACGTCAAAGCAATACTGAAAGAGAATATCCCATTTAATATTGAGTAGAAAAGCGTATATTTCCTCAAAATGAGCTCTCTTGAAACAGTAGAAACTATATTGTTTTTTCTCATCAAAAGTTAGGATTGAGTCATTTATTTCAAACGTAATCAGATTGTGGTCGCTAGTAGCAATTGGGCATGAGATATCTATCCTTGCAAGAAGCCCTGGGTCATTTGAGAAAATCAAATCCAGAATATTACTGCCACGGGTAGGTTGCTGCACAAATTGATGTAACCCAAGATTGTTAAAAAGTTAATGAATGATGTGTAGATTTCTCCATTGGGATGAGAGTGTTGTAGCCAGTTTATGCCATGCAGATTAAAAAACCTACTTTCCGTCATCCAATCAAGTTAAATTTTGGCATGTTGAATTTTTGTCAATGACAATAAATTCAATTAACTTTTCAAAATGATTGGACAAAATTTCAAAAAGTCTAGCACCCAGGGACGTAAATTAAGGGGGGCAGGGCGGGGCATTTGCCCCCCGATTTTCAAAATTTGAATTTTTTTACCTAGAGTTTACTATATATTTATTTAATTTTAACTTTACTTAACCTAGTGATGATGCAATGCGTATTGAAATCCTTCTGGCGTGTATAGACAATTCGCCCCCCTTGATTTCCAAAATTAAAATTTTTTTACTTAGAGTTTACTATATAATATGTTAATTTTAATTTTTCTTAACCTCGTGATGATTCAATGCGTATTGGAATTCTTTTTGCGTGTGTAGACAATTTTATATCTTAGCTCGATGCTAGATTTACCAATAACTGCAGAGTAATAATTTGTGTATCAGTGTTGGTCCAAAGATTAGCTGTTTTCTGTGCCAAAATACAATCAGCTGTCTACGTCAAAGTTATTATTTAATACACAAAAATAAAACAAAATTATAACCACCCCATTTTGGACATCTCTTTTACAAACTTTTATTTAGGTTACAATCTCTGTTTGTTTGTTTGTGTTATAGAAAAAAAATGATAATAAGCTTTTATTTTTTTATGTCTACCTCATTAACAAAGACTTCCAATTTCTACGGTCGTTTTCCAAAACTAAGGTATTATACCCAAAAAATTTCAATTGATACTCTGATGGGGGATGCATTTCCCATCCCTCTCTGCTTGTACCTACGTATTTATATAAATGTAAAAGGTAATGTGTGTGTGAGAGCATTCGTTTATCACATCCAAACCGCAGGAGCCATTTTAGCAACATTTGGCATGCAGGTAACTTCATTGATAAGAAAATTTTGAAAAATTAAAAAAAATCTGTTATTTCTTTGACGTTTCATTGGCAAAAACGAGAAAAAACTAAGCACAGAAAACCCGGACAACACCGGGTAACCCTGTCAGTAAGCTATATAATAGCGGGAAAATTTTGCCCCCCCCTGGAAAATGCTGAATTTACGTCCCTGCTAGCACCACAAAACGTTACTAATCCATAATTCAGAAATTTGCAAAAGACGACTGCTAGTTCTGAAATAAATCAAAATCTCCCATGCCAAGATATTACAAATCATTTTTAAATCCCTTATATTAACTTCACCGCCGGTATTGCTTGAATGTTGGCAAACATTGAAAGTAAAAATTAACTAACTGCCCATCATCCAATCAAGATGAAATTTGAAATATAGCCTGCTCCTCAGGCCTCAGGACAATGCATTTTATGGAAATTTTAAAATTGTTTGAAAAAATTTTTTAATTAAAAATAATAATTATTTTTGTTTGAATGCAAAAATAAATCAATCGCAATTATATAAATGTTTACATATATAAATTTTTTTAAATGTTTAAAATTTTTATCGGAAATAAATGAAAAGCTGGCAAATCCTGAACAATAAAGGATATGTGAAAAAAACTGCATTCTACGACTTACTTGTTTAATTATCTAACTTGAAGTTTAAACTAGGAATAATAAATAGAAATTAATAGGGATGTCACGGGTACCCAAACCCGAAACCGAGTTCGGTACTACCCGGTCTTTTTCTGATACCCGAACCCGAACCCGAACTCGAAAATGTGAAAACTTGATACCCGAACCCGAACCCGAAAATGAGAAAACTTGATACCCGAACTCGAACCCGAAAATGTGAAAACTTGATACCCGAACCCGAAAATTTATAAGCCTAATACCCAAACTCGGAGTTGTGAACAAATAAATCTTTTTAAAAGCTGTGTCTTAGAGATTAATAAATTACAAGTTTTGTTGACGTAACATATTATACTAATCGCGAGCGTAGAAGTTTTGTGTTATCCAGTGATGGGCAGTAGTTAACTACTTTTAACTACTTTAGTAGTTAACTACTAGTTTAACTACATGGGAGTAGTTAAGGCAAAAAGTTTAACTACCCGAAAGTAACCGGTAGTTAAAGAATAGTTTAACTACTTTTTAGAGTAGTTAACTACAATTAGTTTAACTACCTAAAAGTAGTTAAAGTCTAAAAAAATTAAATCAGCCTGTATAATATTTTACGCAAAGAGCTGGCTTCAAATGACTCAACAACAAACTCACTGCTCATGTATCCTTATCTAACAAGAGTTTTTCTCAAGTTTAATACAAGTCTACCAAGCAGTGCTGCTGTTGAGAAACTGTTCAGTTGTGCAGGTCAAATATTAGTGCCAAGACGGTGCAAAGTGTCTGACAGTATGTTTGAAAAGCTTGTTTTCCTGCGTCATGTACTCAAAAGATAATCATCTACAAGTAATAAGACGATGTTTGACACCGTCTGAAGTAGATTGATTGACTGGATATTTAACTTATAAAATATGTGTCTTTTCATTAATAAATTAAAAAAACAATTTGTCATGGCTTTATTTAATAAATTAGATGGTGAACATAATTAATGGTGATCATGTGAGGCCTAATACAGCAATGCAATGTATTTGTGTACAAGTTCATAGAAAAAAGTAGTTAAAAGTAGTTAACTACTTTACAGTATTTAACTACTTTAGTTAAACTACCTCTGACAAAAAGTAGTTAACTACATAGTTTAACTACTAAAAAGTAAATGTAACTACAGAAAAGTTTAACTACTTGAAAGTAGTTTGTTGCCCATCACTGGTGTTATCACCTTTGCGTAACAAATAACACAAATACGTCATTTAATTAGTGATTGTGTAAACTAGACCACTAATCCGTTTGATTATCCGGCCGGACCGAACTAAAATAATTAAGCCTCCTTTGGTCAAAGAAATCGCGGATAGCCATGACTCTAAACTTTTTACTTCAGTTATATAACCTTATATTTATTCATTCATATACTCAAAGTTTTTCTGATATAACAAAGACCCTTTGTTATAAAGAAAATCTTGCATAATCCTAAACTTTAACTGGCAAAGTCTATAAATGATCTATTCGTCACAGTCATTTTATTGGCAAATGTGTAAGCTAGGACAATAATCCGCCTGATTACCCGACCGGACCGAGCCGCGAAAAAAAAAAATTCCAATAATTTAAGAGGTAACGTATTATACTAATCGCAAGCCATGCAAGTTTTGTATTATCACCTTTGCGTAACAAATAACACAAATAGGTCATTTTATTGGTGAGTGTGTAAGCTAGACCACTAATCCGCCTGATTAACTGGCCGGACCGAGCCACGAAGGAACTAAAATAATTAGGCCTTCGGCCAAAGAAATCACATTATTTGGAAAGCTAAAAAAATAACTTGTTAGAGTTTATTCAATACGTGTAATGTCTATTGCATGAATTGATCGCTCTCGTTTGTATATGTATATACACTAGGTAAATTTAAAATCAATCCAGGAATTTGAAATCATAAGCCAGTACCCGAACCCGGTTTTTGGAAAACTACAAACCCGAACCCGAAAACCTGAGTTTCACAAACCCGAACCCGAAAACTCTAGCTTCACAAACCCGAACCCGAAAACTCCAAAAAGTACTACCCGTGACATCCCTAGAAATTAAGTACTCAACTCTTATTTACAACCTACACTTAAATAGCATAGATTTGAAAGAAAATTATTGAAATTTTTACAGTATTTAATATAAAGTACTTTTTACCAATGCTTTTATTAACTTGTCGTTTCTGTTTCTCTGTCTGTCTGTTTGTTTCTCTGTCTGTTTCAAATCTTGCAATCAATTTTTGAGTCACTTCCTAATGATAGATTTTTTTTCAAATTTTGCATACATGCTCAAAATAGAAGACAATGCAATATTCAATTATTAGTTTTACAATAAGTCAATTAATTTAGTTAATTTTAATTAAAATCGATATTTCGATATAATTAAAATATTTCGACTTTAATATAAAATAAAAGAGTAATATAAAAAAAATTGATTGCAAAATTTGTGTTTTAATTACATATAAGAGCATTGGTTTTAAAAATTCGTTTTTAATTTACTTGTTTTAGTTTTACTTCAACCACAACCGCTATTAATCAATAGTAATAAAAATAAATCGCAGTCAACAGTATTTCAGTATAAAGTGATTTTTTCAGTTTTACTTCAACCACAACCGCTATTAATTAATAATTTATTATTAAAAATAAATCGCCGGAATTTTAAAGCTTAGTTCCAACCTATTATTAAATTTTCATAATCTACAATGTTATTCAGATTCAGTCAACAAATTCATTCAACCTTTGTAGGAAACCCATTTTAAACTAATAATTTTCTATTTGTTTTTATTTTTGCACTTAATCAGCACAAGAACTTAACAAATACAGAGTAATTCGTTCAATAACTTTCGTATCAGCATTTAAATTACGTGTAGGAGCAAAATGTCAGAAAATTGCTGTTCAGAAAAATGGCCACATCCAGTAGTGCTTTCCTGGGGGTTATCAGGGGTTTGCGCGAACCCCCTGGTCTGAATATTATGGTTCGTGCGAACCCCCTGGTAATCATAAAAAATTACTTTTAATTAATTTTATTGTCGGTTGTGTGGGGTAGTGACTATTTCCAAAACCTTGCTCTTGATTTTTAATTGAAAATTATGGACAGCCGAAAGTTGGGAGGCATTTGCTTCTTTATGCTTTTTCTTAGTTGGTCGCTCATTGAACAATTGGAACGCAGTTCCCTATGTAACAAGTTGGTTGAGGAACCATAACTCGGCAGATGATACCAGGGTCAAAAAATGCAACTTGTTACATAGGGAACTGCGTTGAAAATCAAGTAGCTATTTGGAATTACTTTGTAATAATATGTATGAATGTATAAAATTTTATAATTCTAGTTTATGTAAATAATTTTGTGTCATTTCTAATTAGTAAACAAACAAAAGTGAATATGAACAATAAATTGTATTTTTTCTTAAAATTGATTTTTTTTGAAAGTTTAATATTCATAAGGTAGTGTGATATTCTGCCAAATAATATTTCAATTAGAACACTAATATTTAAAAAAAATGTTAGAAAATATTCACTGCGAATGCAAAATTTTACCAGAGGGTTTCTCTGGTAAAATTTTGGGAAAGCATCACTGGTCACATCTATATTATAAGGTTTATTTAAAATACACACAACACTAGTTTTGTGGGTGAATAAACCTAGCAATTTTAAATAAACAAAAAAATTAATATAAAAAAAGTAATTTTATTCAATATAATATTTCGATCTTCTGGCAGCAGCAGCAGCTCCAATAGCAAGTATTTCTTCTGGATCAAGTTTATTGTTTGGTGCTTTGCCAAATATTTCTTCAACCAATTCTTTGACCTTTCAAATAGTAATTAAGATATAATTAACTTCCCTAGTTATAGTGTAATTATTATATTTAGTAATGATCTCTTATTATCATGACCAGTAAACTAAAATGATGTTTACTATTAACAGAGCTTAAATAACCTTTGCCAATTTTGTCATTTGACCAACTAACAAAACTTCATCGATGTCTTTCTTGTTAATACCAGACATTTTTGTTCAGTTTTGTTTTCAAATTCTTTTCTTGTCATTGTCAGTTTGCTATGATCATGAAAATACACTTTTGTTTCAGTACCATCTAGCAGTTTGATTTTTGCGTCAACTGCTTCATTTCTAACCCACCACAAATTGTCAACTTCATTTCTGAAATCTTTACCAGACTGTAAATGTACAATAAAACATAACAGCATCATAATACAAATATCATGTTGTTTATAATCAACAAGATTTTGCTAGTAAATTACTCATTGCTTAGCTAAACAATTGTGTTATTTGACTCATACAATCTATTAAACATTTTTTTCAGTTCATATTTTTGTTAAAGATATTACATGAATTACAAATTAAGTATACAAACCTGTTCTATTCTTTTTTGATTAAAATAATTCATGAGAACATTGTCAATAAGACTTCCATTAAGCATTAAATCACCGTATGAATAAAGATGCATACGCCCATTTTTGGATTTAATTATAGAAACTTCAAATTTGTCATCACCAAAATTGTACACAGCAGTTCTAAAACAAAAGTAGAATTCTAAATTAAATCAACAATAAAATCACACAAAAATTGCAAATAAAAGATCACAGGTTACAACTAACATTTTATCATCAGAAGTAGACTCTTGAGGATCCAATGAATCCAGTGCAAGTACAGCTGCAATGGGTTCTTTCACAACATCAATTCGTTCTAATCCAGCAAGTTTGGCAGCTTCTTTGAGTTCCTGTTAATTTTTGAGAAAAAAAACAATTTAATTAAAAATGCAACAAAAACATTTGAACAACTTTTGTAATTAAAAGAGAATACCTCAAAACAAGTTGCATTACTTGGAACGGTGACCACAGCATTACGAACTTGTTTTTTAAAATGATATTCTGTTAATAATTCAATTAGTATTATTCAAGTAAAAAATGTTTTTAAAGATTTATAGCAACAAAACAACCAGCTGATTTTCTCATTTTTCTCAAAAGAGGTGCAGCAGCTTCACATGGTTTAATGAACCATGGTTCAATGTAGTCTTTGAGATCGTAATTATATCTGTCTCGGGATTTGATTAAAGGAAGTTTTTTGGGTCCCTTTACAGTTTTGAAAGTAACGGTTTTTCTTAATTTAAAAAGTTTCTTAGTCAATATTAAAAACTTTTTGATAAAAATGTTTGCAATCTTTTATTCTATATTTTATAGCTTTATTAAATAAATAACTGTAAAACGGTATAATGTTGAAAAAATACTTACAAGTATTCTTGGACATCTTTATCATCAATCTTACTAAACAGTAGTTTCTTAACACCTCTTATATATTCATGAGGCCAGTCATAAACAGCCCACTCTGAGTACTCATCAACAATATCTTCATAATCAAATGTAGCAACACTTGAAGGTATATTTTCCAAGACTTTATAACCTTCTACATCACTAACAGCTACACAAGTTTTTGTTGTTCCAAAATCAATCCCAACAACGCCTTCTTCAAAGATGCGACTAAAATGGCAGGTGTAATCATTATCATCTCATTTTTGTTGTTTATTTATAATTAAAAAAACCTTACCTTGGTGTTTTTTCAACAGAATAGGTATGACTCACAGATTCATCCTGACAAAAAAAATAATTTCGATGTATTATATAATCACTAGCAGAATAGTCTTACATGACATTTCTCTCTCTCGTTTTTCTTTCTCCATCTTGCTTTTTTTTCTTTCTTTTTTACTCTCTCCCGCTATAGCTTGTTTTCCCGCTTTGCCGCCCGCTCGTTTTTTCCCATAACAAAATTTTTTTTGAAACAAAAAAACTTTTTTTAATCGATAATAATAATTATTTATGTTTTAAAACCAAAACAAATGAATACAATTGAATAAACGTTTACACATATAAATTCCCAAAAATGCCATTTTAACAGAAAATATTTTGTAATAAATAAAAAGCTGGCAAATTCAGAAATATAAGGACAGTCCTAAACCCTGAAAAAGTGACAAGGAATTAAATAAACAACAACAGAAATATAAGGGATTTGTCTAGAAAACTTAGTTTCTAAAGGCTTTTTCGAAATAAGGAATTGTGGAGACTGGGGCATGTTGAACCACGGGGCATGTTGAACCAGATGGGTAAATTTGCTTATTTATAGAAATGTTTCTGTCAGAGTTTCATAGTTTGGACTAATAATATAAATAGAAGTAGCTGTGTTGATTTGTGATGTTTATGTATGTTAATTATAAAATAATCGCCATATAAGTGATTTTGCCGGTTTCGAGTAATTTTGAGTCGTTGACGTTATTGTTCTTTAAAACACAATTGCAAAGAGGGTGAGTAATTTTACGATACATATTTTTGTTGTGTTTTTATCTAGTAACACAGTACGTGTTTTCTTTCTCGCATCAGTAACATGTTAATCAGCCTACAGTTAAAATGCTAGGACCAATACGATTGGAGCATGTTGAACCATTTTGTTAGGGGCACGTTGAACCAACAATATTTTATCATGGTGATGATTTGACTTGTTATAATTGTTTGATATTTTATTAGATAATTTTAATAGAAATTTTTGTCAGTTATTAGATATTTTTATCAGTTATTAGATATTTTTATCAGTTTTTAGATATATTTTATTAGCTGTTTTGTCTGGGTTTTTGTCACAATAATTACGTAAGCAGCATTAAGCAGTTTTAATGATTTAATCCCTAGCGTTTCGTAACACAAGAACTTAAAACCGTTTCTTAATTATAATAATTACGCAACTCTTGTAATAAATTAGATGAACTTAAAACCTCAAATACAACAAGACCAAAAAAATTGCGAAATCTGAATTTTATTGGAGATATAAAGTAAAAAAGAAGATTGAAGAAAAATCAATTTGACTTAGATAACATTTGTACATTTTAAAATGTTTCACTAGAACAATAACTGCTTAGCAACAGCAGTTATAAAATATTGGTTCAACGTTCCCCGTTAACGGGGTAAGTTGAACCACATGACGGGCTTGCTAATATTTTCTTCTAAGGTCAAAGAAAAATCTTAAAATTAAAAATAATTTTTGGTATACGTAATAACCATATTTGTTCATAATAATAACCTATTTCAAGATGTTTTAGTGCAATAATAAATGTGTACTGAATAAAGTTATAAAAATTGGTTCAACATGCCCCGGTCTCCCCTACTAGAGATAGCCCGTTACATTGTACACACTTTAACTTGACTTCTCTGTCTGTCTGTCGTCAAATTTTGCAATTAATTTTAAACTAACTTCCCGATGAGCTAGAGACTTAAAAATTTAAACATAGCTCCGAATTGATAACCAATGCATTCTATCAATGCCAAAGGTCCAAAATAATTAAACAGTACGGATGTGTATTTATAAGAGGTCCAAAATAATTAACAAGATTGAACGCAGTGTTAATAAATAAGTAAATTAAAAGAATCATAAATGAATAACTTTGCAAAACTAACATATAAGTTGCTTTTCGCAAACGAGCTAATCAATCGACTAACTGACCATGATTGTTTCCCAAAAAGGTAAGAAAGTTTATTATTGCGGAACATCATGAACCTTCGATACCGATACAAATCAAAAGAACCTACTTAAGCAGGTGAAAACCATAACTTATAACTGTTAATGACCATCGATAAATTAGTTTAAAATATAAAAATGACAATTAAATAAAACGTTTAATAAATAAAAATTATTAATTTAAATTTAAGCTGTTGAGTTTAAACTTATATGTGTCAAAAAATTAGAATTTTTTATTATAGATCTATATATAATATTGTTATATATAATATATATATATATATATATATATATATATATATATATATATATATATATATATATATATATATATATATATATATATATATATAATCTTTGTTTCATTGTTCATAAAATGTTTTATTATCGTTGTTATTCATTTAGTTTATTTTGAGTAAAATAAAATAATTATTATCCGCCTATCAAACATTACAAATGGCCAAGGATATTTTGTTATATCAAGATATCCTTGCAAATGGCTAACTCAACAGGTTATGGGCCCAGGCTGCGTCCTAATTTAATGTTTGATGGCGATGAAAGAAAGTACGTAATGTGGGAAATAACATTTTTTGGGGTTATGAGGATACAGAAACTCCGCGAAGTATTCGAATGTACTACTGAACCTGATGCTAAAGAAAATGCTGACGCATTTGCAGAACTCATTAAATGCCTAGATGATAGAAGCCTTTCACTAGTCATCCGAGATGCCAGAGACAATGGTAAAAGAGCACTGGAAATCCTGCGGGAACATTATTTAGATAAGTCAAAGCCTAAAATTATATCGTTGTACACAGAATTAACTACCCTTTCGAAGTCAGAAAATGAAACTACAACTGACTACATGCTACGAGCTGAAACAACAGCATCATTATTAAAAAAAGCTGGAGAAGTAGTAAGTGATGGTTTACTAATAGCTATGATCCTGAAAGGTCTAGCAGTGATATACAAGACTTTCTGTACAGTCACAACACAAAAAGACAAAGAGCATACTTTTGCAGAATTCAAAGTTGCTTTGCGAAGTTTTGAAGAAAATGAAAAGCATGCCCACCCACTTCATCATGAAAACACAGTAATGGTAAATGATGCAAAACTCTTACAGTGTTTCATATGCCGAAAATATGGACACAAATCCTTTGAATGCAAAAAGCGCAAAGAACAAAACCAAACAGTTAAAAAAAGTGGTGTGAAGTATGCAGAAGAACATCGCACAGTACAACAGAATGTAAAACGAAAGAACACAGTGCAAAGTCTGTCATAGAGGGCAAGCCGACCGGAGAACAATTAGATTCATTCTTATTCAAAGTATCTGACAATCAGAACATTGATCGTGACAGTCTTCTTGTTGATTGTGGTGCCACAACTCATATTGTCACCGACAAATCAAAGTTTGTATTTTTTGAACAAAATTTTAAACCTGATAGTCACTGCATAGAACTGGCAGATGGCTCAAGATCAACTGGAATCGTGCAAGGTCAAGGTACAGCCAAAGTCTGCATAAAAAGTCTAGATGGAAAACTTAGAGAAGTCAACCGTGAGGATGCATTATATGTCCCGTCATATCAACAGGATATTTTTTCTGTTCAGGCAGCAACGAAAAAGGGAACACTATAAATTTCAGTCCGCATTCTGCAGAACTTGTTTCTAAAAATGGTACTATTTTAATATTTGCAAATCCGGAAAGCTGTACTATCTGAACAATGTTGCTGACAGAACTAACATTAAACACAGCCTGTATGAGTGGCACTTGATCTTTGGTCATTGCAACGTCAGAGACATCTTGAAACTGGAATCTGTTGTCGATGAAATGAAAATAACCGACAAGTCAGAATTTCAATGTGAAGTTTGTATTCTTTGGAAGATGACACAGTCTTTCAACAGGCAAAGTGATGCACGTGCAAAAGAACCGTTAGAACTTGTTCATTGTGATTTAAGTGGTCCTGTTATACCTACAGCAAGAAACGGTTTCAGATACGCTCCTTGTTTTGTTGATGACCTATCTGGAACCTGTACCGTTTATTTTCTACGTCAGAAATGTGATGTTATTCATGCTGCAGAAACATTTTTGGCTGATTGTGCACCTATTGCATCAGTTAAACGTATGAGAACCGATAATGGAACAGAAATCACAAATAAAGATTTCAAATCATTGATGCTGAAGCATCGCATCAAACATGAAAAATCTGCGCCCTATTCGCCACATCAAAACGGAACCGTTGAACGAAGCTGGCGATCATTGTTTTAAATGGCGAGATGTTTGCTAATCCAATCTCAACTGCCAAAGGAACTGTGGACATATGCCGTACGTGCTGCAGCATACACACGTAATCGATGCTTTTGTCCACGAACTGGCAGAACACCGTATGAAAGTTTGACCGGCAGAAAGCCTGACCTGACCCGCATGTCTGTGTTTAGTTCAACATGCTATGCTTTTGTACAAGATAAGAAGAAACTTGACCAGAGAAGCGAGAAAGGTATGATCATGAAAGCCCTGCTTATCTCATATATTTCAAGAATTCTGGAGTTGTAAAGAAATCAAGATGTGTGCGTTTTACAAACAAATTTGATTCAAATGAAAGCGAAGTTGTTTTTAACAATTATTCTCATGACTACTTTAATCGAAAACAGACTGTTATTGAAACTGAAACTGAACCTGCAACTGAAATTGTAAAATTACCTGAAACAAAAGCAGATGAAAGAAGTGATGAAAGTGCACAAACAGAAACCCGAAATAATTCAAATTTAGATCCATTTGTTCGCAAGTATCCTGAACGAAACATAAACAAACCATAGTCTCTGAGTAATTATGTTCTCGACGATGACTCAATTAGTACTAATATTTATTACTGCTATAAAATTTGCCAAATACATATAATGAAGCCATATCTTTTCCAGAATCTAGATACTGGAAACAGGCCATATCTGAGGAAATGAATTCGCTAACAAACAATGATACTTTTGAGACATGCCTACCTGATGGTCGTAAAGTAATTAAAGGTCGTTGGGTCTATGCTGTCAAGCTTGGACCAGACGGTGGTGAGCATGAGCAGTATAAAGCCCATTATGTTGCCAAAGGTTATTCGCAAGTAAAAGACATGATCGGAGGATATTCCAACAATTCAATAACACGCAATATTGACAACCAGAGCGCAATTGAATTATCAAAGAATCCTGTTTTTCATCAAAGATCGAAACATATCGATATCAAGTATCATTTCATCCGATCAGAAGTGGCAAGTGGTTTTATACAACCGAAGTATATTCCGTCCGAGAAGAACATTGCAGACATCAGACATGTTTACAAAACCGTTGTCTACTGACAAACTGAAAATTTTCAATCCAGTTATTATGAATGTTCTGGAGTAAAGGTTATGACATGACATTTGACACGATATAATTTAAGAGGGAGTGCAGAGTTTAAACTTATATGTGTCAACAAATTAGGATTTTCTATTATAGATATATATTATATATAATATTATTATACAATTTTCATATATATATATATATATATATATATATATATATATATATATATACTAGCAGTGCCCGTAGCGGCTTCGCTCGCATGAAATTAGAGAGTTTGAACCGTGCATCCATAGTAGAGATCAATCTTTTAGGTCTCGGCTCGGCCCGTCGACAACTTAGCCCAGCCCGTTTTAAAAACTCAAACTCCTGGCCCGGCACAGCCCGTCTGAATTAGGCCCGGTCCAATCTTACAGACCTAGAAGTTCTATATACTTGATGAAAAACTTTGGCCCGTCCCACCTTGACTTCAGGTTTGACCCTGCCCAATTGAAGACCCTAAAATCACTAAAATATCTATATACTTGGTGAAAAACCTCGGCCCGTCCCACTTTGATTTAAGGTTTGGCCTGGCCCGTGTGAAGACTCTAAAATAACGGCTTGGTCCGGCCGGTGATAAACTGATTAACCGGCACAAAACTTCAAAATACTAATTTTTACATTTGTAGCACTTACAGTTTTTGAGTAGCAGTTATTTTGAAATCAAATAACCTTTATTTCCACCCCACATTTGAGGTCCTGGAAACCAAATTTTTAAACAATTTTGAAACACTTATATCATTATTTTTTGAGTAAATACTAAATACTAATTTTGATATCTGTAGCATTCACAGTTTTTGAGTAGCAGTTACTTTAAAAACCAAAAAAACTTTTTTTCCACCCCACATTTGAAGTCCTGGAAACCAAAATTTCAAAAAATGGTGAAACATATATCTTTATTTTTAGAGTAGAAAATAAATACTAATTTTTACTTTTGTAGCATTCACAGTTTTTAAGTAGCAGCTACTTTAAAAACCAAGTAATCCAAGTAATCCACCCCACATTTAAGGTCCTGGAAACCAAATTTTTAAAAAATGGTGAAACACGTATGTCTTTATTTTTACAAAAGAAACTTAATAATAATTTTTACATCTGTGGTATTTACTGTTTTTGAGTAGCAGTTACTATGAAAAACAATTAGCCCTATTTTCCACCCAACATTTGAAGTCCTGGAAACCAAATTTTCAAAAAATGCTAAAACACGTATTTCATTATTTTTGGAGTAGAAACTAATTACTAATTTTTACTCCTGTAGCATTCACATTCACTAATTTTTCTTTTTGTAGCATTTACAGTTTTTGAGTATCAGTTATTTTAACATTTTTATATATCAAGTAATCCTATTTTCCACCCCACATTTAAGGTCCTGGAAACCAATTTTTAAAAAAATGGTGGAACACCTATATCATTATTTTTAGAGTAGAAACTAAGAACTAATTTTTACTCCTGTAGCATTTAATGTTTTTGAGTAGTAGTTACTTTAAAAACTTATAACCCTTTTTTCCACCCCACATTTGAGGTCCTGGAAACCGAATTTTCAAAATATGGTGAAACACGTATTTCATTATTTTTAGAGTAGAAACTAAGTACTAATTTTTATTTCTGTAGCATTCACAGTTTTTGAGTAGAAGCTACTTTAAAAACCAAATAACCCAATTTTCCAACCCACATTGGAGGTCCGGGAAACCGAATTTTCAAAAAATGGTGAAACACATATCTTTTTATTTTTCAAAAAGAATCTATATACCAAATTTCAAAATCTCCTCATTTTTGGTTTTCGAGATATACATTGTTTTAGAAAAAAGTTTGTTTTCCAGTTTTTTCCCCTCAGGAGCAAAATTTTCAAAAATCCTTCCTTAGCGGATGTTTACGCTATAAAAGTAATATAAGTTCCAAATTTCACGTTCCTAGGATGAGGCGTTTGAGCTCGGCGTTGATTATCAGTCAGTCAGTCAGTCAGTCAGTCAGTCAGTCAGGACATGTTCTTTTATATATATACTAGCAGTGCCCGTAGCGGCTTCGCTCGCATGAAATTAGAGAGTTTGAACCGTGCATCCATAGTAGAGATCAATTTTTTAGGTCTCGGCTCGGCCCGTCGACAACTTAGCCCAGCCCGTTTTAAAAACCTAAACTCCTGGCCCGGAACAGCCCGTTTGAATTAGGCCCGGCCCATTCTTACAGGCCTAGAAGTTCTATATACTTGATGAAAAACTTCGGCCCGTCCCACCTTGACTTCAGGTTTGGCCCGGCCCAACTGAAGACCCTAAAATCACTAAAATATCTATATACTTGGTGAAAAACCTCGGCCCGTCCCACTTTGATTTAAGGTTTGGCCTGGCCCGTGTGAAGACTCTAAGACAACGGCCCAACCGGTGATAAACTGGACTGAGTAGCAGTTATTTTGAAATCAAATAACCCTTATTTCCACCCCACATTTGAGGTCCTGGAAACCAAATTTTTAAAAAATGTTGAAACACTTATATCATTATTTTTTGAGTAAATACTAAATACTAATTTTGACATCTGTAGCATTCACAGTTTTTGAGTAGCAGTTACTTTAAAAACCAAAGAAACCTTTTTCCACCACACATTTGAGATCATGAAAACCAAAATTTCATATATCCTTATTTTCAGAGAAGAAACTAAATACTAATTTTTACTTTTGTAGCATTTACAGTTTTTGAGTAGCAGTTACTTTAAACACCAAGTAACCCAATTTTCCAACCCACATTTGAGGTCCGGGAAACCAAATTTGTAAAAAATGGTGAAACACGTATATCTTTATTTTTAGAAAAGAAACTAAATAACAATTGTTACATCTGTGGTATTTACTGTTTTTGAGTAGCAGTTACTATAAAAGACAATTAGCCCTATTTTCCACCCCACATTTGAAGTCCGGGAAACCAAATTTTCAAAAAATGCTAAAACACGTATTTCATTATTTTTGAAGTAGAAACTAAATACTAATTTTTACTCCTGTAGCATTAACAGTTTTTGAGTAGAAGCTACTTTAAAAACCA